>CM035129.1:156179187-156779187 GCA_020205605.1 Panax ginseng
TCAACAGGGGTTTACCCATTGATCTTAGAAATAATTTGCTGACCCGACCTTTGCTGAATCATTAGAATGTAACGCACTTTATGCTATGGATATCGATTTACATTTGACCAGCTTTCTTTGAGGTCCTAATCCTTTCTTTTCTTCCAAAATAGAAAACCCCCCGTACCCGATCTAGGCTTCCAAACAACTCTTCCGGATACACATATCGTAACGAATGGCGAGAAAGAAGAAGCGAAGGGGCTGCCTCGAATCAAAGCAAAGGGCGAAGTGAGAGCTATAAGCGGTATAATTTGGGTTCGTGAGGCGACTTTGAGTCTAATTCTCTCGTGGTAAGATGCGACTTGACATACGAATTTCAGCTGGCTAAATCATTATAAGAGGGCATTAGTATTAATCGTGTAATACTAATCGATAGGCCTCATTGGTAAGTCTTCTGAGATCTCGTGCATTGGAACCCATGGTTATGGACCCGAATCCATTAGTATGGAACATTTTATTTTCAAAGAAATCCCCTAGTATATGAAAGGGTGAAAAAAGTGCTTTCGTTGTTGTGGAATAAAAAGCCTTCGTATCTTAATGCACGTATTTAATTTATTCGAGAGCTATTAGAAGCGGGATCCACTTTTTGGGGAATATGAGTGAAGCAATAACAAGAATATTTCTAGTGGAACATCTTTCACAATCCACGGAGAGATGGTTCACTATTGTATAGGCCGGAGAAGTAATTCGACTCATTCACATCCGAGATCATGAATGTTTGGAATCCATATTATGCGAGGAGACATTGCTTTTCTTAATTGAATTGAAGGGTGATATAAAATCTGGCTATTTCCCAAGCATCATATCCATAGTTAGCGAGTTCGACTCAAGTATGAAGGTCACGATCGATATCGCTACTAAAGCATCAATATCATCACTTTAGATCAATATCGCCACTAAAGATCAATATCGATATCATCAATAAGAAAACCTTTAGAACTTGTTATCCGGAACTTGTTCGTAAATACCGTAATGAAAGGAACATAGGAGTTTGTCGCCAGGGTATTTGACCAAATAGGATCGTCCAGCCCTATAGAACTATCACTAAAATACCCCTGTAGGGGGATAAGGCTAAGCCGGAGCGAAAAGGGTTTTCCATGAGATGGGAAATTCAAACTATTAGCCCCACACGAGGTTTGTGAATAAGTGATTGTCTGATAATGAGCAAGGAATATCCGTCTTTCTGCTAAACAGGATGTATTGAACTCATAATTCAATTCATAAACATAAAAATAAAATTTCAATTTTCTCTATATAGAAATGATTCATCTAAAGAAGATTGTATCAAAATTTGATTAATGAGCGTAAACACAAACCAACTCGGTTCGGCAAAATTCAATTTCCTCTATAGATTTCCACATCACACAATCAAACAAAGCGACAAGTAAATCAAACTACAGAAAATCTTGACCATCACCAGAAAGAGTAAAGATCCAATTCAAACTTCTACAAAGAAAGCTGAAATTGATTTGCAAATTAAACTACATATGGTCTACGCATGTCTTGAATTGAAAAAATTAAACTGAAAACACCTCAATGAGTGAAGTTACTAGAACTTACACGAAATCTTGGTAATTTGATCCAATCTTGATGAATAAACCTACATGCCCTCACGTAAATTTGATTCCCCATACCCATTTTTTTTATATAAAAAAAAATTCAATCTCAAGAACAGTCATGATTGAAGAAGAAGAGATTGAGAGAGACGGGAGTTTTCAGTGTGAAAAGATTCCACTGACGTTAGAGAGATAAATACAAGTCGGGCACGCAGCTTATTTTGGCTTCCCCCTGGATAATTTTGAGCGATTTCTGAATTGGGAATTAGAGGTATGCGCGATCGATTTTGGAGGGGAGGGTTTCGATCTGTGATTTGGGTTTCTGAGAGCTTCGATCGTTTTGGGAGGAGAGTAGAGAAGAGAGAAAGCCGTGTTTTTTTTTAAAATAAATGGGCCAAAACGACGTCATTTTAATGTACTGTGTAAAAAAAGAGTTTACAAGGCTGTGCATACCCATTTTCCCCAATATAAAATGAGATGTAAATATGATGAGAAGTGCTCAAAAGTCAAAAGGGCTGTTTCTGCTTCACATGGGATTCGGATAGCTTCCCATTTTTCTTTTCGTACTCAGGTTCTCCAAGTGCTTGGATACCTAACGTTAACCGTGAAAAATACACATTAACAAATAGACTGCTGTATCTGCTAAGCATCTTATACACAGAAAATAGGATAATTTTGATATTGGAGCTTTATCCTCTCTTGTTCATGCGCATCTCATGATGCTTTGACACAAAGTAGAACCCCCTAGAACCCCCCACACATAATAATAATACTGGAAAATATTTATGTTTTTTCCACTCAGAAAGTGGCACGGATAACAAACTTATGCCTAAGGTTCGATCAGCTCCAATGGTCTTTTGCAGGACTAAAGCCGCAACCAAATTAAGGAAAATAGAAGACAAATGAAGGAAAACAGAAGAGAACTATGGCTTGTGGCAAAAAGATAAACAGTGCAACAAATCAATTAGTTGAAAATAACAAGCAAATACATGGAGCATGAAGGAAATCAAAGAACACCATATTGAGAAATAGCTTACGCCTTGCTTCCATTCAATACTCGGACCCACATATCAGCCTATACGACATGCATGACTCAAAATTGTCCATTAGAAAAAAGGTTTCACAAGACAGTTTTTGATGATGACATGCTATCATTAGCTAATAAATGTTAAAATCAATAGTCTCTGATCTATAAATACATGGTTCTAGAATCTAGAAAGAACACGTAGGGCCCGGGTAAAAATAAACCTCAGCAGTTCATAGTAGGATTTTACATACATAGACAACCTAATTATTAAAGCTTACAATATTGAGGATAAATAGCATAAGGTAACAACTAGTATTGAAGTCGCCTTTAGGTGAACTTTGTGACGGCATCTAAAATTAACATTACCATAGACATCTATATGCATTATTTTCTGGGGGAAGGGGAAGAGAGAAACGGGAAAAGTGCGTACCTTGATTGAATAGGCCATTGGTAATAGTGCGTCTGGGTTCATTGCATCGTCTGGGAAATTCCTCAAAGCATGTATGAGTTTCTCAAATGGTAATTTTACCAGAAGAACAATAACAAAATTCTTTATATAAGCAAACATCTTTACAAATTATCAGGATTTACTGGTGAACACAACATCATGAAACACTCACCAAGTCATCATGGCAATATTTCAATAAGGCCAAACCAACTTTGAAAACAATTTGGAAACCCTGGCCAGTGAAACTTTGTCAGGTTCTAAACCATATTTTGGTGCTTTTTTTATAATAATTATTTTGATTTTACTTCTATCTGTTTGTATATGTGCATTAGGGTGGCATATAAAATATTAGATCACTAACCTCATAGAGAAAAACATCCCAAATTCGAAGAGCCAAAGGAAATGGGAAAGAGTACGAGAAAACAGTTATGAACCACTGGCTTGCATACGTACTAGGGTTTATCATTTCTTAAGTAAAATGTTCTCCCAACTTCGGCAAGTGGTCCCTTACTAGCTGTTCAAACTGAAAAAGGTATTGCTGTACGAGAGGCAACCCCGCCTACCACAAAAGCATAAAATAATAGTTCTTGAAATGTGCTTCGTGTGGAAACAAATAAATAGACAATAGGCTTGCACATGATAATGAGCAACGTTAATTTTAAAGCACATATTCAATAGGGTAGATTTTATTTATGAAAAATGAGTATGACCCTTCAAAGACATGAGATGCATTATTTCCTTATCTATTCAAAGCTCCATCAAAAGGAGGGGGGAGGATGACCAAATTTTTTTAAAAATACACTAAAGCAAAACAATAAAAAAGGCACTAGGTGCACACGAATAGTAACATATCTAAATTTCAGAAAAATTCAAACCTTCAAATAAGTAGTGGAAGGAAATTTTATTTTTGATTTATTTTTACCATATTTTCAGAGAAAGGAAACTCAGGATACTTCAAGAATAAAATTATTTACTTTAACTACTAAAGAAGAATGAGGAAGAAACTGTCCAAGCATATTCAACATATCAAGATATATTGGTTACAAGATTTCAAATGATCAACAGTACAAATAGTGCAACTTTCCAAATAATACTATCATGTAGTTGTATGAGCAATTATCTGATATGCAGAAGTATAAAACGCAGATGGAACATTTCCTCAACTGAAACATGCCAAGATCCATAAGCTAATATCAACTTTTTGAAGGAGATTATGCAATGTATTACATTGATCTTTAAGTTTAGAGGGAAAGCTGTGCAACACACGTGCTGAGGCACACAAACAGGACACCTACACAATTAACTCATAGTCCAATCAATGAAGGTACCCCCTTCATCCACGCCTTTAGATGTCGTCATTGGAATTTCATGAACTTCTAGGTTGAAGAAAATAATGACAATGGTGCAAAAGACCTCTTTGAATACTTCTTTTTTTTAGGCATAAGTAAGCCTCTTTGATATACTACCACTTTAAAAAAAAAGAAGAAAAAAAGTTAAAAATTTCCAAAATCACCCTTACATGAACACCACACCATACTTTGCTATTTAGGAACAAGGCAAGGTGGTAAGGTGACAAGGTTTTGGCCAGCAAGAGAAGGAAGAACGACAACTGAGATTCTATTTTGGACAGAGGGAGTTAAAATAACAAAAAATACTTGTTCCTCCCATGAAAAGCATCTCACCAGTAGGACTGGGCATCAAATTCGATTTTTCAGGTAAAACCAATTTTCTGAACTGGACCGAACCGGCCAGCTCGATATAAAAAGAACCGGTCCGGTTTCGGTACAAAAAACGGTACCGGCCTATTTATGGTTCGGTTTTACCGAACCGGACCGGTATATACCGGTTTTTTAATTTTTTTATTATTATTAATAAATAATTATTAATAAAAATAATAAAATAATGATTATAATAATAAAAATAATAATAATATTAATAAAAATAATAATAATAATACTAATATTAATTTTCGGTAAAAACCGGTAAACCGGTTCGGTATACCGGTCCAACCAGTACCGGTTCGAACCGGTTTTTACCGGTTGCCCACACCTACTCACCGGTGAGTGTTACATTCCTCTGGAAACATAATAGTAGTAATATTTCTACCGTCAGATTAATATTAAGATAAAAAGGAAAACATAAATAGTCCACACTGCTCAAGAACCTGACCTGATCAATAGTAATGCATTACCATCTTACTTTCTAGTGCTACACTCACATTGAGCACAATGCCCCTAAAGTTACAATTATTTACAACCCATATGAGGATTAAAAAGTAAAAGAACTGTAAATCATTTTTCTTCAATCAAGTACTATTTCACTAAAATAATATTGACTCTTCATGATGCCTGTTCATATTTTCCTACTCAGCACATTGATTAAGACAGCGAAAGACATCAAATTCTAAGAATGCATTAGACTATTTTTCATCAATTATGCTCGAATGCCAATGATAAATGCTCATCAGTGACACCAATACATTATATTTGCTAGAAGATACCACTCCAAGGTTCTGTTTACATTATGAGAGCTATATATTGTAGCTCATAACATTGTAGAGAAAGCCATTACAAAGCAATTTTGTCTTTGCAGCATTAAATCCTCGATCCATAATTAGTGGGCACGATGGTCAAAACTTTGGTCCAAAGTTAATGGAAAAAATAAAGGGGCATATACTTTCTCTAAAGACATTCAAGGTTCCCAACTAGTTGGGACCAGCTGAACAGATATTACCAAAGTCAAAAGAGCAATAATGAAGTCAACTCTAGTTGCTCTAAAAGAATTACCAAATATAGTCCTTCCATGGACAGCTCCTTTCAGTAATGCAACCAATAACCAAAATGCATCTTCTTCACTCATATAAAGAAGCAACAGACCAGCTAAGAAACCCATTCCCTGATGATAAAATAATTTCAATGTCACTCAGTGTTAATACGAAAGCAAACAGATTATAATAGAGATATCACAAACCTGTACATATCCTATGTCTCTGTCATACACAGAGTACGCCTTCAAAACATTGTAGAGAGACCTCTGACCAGGTCCATGTCTTTGTTGGAAGAAAATATGTGAGGGGAATGTACGGGATATATCCCGAATAATATCCAGCTCTGAAGTCGAAGTCTCATATATAACAAGTTGCTGCGACCAAGAAAGAAAAAATAGCTGCTATATGAGGAGTACCATTAGGTAAATATGATCTGACGGAAAAAGCATTGTATAATAAGCCAGAAAATAATTATCAATATCACGTGACAAACCAAAAAGAATATCAAGTTCAGTCAAGTTGACACACATCTGATCCCTCCTACATTACTAACTTCGGTCCCTCTCAACTTAATTTTAACCAACTATACAACCAGAGCAAAAACAGACTTTATTCACACATCAAACATGAAATTAAACTAAAAAGAAAAAAATCAAATGAGCAAGCGACAGAAACTAAACAAACTAGCTGTCAGAACTAGAGCTGGACATGGACAAGTCTCATACCATGATTCCAGGCTCATCCCCTATTCATTTGGTTAGACTAATAGCACAATTGAGCAATTTGGCTCAGTTCCCATTTAACTAGTAATTGGAACCTCTTAGGTAATTTAACTCGTAACCTAAGTTTCAGGAATCTATAATTCTATACACAGTATAGAGTGAAGTATTTAAATACATATATTGCTCAACGTGAATAAGTACAAGGCTAGAAAGAATACTGAGCTGATCAGATGTTGAAACTTTTCTACTATTTTTTCCTCCCTTTGACAGAGCCAACACAAGTTAATGAAAAGCAAACAAATCTCCCTTCTGTCACAAGAAAATATAATCTAAGAAAGGAAAAGGGCAAAAGGCAGAAAGGATTCCTCCAATGAAAGAACAATGATTCAACAATAGAGAAGTCATGGATCCTTCTCAAATGCAGTTCAGCAAAAAAAAAAATTGGGGGGGAGGGGGGAGAATCAGAATAAATGTACCATTGGTCAGATAATGAACAGAAAATTTAGTTCCACTCCCAGTCAATAAAGCTCGGCTCAAAGGTTGGCTAAACTTTTACCTTATCTAACTGTAATTGTAAATATTTTCATATTTAACCAATCTGAACTATATTCTAAAGCTTAGGATTACTAAAAATTTACTAAATTAAAAAATTACTAGAAATTAGTTTTTTTTGAAAACTAAACAAAGAGATGGCAAACTACTAGTTGAGAACATAAAAGAAACGGCATGCATAGTTCAAATCTACCATCTTATTGGTAAAGAACCAGAAGTTGTTCTAGCTTAAGAAGATGGAAGCTACCGAATGCCCAAGTAAGATACTTTTTTGCTCTGATTTAAAATACATCAATTCTTCATGGTTACACCCTAAAAGAGGTGATAGATCTCTGGCAACTTGTACTCACCAACCACTACCTGATGCAGATAACATATTAGCAGATGCCAAACCTATCATGTCAGAAGAGGTTAGGGACGAAGAAGTCAACCCAATAAATTGAGACTACTTCTTAAAACTATTAGGTAACCTATTTGTCTCTGTTAATATGCAATTTTACAGAAGGTGGGCAAACCCAGATAAGAAAGAAAAAAACATTGATGGGGAAAGTATTTTGAAAGAAAAAAGGAAGGATCACCTCATAAACACCAGGGTTCATCAGCAAGAGACCCCGACTTCCTGAGATCAACTGCCAAACAAGACCTCTCAGACAATCAGGTATTCCTTTCTTATACGCCGTTTGACAACATTAGGTTTCCTCCTTACATAATGCTTCCAATCACTGCCTCCAACTCCAATCATTTTCCTCCACTTTTTAATCCTCCTCTCCTCCCTGAAAATGCCTTATTGATTTAGTTAGCCCAAAAAGAGTAAATATAGATATCAGGAATGTAACGATATGTGGCACTTCAATTTGCAGAAGCAGAAAGATCTAGCTCAATTATATATGGCAAAGAAGGAAAAAAAATTAATGTGCATATCCGTCTAACCTCTTTGCATATCAATTCTTCGTAGAAGTTGTGCCAAAATAAGTCTATATAGTTAACCCAAAAAGAGTAAATATAGATATCAGGATTGTAACAATATGTGGCACTTCAATTTGCAGAAGCAGTAAGATCTAGCTCAATTATATATGGCAAAGAAGGGAAAATTTTAATGTGCACATCCATCTAACCTCTTTGCATATCAATTCTTCGTAGAAGTTGTGCCAAGATAAGTATATATAAATGCCAAAATAAGGCTATATAAATGCCATAATTGCATGTTATGAACAAAGATAATCTTTTTGATCAAAGAACATGTGTGTGTATGTCATATATAGAGATATTCTTGAAATAGAGTTAGCCGGATATTGCTCACTAGAACCCTAAAGATTGCAAATTGACCATTCTGAGTAAGCCCTAGATACATTAACTTCTACAAATAGGGAAAGTATTAAGGTATGATAATTCCAACATCATTAAAAATGATTCTGCATAGAAAATTTGTACCTCTTATACTCAAAGGCTGACCTTCTCTTGATTATACCATCAGGAGAGATACGTTCCTGCTTCACAAATCCAAATCTGTCACCTTTCACTTGTGGAACTGGTCTTGGTTCATGTTCATCAACATTTGTCTTTTCCATTCCATTACATACAAACTCCCGTGCCTCCACAAGGTTAACAACACAATAAAGTTCTAAACATGGTGGCTCGTTGGCCAATATCTAGATCACAGCTCACAATATCTGAAATAGATCAAAGATAATAAAGAATTGAGCTTATAAAGCGGCGAAACACTGAAAATAGAATATAAAAAAAATAAAATACGTATTTATCATATTCATAAATAAAAGATGACAAGTTAAAAGGACTGTATGCACAATTTATTCCAACATAATTCTTACAAACACATAAGGAATTGCTCTGTTGATAACAAGGTACTAATACACTATACCTGTTATCAATCATTTATCATTACAACAATGCAATGACAATAAAAGTACAATACAACGAATTAAAAACATAAATTGGAAAAAACTTCAAGGTTGTACTACAGGACTATTCATACACTCCAAAAAAAATAAATTACCCAACCATAAACCATGGAAAAGTACGTTCCCGATAATGAAAAACTTTGAAATCAATTGGAAAGAATAACAAATTCGATTGTTAAAATTATGTAAAAGTAGAGAGACTGTAATGGGATTATTATATATTTGTGTAACTATATATGTATGTATGTATCTATGTGTATGGAACATTAAGTAGAAGGTAAACAGAACCAACCTGTGAGAGATATTGAAGATTTTTGAATGGTATTAGGGTTTTTGATCTCTCTCCGGGTTTAACCCTCTTCTTTATTGAAACCGATGATTTCCAGGGAAATAATTGAACGGAAAAGTTGTTTTCTGACGGGCTAATCATTTTTTGTGACGGGGCTATCCGTCCAATACGACGCGTTGTAAGTAACTGCGAATATACACCGTGCCGTCGTTTTATTTACAACGGAAAGTGGGATTGTGGGAAGTTGACTTGACAAAATGGCCTAAGCCAAGGGTCAGTCCAGCCCACCTACAAAAAAGTGGATTATGGGTTTTCATTTGTAAGTTTAAAAAAATTTGGGCCTCCTTGGTCCAGTTCAAATCAGAGCCCACCCACATCTAAACGTAAATTAGTCTACTTATTCATTTTATTGTGACTACTCAAAAGTTAAGCATCAAATTTATTTTTTTAATAATTTAATAGCAAACAAAAAATAATAAAAAAATATCACTTTTAGTTATGTTCGTCTAAATTTTCAATCACTCTATCTCCCACCTGTCTTCCTCAAATTGATGGCTTCTATTTTTTTAATTCATTTTTTTTATATTTTAAGACTGCTTATATCTATCTATATGATTAAATTAAAAAATTTGTAGTATATGTGCCTTAATTATACATTACTTGTGATATTTGAATTGAAAAACTATTATATTTTATCATTAATTTATAGTGTTTTAACCTTTGTAGTTGAACGATGATATCAGGTCTTTAGTATTATTTTGTCAATAACCTGACATGTAATATATAACAAGAAAAAGACAAAAAGTGAATAATAATTAGTAAATTAGTTAAAATTGTTTTTCTATTTTCGATGACATACTAATCAATTTAAATTACTTGCTCGTTCGCTTTAGTTAAAAAAAAAAACTAGTACCTAAGAAGTTAGTAACGCTCTTATGACATCACAGATTGAAATGACTTTGGCATGAGCCTTACTTTTGTAACCTAATAAAAATCGGACCTTTTTAACTCAGCCCATTTTTAGTCCAACCAAACCATAGCCCAACAACCCAATCTTCCTTGATTAACAACGAGTGTAAGGTAAAAATCCATGAAATTTACTGTGCTTTTAGTTTTTGATGTTTAATAAATATGAAAAATTATTTAAAATAATACTTTTCAGTAATACATAAGTACGATTAAAAAATATTAGTAATAAATTTAGGATAGTAATTTATACGTAAATTAATTATAAATTATATATTCTCTCATTCCTCAAGAGGATGGCCTAAGGTATAATTATTAGTGTTTTTTATTCAAAATGATAGCAATAACTACATAAAAGAATTGGCCATGTAGTGGGTTCGGTTCCGTTCCACTTGGATACAAAATAAAATATATTTCCCTGATAATTAACGCTCATATTTTGTTTCAACAATTTTTTTTTTTATTTCAAGTTTCAATAACCCAATTTATTTACTGTTGTCGTGTTTTATTTATTATTAAGAAATTATAATTGAATACTAATAAAAAATTTTAATTAAATAAATATAAAAGTGTATTAGTAATGTAAAAATTTTATGAGTGCACTATTGTTGTAATTATTTTTAAAAATATAATAAAATATGTAATTCATCCTTTTATTTTAGCATGTGGGGCCGGTGGAACGCCTAAAATAATTAATCAAAAATATCTTGTTGAAATATGAACAGTGCGTCAACTTTTATTCTACTCCACTGCTGTCATAATGTAGTACATGCGGAATCTATACTAAGCACGCACAGCACAATGGTATAACACCAAATAAATTGGGTTCTATGGACAAATTTTGACTTTTTAACTCTGTTGACAGTCATTTTCATACCATACATACATGTATTTATAATTATTTCCTTTTCATTGGATAAGCCACTGATTTTTACTTTGCTCTGCTGGTTGGAAATCTACTTGGATTTATCAAATAAAATAAACATGTAATTTGAATAGTCAATTCAGTATTATTTATCTAACTTTAACTTGAATATATAAACAAAATAAAACAAATAAACATTAATATAATTTCACAAAAACTTATTAATTTGTATAGTTTTCTCCAACATCTCAACCAATGAAAATTTGGAATCATTCTTATTTTTGTATTTTCCTCATACAATATTCATTTTTGTACTTCCAGTAAACAATATTTTATAATGAAAAACCATTGAAATAGCATATAATTGAGATACATCCAATTTTTTTTTATGGAAATGGTGGCGCGAGTACAAAAATAAAAATAAAATAGTAGTTCTATTTATAGATGAAGAGTTGGGCTACTATTGGTGGTGGGAAACTGAGATTAATCCTTTAGAATTTTTAAGTATAAAACTTGAAATTTTTAGTAGTTCAGTGGGGATAGGTGCCCTGCCCCAGCAGTCGATCCGTCCTTGAATTTATACAAGGTGTTTTCTCTCACATGAATATATAGTTGATCACACCTTCATGCGAGAATGAATCATATAAAAATATTAAAAAACACATTTAAAAATAATGCTCTTCACATATGTTGCCAAAAAAGTTCCATGTTTCTTGAATACTTCTTGGTAAAATTTCCTTTTGATTGGGTAAGCCAAGTTTCTTGAACACTTGTTGGTTAAGACGGGTGATTTTATCTTCTTTCCTACTCAGACCAAGGAGGAATCAAGGGATCTTTTATCTACTAATTTCATAAATAAATAAAGACCTATGATCTATCTCTATCTATCTATCTATCTATCTTGTTTGTTTAATTATTTATTTTCTATTTTTTGAGGTAAAGCTGGCTTTTGTTGAATTGATACATTTTGATTTGGTCATTCATCTGGAATTTCAGCAAGTCTGCTTGCCCAATACCCCATTACACAAGGTTTCCACATCATTCAAACATCATCTCTTATCCTTACGTAGCTTGAAAAATTAGTGAACATATATATTGTCCTCAACTCAACCTCAACTAATTAATTAAGGCTTTGCTAATTAGACTACCTCTACTTCACAAAAAGAAGTTTATCTTCACCTTTTAAAATCTAGAAATGCTAAGGGGACTGGTTTCTGGCGACCGGGATTTTTTTTTTTATATATATAACTCCCAAATAATTTATGGAATTTTTACAGAATCCAATGATTTGGATGTCATTTGGTACATATAAAAAACAGAGATGTATAGTATGTATAACTCTGTTTTTTACATGTATCCAAATGACATCCAAATCACTAGATTCTGTAAAAATTTCAATTCCAATAAATCTTATAAATTATTTGAAAGTTATAAACATAAAAAAAAAAAACTGTCGCCAGAAGGCTGTCGCCCCAGAAGGATTCTTTAAAATCAAATTGTAAAATTTTAAATTGATACTATCATTTGATTTCCATGGCCAAGAATGTTGCTAGGTGGCCTAAATGGCTGATTTGTGTTGTTTTAGAACACTTGGCAAGTACAAGAAAAGAATTTCATAAACAATATTATCATACATCTCATAATCCTGTTACTCATAGAATGCTTATTTCTACCAAAATCGATTATAAGATTATAATATTCACGGAATGGTCAACCAACCAGATACTAATAAGATTTATATGTTCTATCCAACTCCTACATACACTTCCCCTGCTTTGTCATAAACTTATTTATTTCCGTCCGGTACATAATAAATAGGTTTCATAGTCTAAAATCAAAACTAGAAGTTGATAATTGAGGGGGGTTGAGATTGTATCAAGTGTTTTCTGGGCAATTTCTTAATATAGAGAAGTCAAAAAAGTAATTGACTCATTTTAAAACTCAGGGAATATTATTATATCATGTCATCAATACTTATCTATAACAAGTCATAAGCCGATTCGGAAATGGGTTGAATGGATAGATGATTTTTTAATTTGACCGAGTTCTCCCAGGTTAGTATGTGTTATCCACAAAAATAAGCAAAATTCGTCATAATTTTTCGTGCGTAAATATACAATCGAGACAATTTTGTTGGTAAGAGTCATAATCCAATTTGAATTGTAAAATTGAAAAAGTTGAGATCATCCTTCACTAAATGTCCTTTACAGATTCCTATACATTCTAGCTCCATGAACTTCTTCATCATAATTATCAAAAGTCCTAATATATATAAATATACACGTAAAGAGATTCAATCGGATCTATTATATATATAGAGAGAGAGAAATTGGGTGTGAATAAAATACAGAAGTGCAAGTAAAAGAAGATCGGAACATGTAGAGGATGATTGAAAGAGTGGAGGTGTTGAAAACCTGCTGATTGAAGTAATCAACTGTTTGATGATGATAATGCGGTATCGCAAAATCTCTTCCCCACGACATGTATGTCTCCTCTGTAAAAATTGAATCCCCTTGCACGGGTACAGTACTTGTTAAAATAATAACACAAGTTCCTAATAACCAATCTCCCGTCCAAACCTGAACCGGGAATATTTATTCATAGGCTTGCAGAAAGACATCTATAATCATTAGTAATGTCAATATCTTTAACTACAAGAGAAGAGCCTAAAAACACCCCCACTAAATTCAATAGAAATTGCAGCTAAACATAAAAGTTGAGATTCCGTTAATATTCAGATGAAGTATACAGAACAGCACAAGCACCCATCTGTTTTTGTGTATGTGTGTGTGTTTTGTTTTTTGTTTTTTGTTTGTTTTTTTTTTTTTGGGGGGGGGGGGAGGGGGGGAGGGGCGGGGTTATTGCCCCACAAGATTACTAAGGTTCCTTATGTACAAACAATTACATTGAGCTTGGCCATGTAGATTTAGTTGGCTTCCTCTTGGTGTTATTATTGAACGTGCAATTCAACCGAATCTCTGAAAATTCGTACTCCAAAGAAAGTACTAAAAGCTTTTCTATGTACAATTACTTTCTTTTCATCATCCTTGAGATATTGCAGCTGTTAGTCTCCTCTTAAGCTCCATCCTGCACCATGCAGAAAAACCATATGGAGTAAAACATAAAAAGAATAAATAACCAAATGTATAACTCTCCTTTTTAAAAAAAAAATATTTATTAGTAATTTTTTTGCCTTAAAGAATTATACTAGTAGATGAATTACCTCATGAGTTGTTTGTCAAGTGTTGAAGTAGATAACACCCCTTTGTTCTCTTCGGCTCTTCTTAAAAGGTAAGGAATAATCTGTTCCAAAGGTCCAAATGGCAAATATTTGCTCACATCAAATCCTGCATTTCTCAAACCATAACTCATAGCTTCTGCCATTCCATATAGTTGAGCAAATTGAAGCTTTTGCCTCTCCTTTCCAATTCCCAAATCCTGCGCTTTCACAGCCGCCAATTTCCCTATTCACCATCCATCTTTCACATGTCAAACAATGTCTCAAAATATTTGGGGGGAAAAAAGAAGAAAACACTAAAAAAGACTGCTCAAATTTCACCTGATTCAAAATTGTGAGTTGCAAGAACAAGAACTCCAGGGCCATTAGCAACCTCTTCAAGCATAAAAGAGGCACAATTATTGTAACAAGCATGAGTATGATGAATGCTATTATGAATTGGAGATTCATGGCCCAAAGAAGCAGCAACATGTGTTTCAGTCGACATATATGCTCCTCTCACCAACTTAACACCCATAGGCAATCCCATTTTGTCTGCAGCTTTCTTTGCTAGTAATAATCTTTCTTTTGCATCTTTTAAATATGCTTGTATTGTCCCGAAAATTATTGGTTTATCATCTTTGTTGTGTTTGATTGCTGCGGAGTAAGTAAAGTAATCGATAGCAGGTTGAATTAAGGTCTCCTCTGCGTCAATTACTAGAGGCACATTTGCTTCAAGGCATTTTTCGATTATGTTGTGTAGCCTTTGGTGGGCTAATTGAAGATCTTGCTCTTCTTGTGAGGTTAGGGGCTCTGGCTTTTGAAGTGTGTGATACAGAGGACTTGAATCAGTGAAAATTGGAAGAGTATTTATCTTCCATGGGAGATGGAATGATTTTTTCTTGTATTCCCATCTGAGCAAATCGCTTACTCTCTTAAGCAGACTAACAGGACTAATTGCTGTGATCTTCACCACAACAAAGCTAACCTATAAAAAGAAAATAGAAAGAGAATTGTAATGATTCATCATGACTTCAATGTAGAAACAAATACATATAAAGAATGATATATGCATATATGCAAGTAAAACAGGTTAAAGTTCTAAATTTTGCAAAGTTTAAAGAACTAAAAGGACAATTTACAACCACAGCCTAGATAGGAATTGGCTATGAGTCTATGACCTCAAGAAACCTGCTACAAATATTGAACAGTAAACATAAAAGCCTAAGAAATTACCAAGTATACTTCCGAAATCATAATATTACGGATCAAGAACATCCCTTTAAAGCATTTAGCACAGTATCTGAGAGACAGAGCATGAAATAACAGAGAAATGTGAAACGGAGCATCAAATATCAAAACTTGTTTTGTGGTTTATGACTGCCCGTTTTACAAAAAGGGTTCTATTTCTAAATTTTGCAGAGATTAACGAATATAGTTTATTAGTCCATGTTTATCCTTGGTAATTTAGTAATTGTGGATGATAAATTTATGGATATTCAATGATTTTATATTATTATATGTATATTTTCTTTTTGTGGAAAAACTATTTATTTATTTTAAATGGGACACTTCTGTGAAATTAAATGAGTATCAAGTAGGAATCATACAGAAGATGGTGGAAGCGACTTGGTGGATTCCACCGTCCGGATAAAAGCCTCCGAATTCCGGTCACAAGAAATATTATCATCAGCATGTTCCAATCCATAATCCAACATCCCCCTTAAACCATAATCCCAAATCATTTTTACGGTCTCACCGGCCTCCGCCTCATTAGTACCCGCCACAAAATGGTCAAAAAAAGTAAACTTTGTAATGCCCAAAATCAGCTCCTTTAACAGAGCCAGTTCCATGAGCCTCGAGTTCATAATCCACGTGCCTAAATCCACCACCGGTTCCACCGCCGCCATTTGAAGGGTCAAAGCTGATCTAATCAGCTTTCCAGTGGAAACCGACGAGAATAATCCCTTACCATCCTCGAAATTGGTGATCGGGTCTGGTTTTATGACGGTGGTGGTGGGGTCTTGTTTTCCGGCGAAATTTAACGGCGGATCAGCGGTGGAGGTGGAGAGAGAGTTGAGAGGTCTAATGAATTGGGGGCGGAGGTTTTGGAGGAGCAGCAGCTTTGAGGAGAGAGAATAAGAAACTCTAGTGAAGGCCATAAACATCAAATTGGTTGTTGGTTGGGGGTTAAGGCTTGTATTATAGAGAGTATTTATTTGTGTTTTAGTTCTAAAATTGGTCTTTCAGTCTATACTTAGCTGAGTTATATATAGTGAATGCTATATGGGAGTATTTTTTTACGGCGGTATTTACTGTGATTCACCGTGATTGTCTGGTTAAAAAAAGGGCCCGGTCAAAGGATTCTGCACCGACGTAAGCTTTTGTTACATTGTCGGAACTTGAAACTTCGCGCTTTTGATTACGTGAAGATAAGCGCGGGAGAAAAGGAAACGAGTCCTGGGCTGTGATTAGCAGAATGAATGCACGCAATGTGGGAGCGCGTGAGTGCATAGTGGAAAATGAAGTTTCTTGTGGGAATCTTTCTTTAATTTGGGAATCGAGAGAATCTGGAGATTCTAATTGCGTCCTGAGCAGGGTAAGAATGGTTGAAAGTGTATAGCTGCTGTTAGGCCACGTTTGTTAATTAATTACCTATTGTTTATTTTTGGGCTGAAGATGAAAACCAATAATGCCGTTAGCCAAACGCTGCCTACAAACGCCGGTAACGGGCAGAAATATGAGCCCGCAATCACTCCGCTGGTCAATTGAGCAGTAATCTTTCCAATTTCACGACAAATAGAGAGAGATAATAAGAGTTTGTCATGGAATTTAGATAATTCATCTTTTTAAGTAAATATATTTCCTTAAAAAAATGTATGTTGTTTAATGTAGTGTATTTTTAACATAACCTAAATTAATTTATGATTTAAAATGTGAGCATAATTATTTAATTGTGATTATGGTAACTTTTTTCTCATTACAATATTATAAGCAAGAAAAATATATTTAAAGATGGGAAGGTTTGCAATGAGATAACATAGAATAATGTACAATTAGTGGGAGATGAGTGGACATAAATATGGGATTGGCCTGTACTTTGGGTAAACATCATATTCTGCTGTCTCCTATTCCTATACAAATTCCAACCACTCAAAAGAAAAGAGGAGTAAAATATAATTTATACGTATATTAAAAAAAAAAATTGAGAAAAAAAATTAAAAATTTATTTTTATTACTCTATAAAATTATATAAAGTGATAAATATTTTTATTTTATTATATAAATAGACCTCGCCAAATGATTAAATTATTCTTTATTTTATCATTTTAAAAAATAAAAAAATTATACATTCAATCATCTTTAGAGGGCGGAAGAAGTATGTACTAAAAGTGACTAGATCTTGGATTCTTACATAATTGGATACTACTACTGCCATCATTTATCCAGATATTTAATACTTTTCTCATCTCAAACCGTATTAGGCGCATATATCAACATACCTTTCTTTTTTCTTTTTTTATCCAAACCCGTCAATCTCAACGGAAGACCCATAATTAATAGAAAAATCATATATATTATGAATATTTATATTAATTTTTTTTTATTATCAATCACGTAGATAAATATTAGTTATATTTTTTAAAAAAAGATATGTAATAAATAGGATCTTAATCTTATTTATTGATAAATTTTATAATTATAAATCGACATAAATTTAGAAAATTAATATTTTTACAAGTAAAATTTAATATTTTCGGAGCCCATTTACTATTCATGCGAGAGGGATCAAAATTTTAACTCATCTATACTCTTTAAATATTTCGGATGTGAGATTTTTAACTCATCTACACTCTTTAAATATGTTGGATGTGAGATTTTCATGTGAAATACTCAACCATTTTTACTTTCCACTAGAATACCCATCACAAGTATCATATTAGAGTAGTCATTATTAATACAACGCTACTTTTCACTAGAATACCTATGACAAGTATCATACTATAGTAGTCACCTTTTGTGACTCCCCCAAAATAGGTATACATCACTCATTCTGAGTCGTCAAATACATGGTACAGAAACAACTACAACATCACTATTACAATTGTCGTACAAAATACGACAACACACATGCTGTGAGTTTAAATACAAATATTGTTTTCTAGACAATATTCACACTCAAATAAGTCCTCATTACATTTATTGATACACTATTTTACAAAAATAGTGAGGACTGCTAAAACAACTGTCTAGGACCATCACTCTTTACCCCGACTAATTCCTGCTACATTCTCACCTCCTGAGAAAAAAAATAGAACAAAAAGGAAAATGGTGAGTTCAACTAGCCCAATAAAAAATATTATGACTAAGATAAAGAACAATAATTTATCATTAGCCTTCAACAAATCAGATATAATGGACAATCAGTTTTAGATCAATATTCGCAGCGGAAATAACAATTCATTAGAAGAGTTAAGTAGATAATGAAATCTACTATCATCTATGAATTTAAAAGTCCATCATCAATATTTTATCCCTGTAACATCAATCAATATACATCTTGCATCAATTATTCATTTTTGCACTACGGGCCAAAGATATTCATTTGTATCACCAGTTGGTCATGTTCATCTCAACACATGTTCATCTTTGCACTATGGGCCAAAGATATTCATCAGGTAATCATTCATCTTTGCACTACAGGCCAAAGATATTCATCAAGTATCACCATTAAAGACTGAGGATGATAAAAAATATTTTAGAGAACGAATCTAGTGAGACAAAAGGACAAAGATTAGAGATTCGTACTTTAGATAATTCAAGTTTAAAAATACTCCATAATGGAGAAAAATTCAAGAATGAAGATCAAAACATGGATTCAATTTCAAGAATAAGGGTCACAACGGATAACTTGGAATTTTATTTTTTTCTTTTATGAACAGTACCCGTGAATAGTAACTGTCATAAAAAATTCTAAATTTGATTAAAAATTCAAACCAATATTCCTATAAAATGATATTAGATGAAGCAAAGTTTCTAATCACTTCAGGAATTATAAAAGCAATACTTACCATAGTAAGTTTAAATTCAAGAATACGATATGAAATAATATAGCTTACATAATATGAAGTATGAAAGAAAATAATATTTCTCATGAGTATCGCAATAAAATAATATCATTTACCTTAGTATAAACTGGATTTGACTGGAATATCGGATATTATTCCGAAAAAATCTTACAGAAAAACTACGCTCAAAGTATTCTTATACTCACGAAAAATACTCACAATACTTTAGAATAAGAATCTCTGAATTTGAAATGGTGTGTTGAGGAATGAGGGGTTACCCCCTATTTATAAACGGCAACGGAAGAAGAACAAAAAATAAAGTTTTCTGCCTACTTTTGCCTAACTCATCATATTTTTCTAATGGGTGGGGGCCACCCTTTGAAATCAAGTTTACCGAAAGAATTGGAAAAGGAAAACTCACATTTTATTGGTTAAGGGTCCATCACTTTACTGGAGGATTTGTTTTTCAATGCCTAACTCACAATTTTCAATTGATTGAAGCCCCACCATTTTGAAAACAAGGAATGGTTTTGCAGGATGTCTACCACCCAACAAACAGAAGAAGAAAATACGCAACAAACTAGCCAGCAACTTTGAAAAAAAAAAGTATACGGAAAGAATTCTAATTCAATTTGCTAACCTCCATTCCTCTTTAATTCATATGCTAAAAAAATTATATATTATATAATAATATTACAATTTAAATTATAAACAAAATCGTAATATAATAATAATATATTTGAATGAATGTTTTATGAGAGAAAAATATTTACCAAAATTTCAACAAATAATTCAAGCAAAATTCCTTCATTTATAACCACAATAAATATATCCATCAATTATATCCACATAAAATAAATATTTCCTTATCATATAAATCAATAATTAATTATTCACAAATAATATTACAGAATCACAATAATGACAACCAGGCAGTTCCCAGGAAAGAGGGGGCTTTCCGGTAAGGATTTCTCACTTCTTGGCCTTGCATTAGGTGATCAAACCTTTCCTTGTCAGAACTTTCTAGAAATTGTCAATAATGTTATCTAATAATATTATTCAAATAATATGAATTATTGATTTGATAATCAGAATCTTGTCTTTGTGACAATTATTGAAACAACAATAATATAAAATATCAACGCAAATGATTATTGAACCAATAAAATAAAATATTGAACATAATTATTGTAATAATTATTGAGTAAAGTGCCTTCTTACATAAGAATCAAAATTCAAAAATAATATTACGCAATACCTTGTAACTTCTTTGTGCAACCAGCGTTATTATATTTTAACCACTGGGTAATCCAACAAGGTTAATTGCAGAATAACTACGCCATTATTTATAAAAACTCAAATTTGTCATTTTCAGATCCGAATCAGTTATTACATTATGGGGCCCACAGATGATGATCATACTATGTCGTCTTGATATTCCCGAAAAAAAAAGAATATTCCACGACCAAACGAATATTCCCCGACAACAATGATTATTTTATAACTACTTGCTTATTTTATAAAATTTGCACATTTCACCCATAACCAAAGTATTATATCAAATTAATTCCTTATTATTTCAAGATAATAAATAGACAAAATTCAATTTTATTTATAATAAGTTGGGGTCTTACAACCTCCCCTCCTTATGAAATTTCGTCCTCGAAATTGACGTACGTACCTGGTATTTCGAAAAGATGAGGGTACCTCGCTTTAATTTTCGTTTTCAACTCCCAGGTCATTTTTCCAATAGCATGGTTCCTCCACAAAATCTTGACTTGTTGTATAACCTTTATTTGTAGGACATGCCCTTTCCTATCCAATATCTTGACATGTACCTCCTCGTACGTTAAATCTTCGGCTATCTCGTCTGGTTCTAACGCAATAATGTGGTTTGGGTCTTTCACATACTTACGAAGCATAGATATATGAAAAACATTATGAACACGAGACATGCTTGGAGGTAATGCGAGTCTATAGGCCACATTTCCTATTCGGTCAAGAATCTCAAATGGATCAACAAATCGTGGATTGAGCTTTCCTCTCTTCCCGAATCTTATAACTCCCTTCCATGGAGCAATACGTAACGGTACATGATCTCCAATTTTAAATTTCACGTCCTTTCGATGAAGATCAGCATAAATCTTTTGTCGATCTTGTGAGGTCTTTATACGTTGTCGGATCATTTGAATCTTTTCTGTAGTCATGCATACTAATTATGGTCCCAATAACATTGCTTCACCCACCTCATCCCAACATACTGAAGAACGACACTTTCGTCCATATAACGCCTCGAATGGAGCCACGCCTATACTTGTTTGATAACTGTTGTTGTAGGAGAATTCCACCAATGGCAAGTACTTATCCCAACTTCCTTTGAGATTTAAGACACAGAGTCTTACTAGATCTTCAAGGGTTTGAATTGTCCTTTCCGATTACCCGTCCGTTTAAGGATGGTATGCCGAACTGAATCGTAAATCCGTGTCCATAGCTTTCTGCAAGCTAACCCAAAATTGTGAAGTGAATCTTGGGTCATGATCCGAAACTATGGATACTAGCATGCCATGCAATTTCATAATCGCATTCACATACATACGAGCAAGACGTTCGAGGGAATAAGTCTCACGTATAGGCAAGAAATGAGCAGACTTGGTTAATCAATCAACAATAACCCAAATCGCATCTATGCCTTGAGAAACCTTGGGAAGACCTGTAACAAAATCCATGGTAATGTGTTCCCACTTTCATTTTGGAATCTCAAGTGGTTGCAATGGACCATTTGGCACTTGATGCTCCGCCTTTACACGTTGACAAGTTAAACACCTCGAGATAAACTCCGCGATCTCTCTCTTCATATTGCTCCACCAAAATATATGTCGAAGATCGTGATTGTAAGACCCCAACTTAATATTAATGAAATTGAATTTCCTCTATTTATTATTTTGAAATAGTAAGGGTTGATTTGAGTAATGTGGTTAGTTATGGGTAAAAAGCGCAAATATTTCAAATATGCAAGTGGTTATAAAATATTCATTTTTATCGGAGAATATTCGTTTGGTCATGGAATATTTTACTGTCGGGGAATATTCGTTACGACAGCAAGCAAATTTAATGTGGGCCCATAACGAAAGCGATTGGATGAAGAAAATGACAAGTATAAGTTGTTTATAAATAACGGCGTAGTTGTTATCAAGTTATTATCTTGTTGGAATACCCGGTGGTTAAAAACAATAAAGACACCAGATTGCACCGCTTATTGATCTTACGTAAAGAAGGCACTACTCAATAATTGTTACGATGAGTTCTTGCTTAATATTTTATTTTATTGATTCAATAATTGCTACGTTGATATTTTATATTATTGTTATTTCAATAATTGTCACTACACAAGATTTTTTCATTATCAAATCAATAATTCATATTATTTGAATAATATTATTAGATAACATTATTGGCAATGTCTAGAAAGTTACATCTAAAGGAGAGGTTTGGTCACCTAATTGCGCCGCCAAGAAGGAGAAATCCTTATTGAAAGCCCCTCTTTCCTGAAACCGCACGGTCATCGATGATCGTGATTCTCGTAATATTATTTGTGAATAATTAATTATTGATTTATATGATAAGAAAAATATTTATTTTATGTGGATATAGATGGAGAAAATTTTTAATGTGACAATTGTTGAAAATTGATATTTTATCTCTTCTGATAAAATAATTCATTTAAATATATTATTATATTTTAATAATATAATAATGGTGATATTTTATAATGAATGTGGGATATATGAATAAATGAGGAGAAATAGTATCTTTGTTTCAATAAATGTTTAAAACATGTTTTCATGTTTGTGGACCCCATTTCTTGACTGAAATTTGATTATAGCCTGTAAAATCGCCCGTTTGTGAATTTCGGTCAATTTTTGTTTGGAATTTGGAAAAACTTTCTTCTGCAAAGTTGTAGATAATGGAATTTCCTATGGAAAGGACATGAGTTTTGAATTTTTCTGATAAAAGAGCTATTTATTATGAATTATTAAAGTTCTGAAGTTCCGAAATAATTATTTTTCAAAAGTTTTAAATTTGTTTTAAAAGAAAATTGTTTTTGATATGTTTGATGTGCCCCATTGGTTGTTGAAATGGCTGAATTCAGATCTCTAAATGTGGGCGTAGGAATAAAAATAAATAATATTAATATTTTATTAATTTTTCTTCTTTGGTGTTCTAAGCATTTTCCTATAAATAGGGTGCTTAGGTTAGAATTGAAAATCACACCAGAAACTGAATTTTTCTCTCTCTTTCTCTCTCTATATTATCGAGTGTATACATTTGAGTATTTTGATACTTTGAGTGTTGTTATACGGTGCAAGTTCCCTTGATCTTATCCTCCAGGTATTCAATTTAGAAATCTGAATCTTTTCAAGGTAAGGGATGTTATATTTTTTTAAAATGATATTATTTCTTCTAATATCATTATACCGGATTATTAGTAAGATTTTTCTTGTAAAATTCTTGTCTTTTTAGTGTCTGAGTTCTTATTCACGTATACTTAAGACTATTCACGTAAAAAAATTAAATTTTAGTTTTTCGTCTAAAATATCTATTATGGATACTAGCTTTGATTGTATCCATGTTTTGATCATTCTTGAATTTTACTTATTATAATTATTTATGAAGTATTATTTGAAATGGGATTGTTTAAAGTACGAATCCTTAATATTTGTTCTTTTGTTTCAATTTGGATTCATTTTCTTTAAAATATTTTCATTATCCTCACCCTCCTAAAGATGATATTACTTGAATATCTTTGGCCTGTAGTGCAAAGATGGTTGATTTTCTTATTAATATCTTTGGCCCGTAATGCAAAGATGTACAGGTGTTGAGATGAACATGACCAACTGATGAATTTCTTTGGTCTGTAGTGCAAAGATGAATATTTGATTCAAGATGAATATTGATTGATGTTACAAGGATAAAATATTGATGATGGACTTTTAAATTCATAGTTTAATTTCATTCTCTACGTAACTCATCTATGAATTATTATTTACGCTGCGAATATTGATCTAAAACTTGTTGTTTATTATATTCTATCAAATTTTTCCCTGTTGAAGACTAACTATAATTTGTTCTATATTATCTTAGTCATAATATTCTTTACTGGGCTAGTTGAGCTCACTCTTTTCCTTTTTGTTCCATTTTTCTTCTCAGGAGGCGAGAATGTAGCGAGTACTAGTCGGGGTGTGGAATGATGGTTCTAGAAGTTGTTTTAGTAGTCCTCACCATTTTTGTTAAATAATGTACCAATAATTGTAATGAGGACTTAGTTGGGTATGGATATTGTCTAGATGACAATATTTGTATTTAAACTTACAGTTTATATGTTGTATTAATAAAGTTGTAGTTATTTCTGTACCATGTTATTGACAACTCAAAATGGGTGATGTATACCTATTTTGGGGGCGTCACAGTGATACATTTTGGTACTTTTAATGGATTGCAAATGGTGTGTTGTGTGCCTCCATCATGATTCTATGCTTCAAGTCAAAATTGTTAGGAACGCAAAGTCTGGAGTTGACTCGGAGTATTCCTTCTTCATCGATTCCTGCTTCTAGGATAACACCTTCTTGTACTTTCTTCTTCATACGTATCATCTCTGGGTCCGTGGCTTGAGCAGCTTTAACTTTATCAATTAAAGTCGGTTCTACTCGTATATTTGTTATCATCACGTGGGTCCCTAGAGTCTTTAACTCTATCTCCATCCTTTGTAAGTCGTACAAAATGGGCTTTTGTGTTAACAACATTGCACTTGTACCCGCATATGATATTCTACTCAATGCGTCAGCTACAACGTTTGCTTTTCCATGATGATATTGAATGTTATGATCGTAATCTTTCAACAGCTCGAGCCAACGTCGTTGCCGCATGTTGAGTTCCTTTTGGGTGAAGAAATATTTGAGGCTTTATGATCCGTATAAATCTCCACTTTCTCCCCATACAGGTAGTGTCTCCAGATTTTCAACGTAAAGACGACTGCTGCCAACTCCAGATAATGAGTAGGATAATTCCTCTCATATTCTTTTAGTTGTCGCGAGGCATAGGCTATGACTTTTCCATGTTGTATGAGAACACATCCTAACCCTTTGCCTGAAGCATCGCTGTAGATAACAAATCCATCCGAACCAGATTGTATTGTCAGAACAGGTGCCGAAATGAGTCTCCTCTTAAGCTCTTGGAAACTCTGCTCGCATTCCTCGCTCCATATGAATTTTGTATCTTTCTGAGTCAGCTGAGTTAACGGAGTAGCGATTCGAGAAAATCCTTCCACGAATCTCCGATAAGAACAAGCTAAGCCCAAAAAGCTACGCACTTCGGTCACCGACTTCGGTTGCTCCCAACTTTGCATTGCTTAAAACTTTGCCGGGTCAACAAATACTCCATGTTTTAACACCACGTGCCCAAGGAATGTTACTTCCTTAAGCCAGAACTCGCATTTCTTCAGCTTGGTATATAGCTTATTGTCATGAAGTCTTTAAAGTACCAGCTTCAAATGCTGCTCATGATCTTCACGGCTTTTGAAAAAGATGAGGATGTCATCAATAAAGACAACAACAAACTGATCCAAATATTCCTTGAATACACGATTCATCATATCCATGAAAGCAGCAGGAGCATTAGTCAATCCAAAAGACATGACTAAAAATTCATAATGCTCGTACCTAGTTCTCGAAGCGCGCCTTTGAATATCCTCGCTTTTAATCTTCAAATGATGATATCCGAATCGAAGATCGATCTTTGAAAAAATTGTGCTCAGAATAATCGGGTTAAACATGTCATCAATGCGAGGTAATCGGATACCTATTCTTGATGGTGACATGGTTCAATTCTCGAGAGTCAATACAGAAGTCGCATACTTCTAAATCTTTCTTCTTTACAAATAAAAACAGGAGCACCCCAAGGAGATGTACTTAGGACGAATGAAACCGATGTCTAAACAATTCTTGTAGTTGGACTTTTAACTCCTCGAAGTTCAATAGGAGCCATTCGATATGGGGTTTTAGAAATGGGCTTTGTACGGCTTCAAGATCAATAAAGAATTCAACTTCACGCTTGGGGTAGACCAGAAGTTCTTCAGAAATCGTCGGAAATTCATTAATAACAGGAATATTATTCAAATCTGACGTGTTTTTGTTCAAGTCCATAATATGGGCTAAGAAAGCTTGACATCCATTTTTCAATAAACGAATAGCTTTATGGCTTGATATGACAGTGACTGATTTTAGTGGTTTAGATGTTTGAATTCGTATGACAGGTTGGTTAGGAATACGAAAACTAACAACCTTACGAAAACAATCAATTTTGGCATGATGAGTAGTTAACCAATTAATCCCTAAAATCACATAAAATGCAAGTATCTTTAAAGAAATAAGATCAACAGGTAATGTGATTGTGCCAACTTGGATTAAGCAAGATTTATAAATTGTAGATTTAAAGAAGGTTTCACCCAACGGAGTTTCAACAGATAAGTTAAAGTCCAATTTCTCCGGAGTCAAGTTTAAACGTTGAGCACAAGCAGGAGAGATAAAAGAATGGGTAGAACATGTATCTAATAAGGTATAATCTTCGCAAGAGTTCAAGATTAGCTTACTGCGTGATCACCCCTTAAGGGTTTCTTTGCGTTTTGGCGATCCACGACAAACGCCTCCTCGAACCAATCCGAATTTGTTTTGTCCGTAATCGCCTTTGGTGTCGCCGTCTCAGTTGGACTTGAATTCGCTGCAGGACAAAATTGGGCTATATGACCGTCTTTTCCACAATTAAAACACACATTGGAAGGCTGTGAACAATTTGGACTTATGTGTCACTCCTCTCCGCATCTGTACCATCTAACTGGCGGTCATTCTCCTCCCCTAAAATTTGTTGTTGGTGCTGGTGCTGCTGCTGATGTCTTCCCATCATTATTGAATATCCTCTTTATGAAACATTCACTTGACCCACCTCTCCTATTATCATGGCCACGATTACCACCCGAGTGGTTACCACTTTTGTCTCAGATTTTTCCTCCTCATTTGGTTATCATCGCTCCGAGATGAATGCTATCACCCAGTATGACCACAGTCGTGGTCCTCGATTGAACATACTCATTATCCCGCTCTAATAATTGAGCCTCATTTACAACATCCTGAATATAAAGAAAATTTATGAGAGATAATATATTGTCGAATCTCGAGTTTTAAACCTCTCAGAAACATCCGCGTCATTCGCTCCTCATTCTACTACCAAATGAGGTGCGAACACGATAACTCTGTGAACTTTGCCTCGTCTTCGGGATACCGCCATGTTGTTTTGTTCCAGTCTAATAAACTCTACCTCCTTCATATGACGAATACTTTCAGGAAAGTACTTGTCATTGAACAGTTTCTGAAATCTTTTCCAAGACATGCTGTGACGCCCCCAAAATAGGTATACATCACCCATTTTGAGTCGTCAATAACATGGTACAGAAATAACTATAACTTTATTAATATAACATATAAACTGTGAGTTTAAATACAAATATTGCCATCTAGACAATATTCACACCCAAATAAGTCCTCATTACAATTATTGGTACATTATTTTACAAAAATGGTGGGGACTAGTAAAACAACTTTCTAAAACCATCATTCCACACCCGAACTAGAACTCGCTACATTCTAGCCTCCTGAGAAGAAAAATAGAACAAAAAAGAAAAGAGTGAGTTCAACTAGCCCAGTAAAGAATATTATGACTAAAATAATATAGAACAAATTATCATTAGTCTTCAACAGGGAAAAATTTGATAGAATATAATAAACAACAAGTTTCAGATTAATATTCGCAGCGGAAATAATAATTCATGGATGAGTTACGTAGAGAATGAAATTAAACTATGAATTTAAAAGTCCATCATCAATATTTTATCATTGTAACATCAATCAATATTCATCTTAAATCAAATATTCATCTTTGCACTACGGGCCAAAGATATTCATCAGTTGGTCATGTTCATCTCAACACCTGTACATTTTTGCACTACGGGCCAAAGATATTCATAAGAAAATCAACCATCTTTTGCACTACACAGGCCAAAGATATTCGAGAATATCACCTTTTAGGACTGATGATGATGAAAAAATATTTTAAAAAAAACGAATCCAAAGAAACAAAAGAATAAATATTAAGGATTAGTATTTCAAATAATCCGAAAGTTAAAAATACTTCATAAATAATCAGAGTGAAGTAAAATTCAAGAATGATCAAAACATGGATACAATCAAAGCTAGTATCCATAATAGAAATTTTGGACACAAAAAATGAAAATTTAATTTTTTTGTGAATAGTGTTAGATTCGTGAATAATTATCGATCGTGAATAAGGTCGTATATCGTGAATAAGAACTCCAACACTAAAAGACAAGAATTTCACAAGAAAAATCTTACCAATATTCTGGCATAATGATATTAGAATAAATAATATCATTTTTTAAAAAAAATAACATCCCTTACCTCGAAAAAAATAGTACTTCTGGCTGGAATATCAGATATAATATAAGACCCAAACTTATTATTAATGAAATTGAATTTTTTCTATTTATTATTTTAAAATAGTAAGGGTTGATTTGAGTAATGTGGTTAGTTATGGGTAAAAAGCGCAAATATTTCAAATATGCAAGTGGTTATAAAATATTCATTTTTATCGGAGAATATTCGTTTGGTCATGGAATATTTTTACTGTCGGGGAATATTCGTACGACGGCGCAGCCTTGTGTGGGCCCATAACGGAAAGCGTTTGGATGAAGAAAATGACAAGTATAAGTTGTTTATAAATAACGGCGTAGTTGTTATCGTTAATACTGTTGGAATACCCGGTGGTTAAAACATGGCACCAGCGATTGCACCGCTTATTGATTCTTACGTAAAGGCACTTACTCGATTAATTGTTACACGATAGTTTTCATTTAATATTTTATTTTATTGATTCAATAATTGCTATGTTGATATTTTATATTATTGTTGTTCCAATAATTGTCACTACACAGTATTTTTATTATCAAATCAATAATTTATATTATTTGAATAATATTATTAGATAACATTATTGGCAATGTCTAGAAAGTTACGCTCTAAGAGAGGTTTGGTCACCTAATTGCTTGCGCCAGAAGAGGAGAAATCCTTATTGGAAAGCCCCTCTTCCTCTGAAAATTGACTGGTTGTCGATGTTGTGATTACATAATATTATTTGTGAATAATTAATTATTAATTTATATGATAAGAAAAATATTTATTTTATGTGGATATAGATGGAGAAAATTTTTAATGTGACAATTGTTAAAAATTGATATTTTATCTCTTCTGATAAAATAATTCATTTAAATATATTATTATATTTTAATAATATAATAATGGTGATATTTTACAATGAATTTGGGATATATGAATAAATGAGGAGGAAGAGTATTTTTGTTTCAATAAATGTTTAAAACATGTTTTTCATGTTTGTGGACCCCATTCTTGAATCGAAATTTGATTATAGCTTGTAAAATCGCTTGGATTTGTGAATTTGATCAATTTACATTTGGAATTTGAAAAAACTTTTTTCTGTAAAGTTGTAGATAATGGAATTTCCTATGGAAAGGACATGAGGTTCGAATTTTTCTGATAAAAAAGCTATTTATTATGAATTATTGAAGTTCTGAAGTTCCGAAATAATTATTTATCAAAAGTTTTAAATTTGTTTTAAAAGAAAAAGGTTTTTGATATGTTTGATGTGCCCCATTGGTTGGTGAAATGGCTGAAATCAGATCTCTAAATGTGGGCATAGGAATAAAAATAAATAATATTAATATTTTATTAAATTTTTTATTTTGGTGTTCTAAGCATTTTTCTATAAATAGGGTGTTTAGGTTAGAATTGAAAATCACACCAGAAACTGAAGTTTTCTCTCTTTTTCTCTCTCTATATTATCAAGTGTATACATGTGAGTGTTTTGATACTTTGAGTGTTCTTTATCTGGTCTGAAGTTCCTTGAAGAAGATATATCAGAATATTTCAATTTAAAATACAATCTTTTCAAGGTAAGGGATGTTATATTTTTTTTAAAATGATATTATTTCTTCTAATATCATTATGCCGGATTATTGGTAAGATTTTTCTTGTGAAATTCTTGTCTTTTAGTGTCGGAGTTACTATTCACGTATTCGGCACTATTCACGTATACGGCATTATTCATAGAAAAATTAAATTTTAGTTTTTCGTCCAAAATATCTATTATGGATACTAGCTTTGATTGTATCCATGTTTTGATCATTCTTAAATTTTACTTCACTATAGTTATTTATGAAGTATTTTTGAACTCGGATTGTTTAAAGTACGAATCCTTAATATTTGTTCTTTTGTTTCACTGGATTTATTTTCTTTAAAATATTTTTCATCATCCTCAGTCCTAAAAGATGATATTACTGAATATCTTTGGCCTGCAATGCAAAGATGGTTGATTTTCTTATTAATATCTTTGGCCCGTAGTGCAAAGATGTACAGGTTTTGAGATGAACATGATCAACTGATGAATATCTTTAGCCTGTAGTGCAAAGATGAATATTTGATTCAAGATGAATATTGATTGATGTTACAAGGATAAAATATTGATGATGCACTTTTAAATTCATAGTTTAATTTTATTCTCTACGTAACTCATCTATTAATTATTATTTCTGCTGCGAATATTGATCTGAAACTTGTTGTTTATTATATTCTATCAGATTTTTCCCTGTTGAAGACTAACGGTAATTTGTTCTATATTATCTTAGTCATAATATTCTTTACTGGGCTAGTTGAGCTCACCCTTTTCCTTTTTGTTCCATTTTTCTTCTCGGGAGGCGAGAATGTAGCAATACTTAGTCGGGGTGTGGAATGATGGTTCTAGAAGTTGTTTTAGTAGTCCTCACCATTTTTATAAAATAATGTACCAATAATTATAATGAGGACTTAGTTGGGTATGGATGTTGTCTAGATGACAATATTTGTATTTAAACTTACAGTTTATATGTTGTATTAATAAAGTTGTAGTTGTTTCTGTACCATGTTATTGACAACTCAAAATGGGTGATGTATACCTATTTTGGGTGCTATTCCGGAAGTGAGAATCGATGAAGAAGGAATACTTCGAGTCCATTCCAGACTTTGTGTTCCTAACGACTCTGATTTGAAGTACAAGATCATGACGGAGGCACATAATACACCGTTTGCAATCCATCTTAGAAGTACCAAAATATATCGTGATCTTCGACATACATTTTGGTGGAACAACATGAAGAGAGAGATTGCAAAGTTTATCTCGAGGTGTTTAACTTGTCAACATGTAAAGGCGACATCAAGTACCTAAGGGTCCGTTATTCTGACCACTGAGAGATTCCAAATGGAAGTGGGAACACATTACCATAGATTTCTTTACGGGTCTTCCCATGGTTTCTCATGGCATAAATGCTATTTGGGTTACTGTTGATAGATTAACCAAGTCTGCTCATTTCTTGCCGATACGGGAGACTTATTCCCTTGAACGTATTGCTCATATGTATGTAAATGAGATTGTGAGATTGAATGGCATGCCGGTATCCATAGTTTCGGATCGTGACCCAAGATTCACTTCACAATTTTGGGTTAGCTTGCAAAAAGCTATGGGCACGGATTTACGATTCAGTTCGGCATACCATCCTCAAACGGACGGACAATCAAAGAGGACTATTCAACTCTTGAAGATTCCCTTTTCCACTTCTCCGCCTTTGACAAATATCTCCGCCTTAAGTGGTTTTGGCTCAGAGCACATCAAATATCTTGTTGATCTGCTTTATCCACGTCTCCGCCTTAAGTGGTTTTGGCTCTCCAAAAAACTCCGGTGGTCCCAACTCCTTGAACTATTTGGCGGTGACCGTCCGAGAGTTGCCAGTGTTTCCACCTGCATTTTGGACAGGAGCCGCTCTCGCCTGATGTTGCATGAATTGCATAAAGCCTTGGAACATTCCATCGTTCATCATTTGGTCAGTGTTGTTGTTTGCATGAGGATTATCACCTTCCTGATGCACATTGTCCTGGTTATTGATTTGTGGAGACTCAACGGTCTCCTGTGCTCCATTGATGTTCTCAACATTCTCGGACAAACACTGCCACAAAACAAGGGTTAATTAACATATCACATATTATCCCTATACTCTGACCGACTAATTAAATACCAAATAAACTTAGGTAGGTCATACTAGCGAAGGACTTCCTCGTCTCTCCCCTCCTAGTTCTTATCTCACATCTCAGCCAGGGATCATATCCCTAAGCTTTGATACCAACTATGACGCCCCCAAAATAGGTATACATCACCCATCTTGAGTCGCCAAATACATGGTACTAAATTCAAATACAACTTGATTATACAACAGTCGTGTAAAATACGACAAAATACATGCTGTGAGTTTTAATACAAATATTGTCATCTAGACAATATCCATACTCAATTTAGTCCTCATTATATTTATTATCACACTATTTAACAAAATAGTGAGGACTACTAAGACACCATCTCGGACCATCACTCCGTTCTCCGACTAGTCCCGACTACGTTATCATTTTCTGAAGAGAATAGTGAAAGAAAGGGTGAGCTCAACTAGCCCAATAAGAAATATTATGACTAAGATAATGCAGAATAAATTATCATTAGTCCTCAACAGTGTTAAACTGATAAAATACAATAGACATCAAGTTTAACTGCAGCGGAACATGCAATCTATTAAAAGAGTCAAGTAGAGAATAAAATCTATTATCTTTTATGATTTAAAAAGGTTTTTCATCACTTTTATCGGCGAGACTCGACAATAAATAATCCACATCCTTGCACTTCTACCAGGATATTCATTAATGTCACGACCACAAATTATCCATGCACCTACGGGCCAAGGATATTTGTGTATTCATCGATAATCATGATCATGCCAACAACTCCATCCATCAATGCACTACGGGCCATAAGAACTTTTATCACATCATTTGTAACATTACGGTCATGATTACACCGAATAATCCTGATCATAATCATACCAAGTCCATCTATGCACTACGAATACGAGATGACTTTCAACAAAATATAAATATAAGGATGATGACAGTGATATAAGAATTCAATAAAAACAAGTTCAAGAATTAATTTATTCATGAACTAATAACGTCTAAATTGTCAACATGATACTTCTTTGTAGAGTAAAATTCAAGAAAGCTCAGAAGAATATTTCCACGAAAAGATTCTAGATGAAGCGCAAATATCAAGGATATTCCACTAATTTCATGGAGTATAGAAGTCAAATTTTAACCAACTGAGTATAATAAAGAATGGAATAACAAAAGAAATCACCATGCATACGGTACTTCGCATAGACAGGTTATTCAAACAGAATAATAATTAATCGGAATCGAATCGGTAATGTCTGCGACCGCAAGTGAGGATATTCTAACAGAATAATAAAGAATGGAATAACAACGAAATCACCATGCGTGCGATACTTGGCATGACAGGTTATTCCAACGAATACTAAATGGCGGAACCGGTCGGTGAAATTCACACCAACAGGATGTTCAAATGAATAATAAATCTGGAACTAGGTCCCACGTAAACGCTTATGATGTGATATATTCAAACAAAATAATAAAGAATGGAATACGTAAGAATTTCACCAAGTATAGGGTAGCAGCATATCTGAGTTATTCCAACAGAATAATAAAGATGGAATAATAGAAGTTCTCTTCATAAATACAAAAGAAATAATACCCTTCACTACAGTAAAAGAAACTTGATATCGGATGTAGTGAAGTAGCGAGAATCGTTTCTTCTTTCTCTCTATAGTTTCTCTACAGAGTTTCAAATGAATTAAGTAAAAATAATGAAGGAATGAGCTTCATTTATAGAAGAATGAAATGAATAAGAACCAATCCATGAGCGGTCCAGTTGATTTATTTTAATCGACGGGTCCATATTTAAAGCAAAATCTTTTAAATAAAATATAATATATTCTATTTATAATCTAATAAAATGAATAACTTTTAAAAAGATTTTACTATGAAAAAACACTATCGCAGACCTTATGCAAAAACCACTATCGTAATAAAATATAATATATTCTAATTATTGTCTAATAAAACATATAACTTTATAAAAGTATTACATTTTTATATAAAAAGATTTTACTATTAGCTTAATAAAACGAATAACTTTATAAAAGTATTACATTTTTAAATAAAAGTTTTTCTATTTTATTACGTTAATAATACGAATAAAACAAAACTTCATCATCATTATTATTATTCACACTATTAATCGACGAGTCATTCCTGGAAAGAGGGCTTTCTAATAAGGATTTCTCCCTATATTGGCGCTTGATTAGGTGACCAAACCTCTCCTTGGCGTAACTTCTGACATCGTTAATAATGCAAATAATAATATTAACAACTTCATCATCTCAATTATTGATTTAATAACATATAAAATATCGACAATAATTGAATCAAACCGAGTGACTTCTCATAAGCATTAATAATCAATACTGGTGTCTTCTTATGCAACCACGCGTATTCATTGTACTTTACTACCGAGTAGTTCAACAAACAGCAACAACGGTAAAACTTCCGCCGTTATTTTTATAAAATATTTTTGTCGTTTTCTCAATCCGAAATGAATAATTACATTGTGGGGTCCACTGATGATTGTCTTGGTCGTCATTTAATATTCCCGACCAATCGAATATTATATAACAACTTGCGTACTTTGAAAAATTTATAAATATTACCCACAACTATAACATTATATCAAATTTATTCCATAATATTCAAAAATGATATTTATAGAAAATTCACTTTTATTCATAAAAGTTGGGGTCTTATATCCCTCGTCTGATTTTGCATGAACTGCAAAAAGCTTCTAAACATTCCATCATTCATCGTTTGCTCCATAGTGTTGTTTACAGGAGCAATATTGCCTTCCTGTTGCACGTTCTCTTAGTTGGTGATTGAAGGTTGTTCCACAGTCTCATACACTCTATTGTTAACATTCTCAGCTGCCATTCTTAAAAAAAACTGCCATAAACAAGGGTTAATTAAATAAATTAACATATCACATAATATCCCTATATTATGACCGACCAAAAAAATAAGCTTAGGTAGGACACACTAGCGAAGGATTTACTTGTCTCACCCCTCCTAGTTCTATTCCCCGATCTCCACCAGAGACCATATCTCTAAGCTCTGATACCAACTATGACGCCCCCAAAATAGGTATACATCACCCATTCTGAGTCGCCAAATACATGGTATAGAAACAACTACAACATCACTATTACAATTGTTGTGCAAAATACGACAACACACATGCGATGAGTTTAAATACAAATATTATCTTCTAGACAATATCCACACTCAAATAAGTCCTCATTACATTTATTGATACACTATTTTACAAAAATAGTGAGGACTGCTAAAACAACTGTCTATGACCATCACTCTTTACCCCGACTGGTTCCTGCTACATTCTCACCTCCTAAGAAGAAAAATGGAATAAAAAGGAAAATGGTGAGCTCAACTAGCCCAATAAAGAATATTATGACTAAGATAAAAAACAACAATTTATCATTATCCTTCAACAAATCAGATATAATGGACAACCAGTTTTAGATCAATATTCGCAGCGGAAATAACAATTCATTAGAAGAGTTAAGTAGATAATGAAATCTACTATCATCTATGAATTTAAAAGTCCATCATCAATATTTTATCCTCAGTAACATCAATCAATATACATCTTGCATCAATTATTCATCTTTGCACTACGGCCAAAGATATTCATTTATATCACCAAATAATCATGTTCATCTCAACACTGCTCATCTTTTTGCACTACGGGCAAAGATATTCATCGAGTAATCATTCATATTTACCTTCTGAGCCAAAGATATTCATCAAGTATCACCATTAAAGACTAAGGATGATGAAAATATTTTAGAGAACGAATCTAGTGAGACAAAAGGACAAAGATTAGAGATTAAGTACTTTAGATAATTCAAGTTTAAAAATACTCCATAATGGAGTAAAATTCAAGAATGAAGATCAAAACATGGATTCAATTTCAAGAATAAGGGTCACAACGGATAACTTGGAATTTTTTTTTCTTTTGTGAACAGTAACTGTGAACTAATTGTCATAAAAAGTTCTAAATTTGATTAAAAGTTCAGACCAATATTCCTATAAAATGATATTAGATGAAGCGAAGTTTCTAATTATTTCAGGAATTATAGAAGCAATACTTACCATAGTAAGTTTAAATTCAAGAATATGAGATGAAATAATATTGCTTACATAATATGGAGTATGAAAGAAAATAATATTTCTCACGAGTATTGCAATAAAATAATATCATTTACCTTAGTAGAAACTGGATTTAACTGGAATATCGGATATTATTCTGAGAAAATCTTGCAGAAAAACTACGCTCAAAGTATTCTTATACTCAAGAAAAATACTCACAATACTTTAGAATAAAAATCTCTGAATTTGAAATGGTGTGTTGAGGAATGAGGGTTACCCCTATTTATAAGAATTTATAGAAGAAAAAAAAACAAAGTTTTCTGCCTACTTTTGCCTAACTCATCAAATTTTCCTAATGGGTGGGGGCCACCCTTTGAAATCAAGTTTGCAGGAAGAATTGGAAAAGGAAAACTCACATTTTTTTGGTTAAGGGTCCATCACTTTGCTGGAGAATTTGTTTTTCAATGCCTAACTCACAATTTTCAATTGATTGAAGCCCCGCCATTTTGGAAACAAGGAATGGTTTTGCAGGATGTCTACCACCCAACAAACAGAAGAAGAAAATACGCAACAAATTAGCCTGCAACTTTGAGAAGAAAAGTACACGGAAAGAATTCTAATTCAATTTGCTAACCTCCATTCCTCTTTAATTCACATGCTCAAAAAATTATATTTTATATAATAATATTACCATTTAAATTATAAACAAAATCGTAATATAATAATAATATATTTGAATGAATGTTTTATCAGAGAAAAATAATTGCCAAAATTTCAACAAATAATTCAAGCAAAATTCCTTCATTTATAACCACAATAAATATATCCATCAATTATATCCATATAAAATAAATATTTCCTTATCATATAAATTAATAATTAATTATTCACAAATAATATTACAGAATCACAATAATGACAACCAGCGGGTTCCGGAAAGAGGGGCTTCCTAAAGTGAGATTTTCTTCTTGGCCTGCCTTGATTAGGTGACCAAACCTCTCCTCGATGTAACTTTCTGTACATAGCCAATAATGTTATCTAATAATATTATTCAAATAATATGAATTATTGATTTGATAATTGGGAATACTGTGCCGTGACAAATTCAACGCACATATGTAAACTTAAGTGACTCAATAAACATGTACTTGCTGATATGATGTAAGAAATTGCTATTTTCATAATATTTTTTTACATAAAAAAGTGTCGCTATAGATGATTTATAACGATGATTTTCATGTAAAAATATTATTTTCTATTATGAATTTATCAGTTTCCATACATACTGTTCGGCAGAAGAGACCGCCTACTTGTTCCTGAAGTACATCGTCAAGTATTGGGGCGGGGTCTTTATTCAACAATATTCTCCGGGCTCACCTATATCCTATTCCTCTTCCAGCTGGCGGATTCTCTTTTTAAAATTGATCTAATTAGAGAAGTTCTCATTCGATGCTGAAAGTTGACTTCGAAAGAAAGGACTATCGTCTCTTTCAAAAGAAAAAAATTTAAACATCAATACTAAATATTTATATTTTTAATATAATATTTATAATTATTTTAAATTAATTAAAAATACTACTAATTAATAAATCTGATGCGTTTTCTTTTTGTTAAATCGTATTTGTTATTAAAAATATAAACGAATTTATATCAATTGTTGTAATTTTGGAAAGGAAGAAGAATATATATCAGTAATCACACAATGAAATGAAGATGGTCTAGTTGATAAAAGGACAAAATAATATCTTGCCGTGATGCAAGCGGTTTATTCTCGTGAGCCGCAAAAGGGGTGTTTATTACGAGACCACATTTTCTGTTTCTAATTTTCTTGTTCTGTTGTGTCTTTTTATTTAAATTTTGACATCGAATTTTTTATTTAACATTAATTAATTTTAAAATTAAATAAAAAAATATATGTCAAAATTTAAATAGAAGAACATAAGGGATCAGAAAATTTGGGAACAGGAGATCTTCGTTTATTACGTAGATTATGAACTCTATAAAAAAATTAATTTAAGTTTGAATTAAAATTTGGGTCGAGTTTGTCATAGACCCATTCAAACATCAAGTAGTATTTCTTTTGAGTAGTTATTTTTATCAATTTTATAACAAAGTTAAATGAATGTAATACAATTGAAATGAAATACTATTAAATAAATATAATTTATTAGTTGCCCCTGTTTCTGGGCTTAAGTCAGGAGGAGGGTCCGAAAATATTTAAAAATTTATTAAAATATGTCTAAATATATTCTATTTAAAATTTAATATCTCTTTTATTTAAAGAGTAAAATAAGGTGACACTTATACGTATAATCATAAAAATACCCACTCTCTATTTCTTTTGAGTGAGAACTAGTTGATAGTTATAAGACATAAAAGTTCTCTTTGCAAATACTACTAGTATAAAATTGACAACGCTACCCTGAGTCTGAGAAAGCAGAAATTTGCTTTCCCAAAAACTGATCGCTGACGAATAACTGCGGTGAAGCTAAAGATCCAAAGGTAGCAATTATTACCATCAAATCCCTAGTGTGTGAGTGCAAAGTCTCTTCATCATCATCTTCTTCTTCATCTTCATCTTCATCTTCATCTTCATCGTCCTCGTCCTCTCATTACAGATACACATATAACAATTCGCTGCTCAAGCTATCGAGTTTCTACAGGTAATAATTACCTTCTCAGTAACAGTCTTGGTATTAATTAGATCATTTGTTCTGTGAATGCATTTCTCTTACATTTACTGCTATAATTTTATGGTTTTTTACCTATACGATGAATACCCATTTTCAGATTCTTAGTAATGTATTCCATTATGTGTGAAATCAACATAACTCATGTAAATATCAGTCATGTTCTCCAAGATTTCAACTTTATCCAAATCGTGTCCGGCTTTAGGGATTTATAATTTTTTTCCCAAATTGTGTTAATAGGCAATTAGCCATATAGCCATATTACACTCTGATAATATTTTCTGACTCATCCTCTATTACATTGTTGGAGTTTTATGGTATGTACAGTATTTTCTAAGCATTTTCCTTTCCTTTCCCTATTCCTTATACTTTTTTTGAAGCACTCATTATCATCATGGAATAACATTCATTTAACAGACTCTCTCCTTGTTGTGCCTGAAGGAATTGCATTATCTGGGTGAAACCTAAAGAACAAGGTCATTAAAATATTGAATCATTCCTTGGAATTTTCATCCCTACCTGTTGTCATAGAATGGTTAACGCGGAGCAGCCTAAGCAAAGAGTTGCATTCGTGCTGATTGACGGGCTGGGTGATGTGTCACTGCCTAGGTTTGGCTATAAAACGCCTCTTGAATTGGCAACACTACCCAATTTAGATGCGATAGCTTCTGCTGGAGTTAATGGCCTTATGGACCCTGTTGAAGCAGGCTTGGGTTGCGGAAGTGACACCGCTCACCTTTCTTTATTGGGTTATGATCCTAGAGTATATTACCGAGGTCGAGGTGCATTTGAATCAATGGGTGCTGGATTGGCAATGCTTCCTGGTGATATTGCATTCAAAGTAGGTTTCTTTGATGTTCATCATACTTTGGCAATGGATTCTCATATTGATATTTTATTTATTTTATCTAAGCATGTGCAGTATACATATTCTGTGTAAACTTATATCACGTCGGTGCTAGCAGTTTTCTACATAAGTTGAGCTGCAAGTAAGTTGCACCGCTTTTGTGCTAATTAGTTCATTAAGCTTCTGTCATGGCAGTCTTGGTCTTGCAATTTATGTTGTTTGAAAGTCACTTTATTTCTGCTTACACTTTTAACATCTAATTGAATAGCCAAATATTAATGGAAGGAAATGCAATGCACTGAAACAAATTGTAACTTAATAACCAAATATTTGTGTTTGAGAAAGTTGAGGAAACTTGGATGCCAAACGATACGAGAAAAACACCACTAACTTCTTCAAAAACTAAATCCTTATTCAAGCTTGCAGTTTCCATCTAATGCAGCTTTTAGAAAGGGATAAATTTTATACTTATTTTATCACCTATTTCATCTACCTACCATCCATAAGATTTTGGAATTCGGTAGGAAACCACACATCTAATTATTTTTTTGTACAAAATGCATGTGCTTTACTTAGAAGATCTATAAATCCTGAACATTGTCAGTTCAAACAATGTCATTGAGCTTTCTGTATTTGGGTCTTGCACTTCAGATGTTATTCCCCTGTCACGAATTATAGAATACAGAAAATTTCGTTAATTAGAACTATGATGTAGTGGGTTATCCAAGAAATTGATAATTGTTAATCTTGCTGCCGAGTTGAGGAGAAAAAGCTCACATGTTAACATCTGTTAGAATCCTTTATATATTGCTTGATTTCAACTGAATGATTTCTCATCAATTTCTGTCCTTTCAAATAGATGCTGGAGTTGCTTATTTATGATATTTTTATGTCAAGTGTGTAATCTGTGTTTGGTGAAAATTGTTTTGTCATTGCTGGTTTCTCATTATCATGATTTTTATATATATGGATTTCTAGTCAAACTTTGCCACACTGGATGAGAAAACTGGAATAGTCATCAGTAGGAGGGCTGATAGGCACTTTGAAGAAGAAGGGCCTATTCTGTGTGAAGCATTGGATGGAATGAAGCTACCATCTTTCCCGCAGTACCAAGTCAGAGTCAGGTAGCTTGCTGTGGCACTAGCTTTGATTTTTCATTGTTATAGGCAATAATAAGAACTATTTCTATATAAAAAATATAAAAAATATTGACTTTCAAAATTTTGTGGTGTTAAACCATTTAGCATGTGTGAAAAGGTAATAAGTAGGTGTTTGGCTTTTAATCTCTGCAATGAAACTCCTGTAACTGAACATATTGTTTAGTATGATATGATGTTTGAACTATGAGTTTGAAATTATATTTCTGGTTTCGATTTTCATGTGATCATTGTAAAGTAATGCACACCACTTTTTTCAGGTATGCTACAGAGCATAGATGTGGAGTTGTTGTAAAAGGTCCAAGATTAAGTGGTAATATATCTGGAACAGACCCATTGAAGGACAATCGCTTATTGTTACAATCTGAAGCTCTTGATGATACAGATGAAGCAAAACACACGGCTGCAGTTGTCAATGAATTGTCGAAAGAAATATCACGAATTCTGGTTGCTCATCCCGTGAATGAAAAACGGGCAGTGGAGGGGAAGAATATTGCAAATCTCGTTCTTCTACGAGGTTGTGGTATTAGAATTGAGGTATGCTTTGTAGTCCTTAAATGTATCTCTCATGGAAAGTGTTGCAGTCGCACAACTAAGTTTAATCATGTGGCCTATCAATCTTTAAGAGAAAGGGGGTGGACCGAAAACAAATGACTGGTTGATTAAAGCTATTTGTGCTGTCATTATTTCGTCACATCCAGGTATTGAAGTAGAAAATAAGCCAGAATGGTGAGTGAGAAAAATGCTTAGGCCATTAGGTTTAGATTCGTCCTTAGCTTAGAACATTAATTTATGTATAGACATTAACTTGCAACTACTTTTTTCATTCATTTTTTTCCATTCAACTTATAACATGCATTATATAATTTATGTTCACCCAAAGAACAAGGACAAGAAGAAAAGAGTTAAAGATTCTATAAAATTACGTCAGACCATTTGGTTTTGGCAGTTCAGCTTTTGTCATCTTTATATATGATTACAAGTTAAATTTGAAGGAGTCTAAATTTCTTGGGAGAAATTATTCAGCTGAGAGTAGTGGCATCTGTGGATATTTGGAAGGGGGAAGTTGGGATTTCATGATCTCAGTCTTTCACATGCAGTCTTTTCATTGAATTCCCTGTAATTTATTGAATCTACTATTACAAGAAACCAATGCTGCTTCTGAGTTTCGAAGGCTGAAATCCTTACCTGCCAAGATAACCTCGAGTTTCATGATAAAATATGATCTTCAATATTCATGTACTTGTGTGCACGTCTCTGTTTTATTATTACTTTTGTTTGTCAAAACTGGGTAGCTTACGTCTCTCTGCATTTAACTCTGTGGTAAATATTCTATTGCAGGTTCCTTCATTTGAAAAGAAACATGGGTTGTGGCCATGCATGGTGGCCCCTACTAAAATTATTGCTGGCCTCGGCTTATCACTTGGTATTGATATCCTAGAAGCTCCGGGAGCTACAGGAGACTATCGAACCCTTTTAACATCCAAGGCAACCGCCATAGCTAAGGCACTCTCAGCTCCTCTGAACTCCTCCCCCAATGTTTTTGTACCAGGGGAAGATGAGCATAAACCTGGTAGATCTGACGGCTATGATTTTGGGTTCCTTCACATTAAGGTAATGACTTAATATGGTCTTGATCTTCCATTTTTAGTAAACATGTTAGAAGTCCATATAGCCTAAGCATTTGAGTACTCATGGAGGTCTGAGTACTTTATTTATGTATAATGCGGATGCTAAAGTTCTTTTTTTGATATTACAGGCCATAGATGATGCAGGTCATGATAAAGCGGTAGTCTTTAAAGTTAAAGGGTTGGAAGCTGTTGATCGAGCTATAGGGCAGCTGGCCAAACTCCTTTGGCAGACAGAAACAACAGGAAATTTCCAGTACTCTCTTTGTGTCACCGGAGATCACTCCACTCCAGTTGAATATGGAGATCACAGTTTTGAACCAGTTCCATTTGCGTTGTGTCGATTAAAAAACTTTGTGGGTGCAGTGGGTGGAGAATCAGTCCTTTTGGAAACTTCCCTAGATCCTTTTCCTCTTCCAACAATCAAGTCTGGTGAAGATTTAGCAGATGCTGTGATGATGGATGAAGCCAAAAGCGAAAAAGGGATTCAAGCTTTTAGTGGTGATTCAGTTTGCGAGTTTAATGAGATAGCGGCGGCAAGGGGTTGTCTTGGGCGATTTCCTGGAGGTGAGATGATGGAAACGATAAAGAAATTTCTCAAACTTGAAAAATGAGCATCTTTGGTTGGGAACTAGGGAGGTTGATAATGCCCCAGATCAAGAATGAAGAATTTTCATTACCCTTACAATAACAGTTGTTGAGCGACTTGAACAATCTAATTCTGAGGATTCTTCAGACGGTTTGATAAAATAAAGTTTTCAGTAGAAGTTGCCTAATCTTCTTCACTCAAAATCCAAGGTGGCGTCTCGAGTCTTTGCTGCTGGCCGCACAGTTATCTCGAGGCACTTGAAGGCAAGAATCATAATCTTTAATCTCTATCATTGTGTCAAGATGTAATTTTAGTTCTTGCTATTTTAAACAAAAATACACTTGTTTTAACTTATTTGTGCATATGTTTCAGTAATTGTTGGAATTATTGATTAGAGTTGCGACTTTAGACCAAGCATATATCTGATATCTACTATTGTTGATGAATTTCAATGAAAATTTCCTGAGCTCTCATACAAACTGAACTTTTCATTATGAACTTTTCATTCAGATTATCTCTATTGCTTGCAAGTATGGTTATCACTCTTGAGGTTTGGTTGCTTAGCGCAAAAGTTGAATTCATAGTAGATGAAAGTTTGAATAGTCTCTGTTTTTTTAGCATTGAATCAATGTCATAACTGGAATAAGTTTCAGTTAACAAAAGTAAAAAAGTATAAATAAATTAAGCCAACTGTAACACAAAAACTGTAGACTACTGTCACCTCTTTACGTCATAATTTAGTTATATTTAGAACTATATGAAACCCCCACTTACAGGACAACTGGTGCCACCCTGTACATCTGAATTCGAATTCGTTGCAGATATCCGTTCATGATCTTCATAAAAACATAGATGAACATTCGGCTTCATCTGGTGGTGGATAATTAAGATCAAACAACAACGGTACTGCTTGGCATTCTTCATCACTCCTTAAAAACTCTATTCTCCCCGTCAAAGCTTCTAATATGGAATCCAAATCCTTCAAGAATTCATATGTCCCAATCTGGTAAAATACTCTCACCTCTCCTTATTCGCTTACACCCATCATTATCATTAGTAGAATCATAAAAATTCTTGAGAATGGCCGGCCAAGGTTCAATCTTTCCGTCGGGTCCAATGGTTTTAACATTGCTTTATTCGTTTAAGGCCTTTACTCGTATCTTTGAAATTCTTGATAATGGCCCTTGTGGCGGCTGGATTTTCCGGCCAAGAATCAACCTTCCCATCAGCTTCAATAATAATAGTGCATGCATCTATGTCACATAAGGTAGCCAGTTCCATCGTTTTCTTCTTGATGCAATCTTTTCTTTTGGTATAAGTAATCTTCTTTGTATCTTTTCTATCAGTTCCTACTGGTAGAGTAATTTGCTTCTGATTTCTATTGCTACTATCCATGAGAACTCTAAACGTAAGCTCTTTCTCTTTGCTGTCGCCCTATTTTTTGCTTAAAGGTGTGTGAATAAAAGACGAGTTTGTGTTAATATTGATGATGCACGTAAATAAATAGACGAATTACGATTGAAATTCCCGAGTTTGAATGGGCCAAGCGTCAACCCTAAAATAATCCTAATACAAATTGGATTCTTTGATATCTAAAAACTTTTGGACTTTTGGTAACTAATTATAATATTTTATATGGAAACTAATTATTAATTTTATATGGAAACAAGGGTACATTAATGATAAATGGACTCAGCAAGATATATAATCATTATTATATTTTTAATAAAACTGTTATATTATTTATTGTTATATTGGTTATATTATTAATATATGTTATTATAATTTTACAAATATTTTATTATACTAAGTAATTAATTTTTAGTTTTGAACTTAATAGATGAGTTTTATAGTTGGTAATTGCATTACATATATGTTTTATTATATTGTTGACATTTTAGTCTTACAGATTTTTTAAATAAAATAATTAATATTTATTTTTAGACTTAAATCTGAATTAAATTATTAGTAATTGCATTATTTTGTGCTTTTATGTTACTATTAGGTAAAGATGATCTTAAAAAAGAAATTATTTCCTCCTAAGATTAACTTAAACTCAAAAGATCATAATTATATGTACATAAATAATTTTTTAAACTTATATTTTAATTAGTCGATGATTGTATTATATTTATATTCTATTAAATTATTGATTTTTGGGTTACAATCTTACAAATACAAATTTTTATTAAGAAAATAACAATTCCAGAATAAAATCGTACCTTTTGTTGTTGTACTTGAAATAATTATACTTATATTTTAATTATATATCATAATGTAATTAGGTAAGAGATCATTATAAACAAATTATTTCCTTCTTTATCCAAGTAATAATAGAATCCTATTCAAATTAAATTAATTAAAAGATGTACTCATATATATATATATATATATATATATGAAAAAAGTGTATGTACACAGCTGTGTATTACACAGTCAGTTATGGCGACGATTTTTTGGGCTATAGCGACGGTTTCTCCTGTCGTCATAATTATATGGGCTATGGTGATGGGTGAATTATCACTATAGCCCAAAAAATCCATCGCATAACCCTACCGTGTAATATATAGTTGTGTATATATATATATATATATATATATATATATGTGTGTGTGTGTGTGTGTGTGTGTGTACCCTACTCAGAATATGAGTTTGACTTTACTAATAAATATTAAGTGTTTATGGTTAATTAAACAGGATTTAGTAAACCCTAAACTCCAGTTAATAAATCCTAAACACCAGTTAATAAATCCTAAACCCTAGTTAATAAATACTAAATTCTAATTAATAAACTCTAAACATTTATTGATCAAGCCAAATCTTTATTATGATTAGCGTCTGTTACTATTAATAGCAGATGATATATTTTTTTACCGTACGCGGACATCTATTTGCAGTTCGTAATTATAGTTGTTCTTTCTTGTTTTCAATAGTATAAATAATGCACATCTTATAAGTATACATAGTAAATACATGCTATGAATTATTACCCTCCATATATATATATAAGAGTGCGTTTTAGTTCAAGGTAACTATATTTTTGATTTTTTGATGTGAGTTGAAAATATATATAGAAAGGGAAAATTGTATATACGTAGTACACAGTCGCCTATGGCGGCGGGTTTTTTGGGTTACGGCAACAGTTCAACTATTGTCATAGATTTTCTGGTCTATGACGACGGTTCCATACGGTTGAACTGTCGCTATAGCCCAAAAAAATCGTTGCTATTGTAAAACCCTAAATTTTACGAATAAATATTTAATTTTCTCAAAATATATTTTTTTAATATTATGGTGTGGATTTGAGATAATGTTATAGTTGTGGGTAATATTTATAAATTTTGAAAGGTATGCAAGTTGTTGTATAATATTCAATTAGTCGGGGAATATTCTTTTTGTCGGGGAATATCCGTACGACGGTACAATCATTGGTGGACCTCACAACGAAATTATTGTCGGATTGAGAAAACAACAAAAATATTTTTATGAAAATAACGGCGGAAGTTTTACTATTAAATCTGTTGAACTACTCGGTAGTAAAAGTACAGTAATACGCGTGGTTGCATAGTAGCACACGGTTTTGATTATTGATGCTTACGTGAGAAATCACTCAGTTTTATTCATTTATTGCTATAGTAATTGTTACATAGTATCTCACGTTATTTGATTCAATTATTGTCGATATTTTATATATTATTAAATCAATAATTGAGATAACAAAGTTATTAATATTATTATTTACAATATTAACGATGTCTAGAAGTTCTGCCAAGGATAGGTTTGGTCACCTAATTGCACGCCAATAAGGAGAAATCCTTATTGGAAATCCCCCTCTTTCTTGGGAACGACCTGATCGATTAATAGTGTGAATTATTATAATAATGATGATGAATTTTATTTTATTATTATTATAAATGTAATAAAATGTAAAATTTTTTATATAAAAGCGAAATACTTTTATAAAGTTATTAGTTTTTATTAGACTATAAATATAATATATAATATTATTATTATGCATAGTATTTGCAAAAGTCCTGCGTAGTATTTGCGATAGTAAAATCTTTTTATATAAAAATGTAATACTTTTATAAAGTTATTCGTTTTATTAGACTATAAATAGAATATATAATATTCTATTATGCATAGTGTTTGCATAGTACTGCGTAGTAAAATCTTTTTATATAAAAATGTAATACTTTTATAAAGTTATTCGTTTTATTAGATTATAAATAGAATATATTATATTCTATTTAAAAGATTTTGTTTTATTAGAATATTTTATTAATCTTTATAGTAAATTAATATGGATCATCTGTTTAAAAAGTAAATCAATCTGGATAGTTCATGAATTAATTCTTATTCAATCGATTCTCTTATAAATAAAGCTCATTCCTTCATTATTTCTTATGAATTCATTTGAAACTCTAGAGAGAAACTATAGAGAGAAGAAGAAAAGTATTCTCATTACTTCACTACTCCTATATCCGGTTTCTTCTAGGTAGTGGGTATTATTTTTTTCAGTATTCATGAAGAGAACTTCATTATTCCATTTTTTTATTTTGTTGGAATAACTTTGTATCTGCTGATCTCACCCTATAACTTTTGTTGGTCACCGACTTGGTTGGTCCCAACTTTGTATTGCTTCAATCTTGGCGGATCAACAGATACTCCATGTTTTGACACCACATACCCAAGGAATGCTACTTCTTCTCGAGCGAACTTCGCATTTCTTGACTTGGCATAAAGCTTGTTTTCAAAGTCTTTCAAGTGTCGACTTCAAATGGTGCTCATGATCTTCACGGGCTTTTGGAATGGATGAGGATGTCATCAATAAAGACAACAACGAATCGATCCAAATATTCTTTGAATACTCGGTTCATCATATCCATGAAAGCGGCGGGGAGCATTAGTCGATCCAAAAGACATGACTAAGAATTCATAATGTCCGTCATCAGAGTTCTGAAGGCGTCTTTGGAATATCCTCGATTTAATTTTCAAATTGATGATATCCGTAATCGAAGATCGATCTTTGAAAAGAATTGTCTTCAGAATGGCGGTCAAACAGTCATCAATGCGAGGTAAATGGATACCTATTCTTGATGGTGACATGGTTTAATTCTCGATAGTCAATACAAAGTTGCATACTCCCATCTTTCTTCTTTACGAATAAAACAGGAGCACCCCAAAGAGATGTACTAGGACGAATGAAACCGATGTCTAACAATTCATGTAGTTGGACTTTCAACTCCTGAAGTTCAATAGGAGTCATTCGATATGAGGTTTTAGAAATGGGCTTTGTACCCGGTTCAAAGTCAATAAAGAATTCAACATCACGTTCTGGGGGTAGACCAGGAAGTTCTTCAGGAAATATATCAGGAAATTCTCTAACCACAGAAATATTATTCAAATCTGACTTGTCTTTATTCAAATCCATAACATGGGCTAAGAAAGCTTGACATCCGTTTTTCAATAAACGAATAGCTTTGTGGCTTGATATGACGATGATCGATTTTAGTGGTTTAATTGTTTGAATTCATATAGCGGGTTGGTTAGAATATGAAAACTAACACACTTACGAAAACAATCAATTTTGGCATGATGAGTGGTTAACCAATCAATTCCTAAAATCACATCAAAAGCAAGTATCTTTAAAGAGATAAGATCAACGGTAGTAATGTGATCGTGCCAAATTGGATTAAGCAAGATTTATAAACGTAGATGTAACGAAGGTTTCACCCAACTGAGTTTCAATGAGATAAGTTAAAATCCAATTTCTCCTGAGTCAAGTTTAAACATTGAGCACAAGTAGGAGAGATAAAGAATGGGTAGAACCGGATTCTAGTAAGGTATAAACTTCGCAAGAATTCAAGATTTTCTTACTGCGTGATCACCTCGTTCGGGTTCCTCACGCGTTTTAGCCATCATGACAAACGCTTCTTCCGAGAACCGATTGACTTGACTTATCCGGAATGACTTTTGGAGTCATCATCCCCATTGAACTTGGTTTTGCTCTGAGAACACTCTCTCGCTATATGACCCTCCTTTTCACAGATTATAACATACCTTGAATTGTTGTGGCGGTTTGGTATGATATGTCCCTCTTTCCGCATTTAGAACATACGACCGGTGGTCGCTTCTCCACCCCTAAACAACAGATTGATCTTTGGTATTGTTTCTTGATGTCTTCCCGTCATTGTTGAATCTCCTCTTTTTGAAATTTTCACTAGACTCACATTTTCTATTATCATGGCCACGATTACCACCCGAGTGGTTACCGCTTTTATCCGTATTCTTCCATCTTCGCTGGTTATCATCGCTCCGATGACTGTTGTCACCGGTATGACCCTGGTTGTGATCCCTCGGTTGAGTGTACTCATTATCTCGCTCTAATAATTGAGCCCTGTTGACAACATCTGAATACAGAGAAAATTTATGAGAGATAAGGTATTGACGAATCTCGGGTTTTAGACCTCTCAGAAACATCCGCGTCATCGTTCCTCATTCTCCACCAAATGAGGTCTGAAACTGGATAACTCTACGAACTTTGCCTCGTCTTGAGACAACATCATGTTGTTATATGTTCCATCTAATAAACTCTACCTCCTTCATTTAACGAATACTTTACTGAAAGTACTTGTCATTGAAACGTTTAAAAATCTTTCCCAAGACATGTTAAGTAAGTGCGACTGGGTACGCTTACTTCGATTCCCACCAATGTCTGCTTTCTCCACGGAACATAAAGGTGGCGAATGGAACCTTCATTCTCTTCGTAAATCCTAAGACATCGAATATCTTGGTAATTTGCTTGACCCACGTTTACGCTTTAATCGGATCGGGCTTTCCCAAAATCTGGTGGTCCCAACTCCTTGAATCGCTTGGTGATGACATGAATAGTGTGTTGCCATCATTTTTACCCGTATTTTGTACACGAGTCTCCCTCGTCTAATTTTGCATGAACCACAAAAAGCTCCTAAACATTCCATCATTCATCGTTTGCTCGGTAGTGTTGTTCACGGAGAGAATATTGCCTTCGTGTTGCATGTTCTCTCTGGTTTGTGACTAAAGGTTGTTCCACAGTCTCATACACTCCATCGTTAACGCGTTCTCGTGACCATTCTTAAATCGCCATAAAAAACAAGGGTTAATTAAACAAATTAACATATCACATAATATCCCTATATTATAACCAACCAATAAATAAGCTTAGATAGACACAAACTAGCGAAGGATTTACTCATCTCTCCTCCTAGTTCTATTCCCGATCTCCATTGGAGACCATATCCTAAGCTCGATACCAACCGCGCGCCCCCAAAATAGGTATCTGACACCCATTCTTCAATCGCCAAATACATGGTACGTAAAACAAACTACAACTTCAATAATACAATTGTCGTACAAAATACGACAACAACACACTACTGTGAGTTTAAATACAAATATTGTCTTACAGGCAATATCAACACTCAAATAAGTCCTCATTACAATTATTCATACACTATTTTACGAAATAGTGAGGATCGCTAAACCATCTTTCTAGAACCATCACTCTATACCCCGACTCGATCCTCGCTTATGTTCTCACCTCCCGAGAAGAAAAATGGAACAAAAAGGAAAAGGGTGAGCTCAACTAGCCCAATAAAGAATATTATGACTAAGATAATATACAACAAATTATCATTAGTCTTCAAATGAGAAAAAATCGATAAAATATAATGAATAACAAGTTTTAGATCGAATCGCGGTGGAAACAAAAATCCATTAGAAGAGTCATGTAGAGAATGAATTCTACTATCTTTTAAGATTTAAAAGTCCATCATCAATATTTTATCCCCTCAGAACAACAATCAATATACATCTTTAATCAAATATTCATCTTTGTACTACGAGCCAAAGATATTCATTTATATCACCAAATGGTTATGTTCATCTCAACACTGCTTTCGTCTTTGCACTACTACCAAAGATATTCATCGATTAATCATTCATCTTTACACTACAAAAGCAAAGATATTTAGTAATATCATCATTTAAGACCGAGGATGATGAAAAATATTTTAAAGAAAACGAATCGAGTGAGACGACGAAGGACAAATATTAGGAATTCAGATAATAATTTTATCCAAGATCAATAATACTTCATAATAACCAATTGTGAAACAGAATTCAAAAATAACGATCAAAACATGGATACAATCAAAGATGGTAGCCAAAATAGACATCTTGGACAAAAAGAAAAATTTTTATTTTTTGGTGAATAGTATCGTATTCGTGAATAGTGCCGTATACGTGAATAATAACCCCGATATAAAAAGTTCCAAATTTGATTAAGAAGTTCAAACCAATATTTTGGCATAATGATATTGAAGAAATTAATATCATTTCGAAAGAAAATAGCATCCCTTACCTCAAAATAATCGTACTTCTGACTGAATTTCAGATATAAATCCGACAGAAACTTGCACGGAATAGTAACTCTCAAAGTATTAAAATACTCACAAAAATACGCTTGATAATCTAGTGAGAAAGAAAACTTATTTCTGGTGTGATTTTCAATTCTAACCTAAGAAGCTATTTATAGGAAAATGTTAGAACGCCAAAGGAGAATAAAATAATAGAATATTATTATTTCTTATTCTTTCTTCTACCCAAGCAAGCTAGCCACCAATTCTGAAAATTTTCGGCAGCCCAAGTGCATTCAACACCAACCAAAAAGTGGGTCCCACCCATAATTTAATAAAAATCATTTTATTTTCTAAAATTTCAGTAATTCATAGAAAATAGCATGTTTATCAGAAAAATATGAATTTTATGTTCATTCCACACGAAATCGAATTCTCTACAACTTTGCAGAAGAAAGTTTTTCCAAATTCCAAATCGAAAATATCCAAAATCTACAAACGGATGATTTTTAATACTTTCAATCCGACAAAATACTGATAAAACACCTCAGTATTAATTCCTTCATTTATAACCACATAAAATAAATAAATTCATCATTTATATCCACATCAAATAAATATTTCCTTATTATATAAATCAATAATTAATTATTCACAAATAATATTACAGAATTACAATTATGATAACCAGACAGCATTAGTAGTCCTCACTATTCTATGAAATAATGTGGTAATAAATGTATTGAGGACTTATTTTGAGTTTGAATACTATCTAGAAGACAATATTTGTATTAAAACTCACAGCTTATGTTGTATATTTAAGATTTTATTTGTATTCTGTACCATGTATTTGGCTACTCAGAATAGGTAATGTATAGCTATTTTGAGGCGTCACAATAGTATCAAAGCTTGGGATATGATCCTGGTTTGAGATATGAGACAAGAACTAGGAGGGAGAGCGGGGAATTCCTTCGCTAGTATGACCTACCTAAGTTTATTTGGTATTTAATTGGTCGGTCAGAGTATAGGGATAATATGTGATATATTAATTAATCCTTGTTTTGTGGCAGTATTTGAAAATGACATCCGAGAATGTTGAGAATAACAATGGAGCATAGGAGACCGTTGAGTCTCCACAGATCAATAATCAGGATAATGTGCATCAGGAAGGCGACAATCCTCATGCAAACAATAACATTGACCAAATCATGAACAATAAATGCTCAGAGGCTTTATGCAATTCATGCAACATCGAGCAAAACGCGGCTCGTCCAAAATACAAAGGAAACACCTGGCAACTCTCGGACGGTCACCGCTAAGCAGTTCAAAAAGCTGGGACCACCAGAGTTTTTGGAAAAGCCAGAACCACTTAAGGCAGAGACGTGGATAAAGTAGATTATCAAGATATTTGATGTCTTAGAATGCTCAGAGGAGCAAAAGGTTCCATTCGCCACCTTTATGTTGCGTGAAGAAGCAGATCATTGGTGGGAATCTGTAAAATGTACCCAGCCTGACGCACTCAAGATGTCTTGGGAGAAGTTTCAAGAATTGTTCTACAATAAGTACTTTCCTGAAAGTATTCGTCACATAAAGGAGGTAGAATTCATCAAGCTGGAGCAAAACAATATGACTGTGTCGTAGTACGAGGCTAAGTTTGCGGAGTTATCCCGGTTTGCATTCCATTTGGTCGATAATGAGGAGAGAATGATGCGAATGTTTCTGCGAGATTTGAAACCCGAAATACGTCAATACCTCATTTCTCACAAACTTTGTTTATATTCAGATGTTGTGAATAGGGCTCAGTTATTGGAGCGTGATAATGAGTCAGCACAACCAAAAGGTAATGACCAACAACACGATAATAATCATACTGGTGGCAACGGCCATCGGAACAATAATAACCATCATGGGGGAAATTATAATGCCAAGAATGGTAACCACTTCGGTGGTAATTATGGCCAAGATAATTGAAGTGGAAATTTCAAGAAGAGGAGATTCAACAATGAGGAAAAGACGTCAGCATCAGCACCTGTTGTTAAGGAAGGAGAACGACCACCGGTCGTATGTTACAAATGTGGAGGGGAAGGACACATAAGTCCAAACTACACGATGCAGTCCAAAGCTTGTTACAATTATAGAAAAGAAGGTCACCTAACCCGATTTTGTCGTGTAGTGAAGTCAAGTCCAGCTGGGATAGTGATGCCAAAGGATGTCTCAGACAAGTCAAAGCCGGTAGTTTAAGTGAGAGCGTTTGTCGAGGAACTCGAACGAAGTTGTCACGGGTAAGTTAATCATAAATTTTTACGAAGTTTATACCTTATTAGATACCGATTCTACTCATTATTTTATCTCTCTTGCTTGCGCTCAACATTTAAATTTGACCCCAGAGAAGTTATACTTTGACTTATTGGTTGAAACTTCGTTAGTAGAAACCTTCGTTACCTCCACTATTTATAAATCTTGTTCGATTCAAATCGACATTTTCACGTTACTTGTCGATCTTATCTCTTTGAAAATACTTGCCTTTGATGTGATTTTAGGAATCGATTTGTTAACTACTCATCATGCTTTTCGTAAGGTTGTTAGCTTTTATATTCTTAACCAACCTGTTATGCGAATTCAAGCAACCAAACCACTAAAGTCAATCACTGTCATATCAAGCCATAAGTAAAGAGCCCCGAGCCTTTCGTTGGTAACTTCCTTTTGTGGAATGCACCGAAGCCGAACTTTCCGTAGGGGACGCTGTGAATGACGGTGGCAAGTTGATAGGTATCAATGTGACGTGCTATCCAAGTCTTGGATGAGGGTCACAGTTTTGAATGATATTTATATTGTTAATAAATTTCTTGACGTATTCTTGAAGACTTCTTATGTAAGACCCCAACTTTTTATGAATAAAGATGAATTTTCTATAATTATCATTTTTGAATATTATGGAATGAATTTGATATAATGTTATAGTTGTGGGTAATAGTTATAAATTTTGTAAAGATCGCAAAGTTTTTATATAATATTCGATTGGTGGGAATATTCGTTTTAACGAGGAACATTCGTGACGATCAAGCACAATCATTAGTGGACCCCTACAACGGAATTATTGTTTGATCGAAAACGACAAAAATATTTTATGAAAATAACGACGAAAGTTTTATCGTTAATCGTTGATACACTCGGTGTTAAAATACGAGAATACGCGTGGTTGCATAGTAGCGCACCAGTATTGATTATTGATGCTTACGTGAGAAGTCACCCGGTTTTTGTTCAATTATTGCTTGATGATTGTTGTTGCATAAGTATCTCACGTTAATTGATTCAATTATTATCGATATTTTATATATTACTAAATCAATAATTGAGATGATGAGAGTTATTAATATTATTATTTGCAATATTAATCGGTGTCAGAAGTTCTGCGAGGAGAGGTTTGGTCACCTAATCAATGCGCCATTAGGAGAAATTCTTATTGAAAGCCCTCTTTCCTTTAAACGACACAGTCGATTAATATTGGAATTATAATAATGATGATAAATGTTGTTAAATATATTGAGGTGTCTTTTTATGAAGTCACGAAAGTTTATATATATATTTATTATATATATAAATTTTATTTATTGTATTATTAATGTAATAAAATATAAAATCTTTTTATATAAAGCAGAATACTTTTATAAAGTTATTTGTTTTATTAGACAATAATTAGAATATATTATATTTTATTATGCGTAGTGTTTTGCATATAAAAATCTTTTTATATAAAATGTAATACTTTTATAAAGTTATTTATTTTATTAAAAATAATTAGAATATATTATATTTTATTATGTATAGTGTTTGCATAAAGGTCTGCGTAGTGTTTTGCATAGTAAATTTTTTATATAAAATGTAATACTTTTATAAAGTTATTCATTTTATTAGATTATAAATAGAATATATTATATTTTATTTAAAAGATTTTATTTTATTAGAATATTTTATTTATAATTTATAAGAAATCAATATGGATCCGTCATTATGTTGGAATAACTTGTTTATGCCAAGCATCGCATACACGATGAAATTCTTCATTATTCCATTCTTTATTGTTACATTTGAACATCCCGTACTGCAAGCGCTTACGCTTTGACACAGTTCCGTTATTTATTATTACATTGGAAGGAACATCCAATCGGTCATGCAATTTCGCTTTGACACGGTTCTCATTATTTATTATTCTCGTTAGAATATCCTCATGCAATGCGTTTATCATGACCAGTTCCGTTATTTATTATTCATTTGAATAACCTATCTGTCATGCGTCTATCGCATGCCCGGTGATTTCTTTTGTTATTCTATTCTTTATTATACTCAATTGGTTAAAGTTTTGACTTCTATACTCAATGAAATTAGTGGAATATCCTTGATATTTCAAGGTTTCATCCAAAGATTTTCATGGAAATATTCTTCTGAGCATTTTTTGAATTTTACTCCCTAAAGAAGTATTATGTTGACAATTTGGACGTTATTAGTTTCTGGATAAATTAATTCTTGGACTTGTTTTATTTAATTCTTATATCATTGTCATCATCCTCATGTTTATATTATGTTAAAAGTCATCTGTGGCCTGTAGTGCATAGATGGACTTGGTATGATTATGACCAGAGATTAATCAGTATAATCATGACCGTAATGTTACAAATGATGTGATAAAAGTCTTCATTGGTCCGTAGTGCATTGATGGACAGTTGTTGACATGATCATGACCATTGATGAATACACGAATATCCTTGGCGTGTAGTGCATGGATAATTTGTGGTTGTGATACTAATGAATATCCTTGGTCGTAGTGCAGGGATGATGTGAATTATTTATTATTTCAGCGTTAAAAGTGATGAAAAACCTTTTTAAATCATAAAAGATAGTATATTTTATTCTCTACTTGACTCTTTTAATAGATTGCTTGTTCCGCTGCAGTTAAACTTGGTGTTTATTATATTGTATCAGTTTAACACTGTTGAAGGCTAATGATAATTTATTCTCGCATTATCTTAGTCATAATATTTCTTACTTTCTACTAGTTGAGCTCACCTTTTCTTACACCGTTTCTCTTGAAATGAGAACGTAGCCGGGACTAGTCGGGGAACGGAGTAACGGTCCAGATGATAACATTAGTAGTCCTCACTATTATGTTAAATAGTGTGACAACAAATGTAATGAAGACTTCATTGAGTGTGGATATTGTGTGACGCCCCCAAAATAGGTATACATCACCCATTTTGGGTCGCCAAAAAATACACTACTGACAACTTCATTTATACAACTGTCGTGCAAAATACGACGACAAGTATACTGTGAGTTTTAATACAAATGTATGTAACTCTCATGGTGCCTCAATTCCACAACCTTACAATGGTACGTTACATAAAAGACAAATCAAAATTATTTTAGAAATTAAAATATTTGGGAAGTGCTCAAGAAAACCTTCGTACATAGGAGGCCATAAATCTAAGTTATGATAGATATCATATGTCCAGAGAATTATCCTTGGTTGACCCCAATAGACCCCAAAGAAAAACGAGAAGATTACTATCATGTTCCGTCCAATGGTGATTCTTCTCTTGACATATAACTATCTCCACTGTCTCCAAGTGAAAATTATATTTCAAATAAACTCCAAGATTATGTAAGTAGTACTTGTAGATATACTCAGCAAATGGATGTGCACAACCCTGTCTTATGATAACACGAGGTTGTATGTCATTAGACATCTTGTATGATAGTGGCAAAACACCCTTCCAAAGTTAAGTTTACCTCACCCTATTCGGTTCACCAAAATTAAATATCAAATGACGTATACAATACGACACACTTATCTAAAGTTCTCAATAAAATTATTTTCATACTATTTAAGGAGAACCTCAACAGCTATAGACCCAGCTACACTCTTATTACCTGAAAGGAATTGTGAAGCAAAAGGGTGAGCACAACTAGCCCAGTAAAGAATATCATAACTAAAGATAATTAAATTATCAATAGCTTTTGTCAATAATAAATTAGAGATTTAGAACATATGGTAGATGATAAAACTTTTCAACCATAGTTGCAGCGGAACGAGTAATCCATTAAAAGAGTCAAATAGACCATCAGGTCTATTATCTTCTCCATGTTAAAAGTCCACCAATAATGTTTTATCCTTGTAACATCAATCAACAATTTTTGTCCACAATCATATGAATAACTCATAATCTTAATTGTGATTCTGAATTCCTTTTCGCACCCAGGACGAAGATAATTTTTATCACCTATCTTCACCTGAAACATCAAAAATCATGGTTATACCAAATCACAATCCTCGCTTCTTAATCATACTAATAAATTCATCTTTGCACTCACACCAAAGATATTCATTAACAATTCATCTTTGCACTACGGTGCCAAAGACATACAATCAGATTTTTAGAAGAGTCAAGTAGAGCATGATATCTACTATCTTCGATTTAATTTAAAAGCTTATTATCAATATTTTATCACGAGACTCAAACAATAAATAATCCACATCATCGAATCACCCCTCACTTTCTACTAAAAGATATTCATTAATATCACATCCATGAATTATCCATGCACTACGACCAAGGATATTCATTATTATCACATTCATGAATTAATATTTCATTCACGAGACTCACCAATAATTAATCCACATCATCAATTCATCCCCACTATATAGGCCAAGGATATTCTTTTAGTATCACGACCATGAATTATCCATGCACTACGTGTGACGCCCCCAAAATAGGTATACAACACCCATTCTGAGTCGTCAGAATACATGGTATAAAAGCAAACTACAACTTTGATAATACGGATGTATGTCGTGTAGAATACGACAATACAAACTGTGAGTTTAAATACAAATATTGTCTACTAGACAATATACACACCCAAATAAGTCCTCATTATAATTATTCATACACTATTTTACGTAAATAGTGAGGATAAATTAAAACATCTTCCTGTAACCTTCACTCCATACCCCGGCTCGATCCTCGCTTATGTTCTCACCTCCCGAGAAGAAAAATGGAACAAAAGGAAAAGGGTGAGCTCAACTAGCCCAAAGAAGAATATTATGACTAAGATAATATACAACAAATTATCGTTAGTCTTCAACAGGAAAAATCTAATAGAATACAATAGACAACAAGTTTTAGATCAACAAATGCAGTGGAAACAACAATCCATTAGAATAGTCACGTAGAGAAAGAATTCTACTGTCTTCTAAGGTTTAAAAGTTCATCATCAATAGTTTATCCCTATAATAACAATCAATATACATCTTTAATCATCTTTGCACTACAGCCAAAGATATTCATTTCAGATCACCAAATGGTCATGTTCATCTCAACACTGCTCATCTTTTTGACTACAGCCAAAGATATTCATCGATTAATCATTCATCTTTTGCACTACAAAGCCAAAGATATTCATTTATATCACCATTTAGAATCGAGAATGATGAAAAATATTTTTAAAGAAAACGAATCCAAAGGTGAAACAAAATGACAAGGATTAAGGATTAAGATTCGTACTTTGTTTTACCCATGTCCAAAAATACTTCAAAAATAATCATATTGGTGTAAAATTCAAGAATGATCAAAACATGGATACAATCAAAGCTAGTATCCGTATAGATATTTTGACAAAAAGAAAAATTTTTATTTTTCTATTGAATAGTGTCGATATCGTGAATAATGCCGATATCGTGAATAAGAACTCCCAACACAACAAGTTCCAAATTTGATAAAAAGTTCACCAATACTTGGCATAATGATATTGAAGAAAAATATCATTTAAGAAGAAAATAATACCCTTACCTCAAAATAACCGTCTTTCATTCGAATTTCTGATAGTCTTGTGAAACCCGCATCGTATAAAGAACACTCAAAGTATACTCACAAGAATACGCTCGATAATTTAGAGAGAGAAAGAGAAAACTTAGTTTCGGTGTGATTTTCAATTCTAACTTAGCCATTTATTTATGAAAAAAATGTTAGAACGCCAGAAAGGAGACTAAATAATAAAATATTATTATTCTTATTCTTACTTCTACGCAACAAGCTAGCCACCAATTTCTGAAAATTTCAAGCACCCATGTGCATTCAACACCTACCAAAAAGTGGGTCCCACCCATTAATTTAATAAAATTATTTTATCTTACGAAACTTCAATAATTCGTAGAAAATAGCTCAGTTATCGAAAAAATTCAAAACTCATGAATTTTCATGGGAAATTCCATTCTCTACAACTTTGCGTAAGAAAGTTTTCCAAATTCCAAATGAAATTGACCAAAATCCATAAACGAGACGATTTTACGATTCTATAATCAATTTTCTATTAAGAATTGTGTCCACCGACACCCAAAACATGTGTTAAACATTTAATGCCATAAAAATACTCTTCCTCCTCATATACTCATATATCCCACATTCATTATAAAAATATCATCGTTAATATATTATTAAAATAATATCTTTAAATGAATTATTTTATCGAAAAAAGATAAAATATTAATTTTTAACAATTGTCACATAAAATTTTTCTCCATCTATATCCACATAAAATGAATATTCTCTTTATCATAATAATCAATAATTGATTATTCAAAATAATATTACGGTAATCACAAGATCGACAACCGGCCGCTTCCCGAAAAGAGGGGCTTTCCAATAAGGATTTCTCCTTACTGCTACCAGCAATTAGGTGACCAAACCTCTCCTTGATGTAACTTTCTAGACATTGCCAATAATGTTATCTCGATAATATTATTCAAATAATATGAATTATTGATTTGATAATGGAAAATACCGTGTAATGACAATTATTGAAACAACAAAGAATACAAAATATCAACGCAAAGAATTATTGAATCAATAAAATATAATATTGAACAAGAATTACCGTAACAATTATTGAGTAAAGGCCTTCTACGTAAGGATCAATAATTCAATAATATCATGTAATACCGTATGCTATTCTTGTGCCACCCATGCGTAATCATCGTATTTTAACCACCGGTAACCCAACAATGTTAATTTGTAACAATTTACGTCGTTATTTATAAAACTCAATCTTTGTCGTTTTCCTTCATCCAATCGTTTTCCGTTATGGGGCCCACCAATGACTGCGCCGTCGTACGGAGATTCCCGATAAAAAGAATATTCCACGACCAAACGAATATTCCCCGACAATAATGAATATTTTATAACCACTTGTTTATTTTGTAAATTTTGCACATTTCACCCATAACAAAAGAATTATATCAAATTAACCCTTATTAATTTAGAATAATGAATAAAGGAAAAATTCAATTTTATTTATAATAAGTTGGGGTCTTACACTACGGGTCAAAGATAATCGTGTTTTCATCAACGGTCCTGATCATGCCATAAAATAATTCATCTTTGCACCCTTGGCCGAAGAGAATCCATAGCCATAATCATACGAAAAATTGTCCATCAATGCACTACGGCCAATGAGGACTTTTTCCACATCATTTGTAACATTACGGTCATGATTATACTGAATAATCCCTTATCATAATCATATCAAGTCCATCTATGCACTACAGACCACAGATGACTTTCAACATAATATATACATGAGGATGATGACAATGATATAAGTATTAATCAAACGAAAACAAGAATAAATATTAAAGACTTTAAATTTATCCAAATATTATCAACCACTCATAATCTAATATTATTAATATCATAACAATATTTTAATCACTTCTTAAACTTATAAAACTATTTATTTCAATTGTTTACACTTTACCAAACAATGCATTTAATCATTCAAAAATGTCATACTCATAAGATTTCATCACCAATGATTAAATTCCTCATCAAAAATCTGCATATACCTTATATAGGATTCTCAAGCCATAAAATCTTATTTTCCAATTTTGTTACTTTACATAACATATTTAATTCATTTACTCATAACTAGTTTATTTTTATGAAAAATACCAAATTAGTCTCAAAAATATTTCTTTTCTGGGATTTAGCAGAATATAGTCACATAATGAACATATATTTTTCTCGAAATTTTTAAAATTCATTTACTATTTTTCAAAAATTAATTTCTAATTAATTCCTTAAGAAATTAGCTACCGTAAGTATAACTCCAGAAATTCCCAAATCTTGGTAGGATCTTACACATGTTAATGTGATCTTCCAGTTTAAATTTCATGATCATCGGAGTTATAGAACTCCGGTTATAGCATTTTTCGTCGGAAAAACCTAAATATTGAAATGGACATAACTTGCTCATTTTAAATCGGAATGAACTCATTTTTGGACAGGAGGTACTTTATACCATAAATTTTCATGTCCCAAAAGGCCAGAATTTTTCTCACAAATTAAGTGGCCGAAACAACCCTTTTAAACTTCTGGGCAGTAGCCTTTTTGTAATTTGTAGTTTTTGACTCCTTTGCTAAAATCAGTCCACACGAAAATTTATAACACCTTTTACAGTGATTCCACTTGAATAAGTTAGAAAACTCATAGATCTAACTCTAGAACTTGGCCACACTCAGAAATTCAAAATATAATAGGAGATATGTTCAATTGAATTTCATGTTCCATTTTCACCAAAATCTAATTTTTCAACCATTTGTGATTTCTAAGAAACTCTCATGTTTTCATATAATAACCAACATAACTCATCATAACACTTACTAATACCTCATATACCCATGATTTTCATCAGTCCAATATTTTTATTATGACTCTCATCATAATCAACGTAACCAGATCATTTCCACAATTTAATTAGGAAAGAATATAAAGGATCATTCACCACGTACGTGTGGTAATCCACATAAACGAGTTATTCCAATAGAATAATGAAGGATTCACCATGCGTGCGATAGATCGCATGCATGTGTTATTCCCAATAGAATAATAAATAATGGAACCCGAATTCCCACGTAACGCATGTACGAATATTCGACGTAATAATAAAGAACGGAACCGAAGTCGAAGTAAAATTTGCAATCGGCTGTGATGTTCCAATGAATAATAAAGAATGGAATAACAATGAAATCACCATGCATACGGTATTTGGATGAGCGAGGTTATTCCAACAGAATAATAAATAATGGAACCAGGTCGGTAAATTAGCACCGAATTTGATGTTCCAACGAATAATAAAGAATGGAATAACAATGAAATCACCATGCATGCGGTATTTGGCATAGACAAAAGTTATTCCAATAGAATAATAAATAATCGGAACGAGGTCCAAAAGAAACGCATGCGGGATATTCCAAATGTAATAATAAAGAATGGAATAACAACGAAATCACCATGCATGCGGTACTTGGCATGGCAGTTATTCCAAAGAGAATAATAAATAACGGAACCAGTCCGGCGTAAAATGCATGCACAAGATATTCCAATGAATAATAAAAATGGAATAATGTAAGAATTTCACCAAGTATAGGTAATCATGATACGAGTTTTCTAATAGAATAATAAAGAATGGAATAATGTGAAGTTCTCTTCATGAATATGAAAAAATAATACCCCTTACGAGTACAACAAATAATATCCCTTACCTTATAAAGAAGAGTATCTCACCAGAGGCGGGGATATACTTGAAGAAACTTGCACTACTACCTCAAAGCTTTCTTAAACGCTAAAGAAATACGCCAAGATTATAGAAGAAGAATTCTCTCTACGCTTCTCTTTAGAGTTTCATGAATTCGTAAGAAATAATGAAGGAATGAGCTTATTTATAGAAGAATGGATGAATAATAATCAATCCATGAAACGGTCAGTTGATTTACTTTTAAACGAGACGGTCCAGTATTGGTTTACAATAAAATATAATATATTCTATTTATAATCTAATAAAACGAATAACTTTATAAAAGTATTCTGTTTTATATAAAAAGATTTTACTATTAGCCTAATAAAATGAATAACTTTATAAAAGTATTCTGTTTTATAGAAAAAGCTTTTCTGTTTTATTACATTAATAATACTAATAAAACAAAACTTCATCATCACTTGCTTTGAAAAATTTTCAAATGTCACCCTTAACTTTAAACTTTTATCAATTTAACTATTCACCAAAATAGAAAAATTGAATACTTTTATTTCATAAAATTTGGGGTCTCACATATTGTCTAGATGACAATATTCCTATTAAAACTCTTAGATTATGTTATGTCGTATTTTATATGACTGTTGTATAATTAAGTTGTATTTGTATTCTGTACCATGTATTTGGCGACTCAAAATAGGTGATGTATACCTATTTTGGAGGCGTCACATGTTAGCCTACCCCCGTAGCGTGAAATTGAATTTTGTATTAACCCCAATACAAAACCCATTTTTTAAAACCCTTAAATATTTCTTCAACCAAAACGAACGTATAATGTGCCAAAGACGTTGGCTCGAGCTGTTGAAGATTACGATCATACCATTCAATATCATCGTGAAAGAGCGAACGTGATAGCTGACGCGTTGAGTAGAAGATCATATGCGTTTACGAGTGTGATGTTTTTAACACAAAAACCCATTTCGTATAACTTACAAATGATGAAGATAGAGTTAAAGACTCTAGGGACCCACGTGAAGATAACGAATATACGAGTAGAATCGACTTTAATTGATAAAGTTAAAGCCGCTCAAGCTACACACCCGAATCTAATGAATGTGAAGAAGAAGGTTTAAGAAGGCGTTATCTCAACCCTTGATTTAATTGGCCCATTTGAAATCCTCGATCGAGTAAGAACTGTGGCTTATAGACTTGTTTTACCGCCAAGTATGTCGCGTGTTCATAACGTTTTTAACGTATCGATGTTACGTAAATATGTGGACGACTCGAACCACATTATTAATTTAGAACCGGACGAGATAGCGGATAATTTAATGTATGAAGATGTACCTGTTAAAATCTTGAAATATATTTTACGCTCAAAGGTCATACCTCAAGAGTTAGAATCTGACGAGGTATCCTCATCTGTTCGGCATACCAGGTACGTACATAAATTTTGAGGGTGAAATTTCATAAGGATGGGAGATTGTAAAACTCCAAATTTTACGAATAAAAATTTAATTTTCTCGAAATATTTTTTTTAATATAATGATGTGGATTTGAGATAATGTTATAGTTGTAGGTAATATTTATAAATTTTAAAAGTTATGCAAGTTGTTGTATAATATTCGATTAGTCGGGGAATATTCTTTTTTTCGGGGAATAACCATACGACCAAGATAATCATTGGTGGACCCCAATGACGTAATTATTATTTGATTGAGAAAAACGACAAAAAATTTTTATGAAAATAACGACGGAAGTTTTACCGCTAAATCTGTTGAACTACCGGTATAAAAAGTACATGTCTGGCGCTGGTTGCATAAGAAGCACGGTTTTGATTATTGATGCTTATACGGAGAAGTCACTCGCTTTTGTTCAATTATTGCTATAGTAATTGTTGCATAGTATCTCACGTTATTTGATTCAATTATTGTCGATATTTTATATATTATTAAATCAATAATTGAGATAACAAAGTTATTAATATTATTATTTGCAATATTAACAATGTCTAGAAATTCTGCCAAGGAGAGGTTTGGTCACCTAATTGCACGCCAATAAGGAGAAAACCTTATTGGAAAGCCCTCTTTCCTGGAACGACACAGTCGATTAATAGTGTGAATTATAATAATGATGATGATTTTATTATTATTATTATTATAAATGTAATAAAATGTAAACTTTTTATATAAAAAAGAATACTTTTATAAAGTTATTCATTTTATTAGACTATAAATAGAATATATAATATTCTATTATGCATAGTGTTTGCATAGTGCTGCGTAGTATTTGCGTAGTAAAATCTTTTTATATAAAATAGAATACTTTTATAAAGTTATTCGCTTTATTAGACTATAAATAGAATATATAATATTCTATTATGCATAAGGTTTGTATAAGACTGCGATAGTATTTGCATAGTAAAATCTTTTTATATAAAAATGTAATACTTTTATAAAGTTATTCGTTTTATTAGATTATAAATAGAATATATTATATTTTATTTAAAAGATTTTGTTTTATTAGAATATTTTATTAATAATTTGCGTAGTGAATTAATATGGATCCGTCAGTTGAAAAGTAAATCAATCTGGACCGTTCATGAATTAGTTACTATTCGATCTATTCTCCTATAAATAAAGCTCATTCCTTCATTATTTCTTACGAATTCAATTTGAAACTCTAGAGAGAAAACTATAGAGAGAAAGAAGAAAAGTATTCTCGCTACTTCACAACTCCTATATCCAATTTCTTCTAAGGTAAGGGGTATTATTTCTTTCGTATTCATGAAGAGAACTACTATTATTCCATTCTGTTGGAATAACCTGTATACGCGGACTACCCTATACTTGGTGAAATTCTTCTGTTATTCCATTCTTTATTATTATGTTGGAATAACCTGTTATGCGTGTAAATCTGCATGATACACGGTAAAATTCTTTTTTTATTCCATTCTTTATTATTCTGCTGGAACATCCATCTGCGTGCTTTTATGCACGACCGTTCCATTATTTATTATTCGTTGGAATATCCTATATGTAATGCGTACGCACGACCTGGTTCCATTATTTATTATTCCATTGGAATATCCATGCAATAGCGTTTACGCACGACTGGGTTCTCATTATTTATTATTCGCTTGGAATAACTCGTCTGCATGTAATTCTATCGCATGTCTGGTGATTTCTTTTGTTATTCCATTCTTTATTATACTCAGTTGGTTAAAGTTTTGGCTTTTATACTCCATGAAATTAGTAGAATATCTTTGATATTTGCTCTTCATCCAGTATCTTTTCATGAAAATATTCTTCTGAGCATTCTTGAATTTTACTCCACAAAGCAGTATCATGTTGACAATTTGGACGTTATTGGTTCCTGGATAAATTAATTCTTGAACTTGTTTTATTGAATTATTATATCATTGTCATCATTCGCGTGTTTATATTATGTTGAAAGTCATATGTGGCTCAGTAGTGCATAGATGAACTTGGTATGATTATGACCGAGGGATTATTCGGTATAATCATGGCCAGTAATGTTACAAATGATGTGGGAAAAGTCCTTATTGGCCCGTAGTGCATTGATGGATGAGTTGTTGGCATGATCATGACCATTGATTTAATACATCGAATATCCTTGGCCCGTAGTGCATGGATAATTTGTGGTTGTGATACTAATGAATATCCTTGGGCCATAGTGTAGGGATGATGTGGTTTATTTATTAAGCTGAATCTCAGCAATAAAAGTGATGAAAAACCTTTTAAATCATAGAAGATAGTAGATTTTATTCTCTACTGACTCTTTTAATGGATTCTTTATTCATTGCTGCAGCTTAAACTTGATGTTTGTTATATTGTATCGTTTAACACTGTTGAAGGCTAACGATAATTGATTCTGCATTATCTTAGTCATAATTTTTCTTACTGGGCTAGTTGAGCTCACCCTTTTACTTTTATTGTTCTCTTCGAAAATGAGAACGTAGCGAGGACTAGTCGGGGAGCGGAGTGATGGTCCGATGATGATAGATTAGTAGTTCTCACTATTCTATGAAATAGTGTGTTAATAAATGTATTGAGGACTTATTTTGAGTTTGAATCATGCCTGAAGACAATATTTATATTAAAACTCACATTTCATATTATATATTTAAGATTGTATTCGTATTCTGTACCATATATTTGGCGACTCAAAATAGGTGATGTATACCTATTTTGGGGGCGTCACAGCTATAACACGACTATATACTACACAACTGTGTATATACATATAGTTCATATATAAATTATGTTTTAATTGAGTTAGCAAGTTGACTGATATTTGGCCAAAGATTTTTTTTAACACACGTAGTATAATTTTAGAAGGAAATAACTTTCTTGTATAAGGGGGGTTTATTCAATTAAGATTTTTAAAGATTTTAAAAGTTTGGTTGTATTCAATAAGACATTTAAAGAGTTTATAAAAGTTTACTGGTATTCAATTATAATTTTTTTAATGTCTTTTAAAAGTTAGGTGGTATTGAATTAAGATTTTTTCAAAGTCTATAAAAGTATTTTGGTATTCAAAAAGTTATAGATTTTTTAGATTTCTATCAAATAGTAGAGTTTGACAGACTTTAAAAGAAGAATTATAACTATAAACCCATATCCAAAAGTCTGACCTCATCTCTAAAGACTTCTAAAGACTTCCGAATATTAAACACAAAAGTGGAAATTCGGATTGTCAATAAAGACGGAACTCAAAAATTCGCGGTGTAATACCTAGAAAAAAATAATAATAAAGAAATAAAATAAATAAATAACATTTAAATTTATATTTTAAATAATTTAATTGGACTTTATCTTTTATTGGGTCAAACTAGTTATTTATTTTATATGGGCTAATAAGTATTAATATGTGAAGGATAAATTAATTTGGTAAAATTTGAACTTTAAAACTAATTGGATCTAATTTATATGTGGATAAAATTAAATCATATTATAATTAAGAGAATTAACAAGAAATATTAATAAGTAGACAAATAACTAAATACCTAATCTGTCTCGCGGTACGTGTAATCGATGAAAGAGAAAAAATACACAGTAAATTGGTAAGGGAGAAAGCGGCAGTTCGAAAGCTTCCAATACAAAGATGAAAGAAATTTATTTAATAAAGGTGAGATAAAATCATGAAACTCTCATATCAATTGTGAATATTATGTATGTATATATATTTAAAGCTTTTGTCTTATTATTAATTATACTGCATGATTTGATAAAATGAGTGATTATATATATAGTAATAAAGCAATCAATATGGTATTGAATCACACGCTCACACAAGAGTGTGTATTTCGTTTTTTGCGAAGGAAAAAAAATGAAATATGGAGCTAATAATTGAATGATCAGAAGCCATGTAACAAATATATTATAATATATATGTATTCTAATGCTTAGATAAAAATAATATTGTCAGAACTTAAAATTTTTGTATAATATATTTTCTGAAAGTTGTTATCATAAGTATTGGATTATTATTTATAATATATGTACTAAAAATATAATAAATAATTTAACTGTGTAGCAAACTTTTAATCTTAATTCTAATAATTTTTCAATTTTATATATTAGAAGTATACAAAAGTCTATCACAGTCTTGATAAAAAAATTATAAAAGTATGTTACTTATTTCATGAAGTCTATAAAAGTCATTTTAAATAAATCTTTAAAAGTCGTTAAAATCTATAAATTCTACAAAAGTTTATCATTTAATTTTTTTTTTTTAAACATCTTAATTAAATACACCCCCTAAATCAACTTACCTAATTAAATAGTTTACTAGTATTGAAATACACAAGATCAATGCTCACTTCATTTATTGATATTATTAATATATAGATCAAATGCTTCGATTAACAGTGATTAGAGTGAAGTTAATTTTGGTAAATTGATTAATACAGTGTTGATACACAGGCGAGAGATGATCTCTCTTTATATGTCAATATTGTATTGATCAATTTATCAACTTACTATAAAGTTAATTCTATGATAACCACATCCATTGTTAATAACAGTCAGGTTATGAAGACAGAGATAAATTATCTACTCAAACTTATATGCTTCCCCTAGGATAAATTATGCTAATAGATTAGCACATTAAAAAAAAGGAAGAAATACATAAGTATAATCATTAAAGTTTAAACATAATTCTATTACTAAAACTTAAAACTAATTTATTTTGAAAAACATCTAACATACTGTCAGTCAGGTAATATAATTAAAATATTAGTAAATTTAATAACGTAACTTTGTTGATATTAATTACGTAATAAATTTAATAATATTGCAATTTGTTTGACGAAAATAGATTTTTTTTAATTGATGTTACATAATAATATCCTCATATAACAATATAATTTTACTATGGCAGTCATTATTAAATGTAAGGCTTAAATATATTTTATTATTTTAAATTATTACCTATTTTTCACTTTGATGATTTATTTTTTAATTTTATCAATTAAATAAGTAAGCAAAGGGTAATGCTAGAGATAAATTATTCTACAAACATTTTATAAATTACTGATATGACATACTCCACCTCAACATATTATCAACAAACAAGCATAGGGGTTAATTATTTGGTAAAATAAAAAATAAAATGTAAGCAGCAAGGGAATGAGAATCCTTCAAAAAGGTTATGGCCAATTACTTTAAATAGTGGAATTTAGTTTTTTTTTTTTTTTTTTAAATACAAGTCAACCGATATCGCCATATATTATCTTTCCTATCTATTACTCTCTCCGTCCCAAATTATATGTTGTTCTAGAGTTCCACACAGATACCAATATATGTGATAAAAATACTAAAATACCCTTATGTGCTGACTTTTTTGTTTTCCACAAAAAAACCCACATACTATTCAACTCTTTGTCTTCCTAAATTTCTTTCCACAAAAACTGAAATACTCCATACTCCTCAACACATCATCGTTTCTTTTTCTCTTCATCTTCCTAATTCCTTTGCATTTTTGTTTTATACTAAACAACTTCATAGCCTCTCTGCCTTTGTTTTTCAAATATAAAAGAAAGCGGGGGTACTCAGTTGTGTTGATTCACTTCCGCATGAATCTTACCGTGTTTCCAGTCCAATTCTTGGGAGAGCTTGCATGAGGCTCCTCGATGCTTTAGGATTTTGCTTCAATACTGAGAGGGCATATATTATGCCTTCGCTAATGTACTAAATTCACAAATTACTTAATCAGATCATTAAAGATGAAATCGAAAACATGAAGCCATAAGACTTGCATATAAATAAAGCAAAAAATAAGGTAAAGTATACTACACTATACATCAAGACATTTTATGGAGTGTTTGTCATTATTTCTTTCAGATCTCATGAGAGTTGCATTTTTTCATTTATTCAAATTTTTGTAGAATTGTTATGGCATAAATATGTTGCATGATTTGTATTGTTTAGTAAAGATGCACTTATGATTGTCATTTGATGGTTACCTATTTGTAAGCGAAACTCATTAATAAGCATAATTAATAGAATATCAAATTCACTATATGAATTTCCGAAGAACCTTTTCTCGAGTTTCAAATATATCATAATACCTTATCGTTAATCTAGTGTTTCATACCTTCAAACCATGGTTTTGCAATGAACTACTTTCTCTTGGATTTTAATTTGGTGAAATGGTAAGATAGAGATCAATCTATTACTCAAAGATGTGGACCACAACCAAATTTCACTCGTAATATTGAACTGAAATCTTATGGTACATGGTAGAAGATTTGTATATTTTTTTTAAACTTATTCTAAATAAATTGTTTACTTTTGGATGATTTTTCATTACTTAAACTATAATTAATAAGTGGTCCTTGTTGAAGAATAAATTTTTAATTTTTTTTCTTTCTCCGAGTATCATTCAGATTCCTAAGACTTTATCAATTTCTAAGACTTTATCAATTTTTTGCCAACTTGCAATTAAGTTTCAATTATTTTCCACCATATCAATTTTTTTATTGCATGCTTGGTAGGAGCACTAGCATATTTGAGAGCTTCACATAGAACGATGGCCCCAAGACAAAAAATTCGGACTCCGTTTGCTGAAATTGATCTCAACGTTGATCCTAATATTGATTGTGGAGATAGGCAACTAGAGAAGGAACCAATACACGATCTTACTGTCAATGTGGACGAGTCATTTCTCGAACATGATTTCGACCTCAATTCGACACCAAATGAGATATCGTCATCAAGTCATGATATGTTATTAGAAGAGCAACTTATAGAAGATGATGAACGACTTGAAGAAGGAATAAATGCGAATCAAAGTACTTTGGAATCTAGTAAAGTTTCTCTCTCTCAACTATTTTATGGTTGTTAGTTCCTTCACTCATGTGTTTCTTCCATGTCTATTATTTTCAATGCAGATGCCGAGATGTCAAGTGCACCAAGTGTTAAAAACAAAAATTTAAGCAATGTGGAACGCCAAGCTATATACGATTTGCTGCTCCAAAAAAGTGTCGATGGAAAATTGAAAAAAGGGACAACTAAATTGGTGGCCTCTTTATTTTCAGTTCATATGACAACTGTTCAACGCATTTAGAAGAGAGGACAAAACAGTGGGGTGTTTGCCGATGTCTCAAGTTAAAGAACCAAAAATTATGGTCGTAAAAGAGTTCATGTTGATTTGGAGCAAATCCGTGAGGTCCCTTTACATAAGCGAACAACTATTCGCTCTTTAGCTCATTCTGTGTGTGACGCCCCCAAAATAGATCCATTCCATCCAACCCATTATGAGTCGCCAAATACATGGTACAGAAATAACTACAACTTTATTATTACAACATATAAACTGTGAGTTTAAAATACAGATATTTCCATCTAGACAATATCCACACGCAAATAAATTCCCATCATAATTATTGATACATTATTTTACAAAAATAGTGAGGACTACTAAACAACTCTCTCTAGAACCTTCATTCCATACCCCGACTAGTACTTGCTACATTCTCGCCTCCTGAGAAGAAAAATGGAACAAAAAGGAAAATTGTGAGCTCAACTAGCCCAATAAAGAATATTATGACTAAGATAATATACAACAAATTATCGTTAGTCTTCAACAGGAAAAATATAATAGAATACAATAGACAACCGGTTTTAAATCAACAATCTGCAATGGAAACAACAATTCATTAGAAGAGTTAAGTAGAGAATGCAAACTACTATCTTCTATATATGAATTTAAAAGTTCATCGTCAATATTTTATCCTCGTAACATCAATCAATATATATCTGAATCAAATATTCATCTTTGCACTACAGTGCCAAAGATATTCATCGATTCTTCATGTTCATCTAAACACTGCTCATCTTCGCACTACGGCCAAAGATATTAATCGATAAGTCGTGTTCATCTCAACACTGCTCATCTTTGCACTACGGGCCAAAGATATTCATCAAGAAATCATTCATCTTTGCACTACTGTGCCAAAGATATTCGATAATATAATCATTAGGGTCGAGAATGATGAAAAATATTTTAAAGGAAACGAATCCAAAGAAAACAAAAGAACAAATATTAAGGATTCGTATTTTAAACAATCCAAGTTCAAAAATACTTCATAAGTAATCGAGTGGAGTAAAATTCAAGAATGATCAAAACATGGATACAATCAAAGCTAGTATCCATAGTAGATATTTTGGACAAAAAGAAGAAATTTTCTTTTCTAATGAATAGTGTCGTATTAAATGAATAAAGTCAGATATCGTGAATAAAGTCGATATCGTGAATAAAATCTGACACCAAAAGATAAAAATTTCACAAAAAAAATATCTTCACGCTTAAATGAATAGTACTCGTGAATAAGAACTCATGAATAAGAACTCGTGAATAGTAACTCATGAATAAGAACTTCGTGAATAAGAACTCGCGTAAATAGTAACTCCGATATGAAAAAGTTCCAAATTTGATAAAAATTTCCAACCAATATTTTGGCATAATGATATTGAAGAAATAATATCATTTTCGAATAAAATAACATCCCTTACCTCGAAGACAAGATTTCTAAATAAAAACAGAATATAAAGCTATGACTTGAACTTGCCGTATAGCAATACTCAAAGTATACTCAAAATACTCACAAGAATACGCTCGATAATATAGAGAGAGAAAACTTCAGTTTCTGGTGTAATTTTCAATTCTAACCTAAGCTCTCTATTTATAGGAAAATGCTTAGAACACCAAAGCAGAAAATTTAATAAATTAATAATATATATATATATATATATATATAATTATTAAGCCCACTTTTACCAACTGATTCAGATCATTTCTAACACATGTACGCCACTCAATTGCAACAAAAAAACGTTTTTCTTACAAAAAACATTTTAAACTCCAAAAATCAATTATTTCGGAACTCTGAAACTTCAATAATTCATGATAAATAGCTTTTTTGTCAGAAAATTCGAATCTCGCGAGTTTTTATAGAAAATTCAATTCTCTACAACTTTGCAGAAGAAAGTTTTTCCAAATTCCAAACAGAAATTGACCGAAATCCATAAGCAAGCGATTTTACAAATTTATAATCAAATTTCAACAAGAAATGGGGTCCATTATCATGTTTAACATGTTTTAAACATTTATTGCAACAAAAATAATCTTCCTCCTCGATACTCATATATCCCACATTCGTTGTAAAAAATATCACCATTATTATATTATTAAAATATAATAATATATTTAAATGAATTATTTTATCGTAAAAGATAAAATTTTAATTTTTCAACAATTGTCACATTAAAAATTTTCTCCATCTATATTCACATAAAATCAATATTTTCCTCATCATATGAATCAATAATTAATTATTCATAAATAATATTACTGAGAATCACAAGATTTATAACCCAGCGCCTTAGGAAAGAGGGCTTTCGAATAAGAATTTCTCCTTCTTGGTAGCAATTAGGTGACCAAACCTCTCCTTAGATGTAACTTTCTAGACATTGCCAATAATGTTATCTAATAATATTATTCAGATAATATGAATTATTGCTTCGATAATGGAAAATACTGTGTAATGACAATTATTGAAACAACAACAATATAAAATATCAATGCAGCAATTATTGAATCAATAAAATAAAATACTGAAAAGTAATTACTGTAGCAATTATTGAGTAGTGTCTTCTTACGTAAGAATCAATAATTGGTGCAATACCGTGTGCTACTGTTCAACAACACGTATTAGTGTGTTTTAACCATCGGGTATTTCAACAAAGATAATCTGCAGTATAACAACTACTGCCATATTTATAAACAACTTATATTTGTCGTTTTCTTCATCTAATCGCTTTCCGTTATGGGGCCCACAAAAGACTGCGCCGTTGTACGAATATTACTCGACAGTACGAATATTCCACGACCAAACGAATATTCCCCGACAATAAAGAATATTTTATAACCACTTGCTTATTCGAAATATTTGCGTATTTTACCCATAACTATCCACATGAATCAAATCAACCCTTACTATTTCAAAATAATAAATAGAGGAAATTCTATTTTTATTTAAAAAAAATTCGGGGTCTTACACTGTGACTATCCCAAAAAGCACTTTGTTTAGACTATTTCAGAAGGGAGAAATACGACATCATTCAAGTCCCGTCAAACCTTTTTTAACCGAAGACAACAAAAGATCAAGACTTCAATTTTGTTTGGATATGCTTGAAGAGGGTAGCTTACCACACAACCCAAGTTTCAAAGCCATGTATAACACTTCCACATTGACGAGAAAATGGTTCTTTATGATAAAGAAAGCTTCGTAAGTTCTACATGCTACAAAATGAACCGGATCCATATCGCCTCAAAGAGCAAAATTTTTATTGTTAAAGTCATGTTTTTGGTTGCTTTAGCTCGCCCAAGGTTCGATGCAAATGGAAATGAACAATTCTCAGGAAAAATTGGTGTGTTTCCTTTTGTCATACAAGAACCTGCTAGAAGGAAGAGTGTTAACAGACCTGCTGGCACACTTGTGACAAAACCAATAAATTCGGTGACAAAGGATGTTGTAAGGTCCTATTTGATTGAAAAAATTCTGCCTGCAATTAAGGAAAAATGGCCAAGAGATGATTTGGGATCTCCTATTTTCATTCAACAAGACAATGCAAGAACACACGTCGATTGTAATGACTATGCATTTTGTGAAGCTGCGACCAGAGAAGGGTTTGATATTCGTTTATTTTGCCAACCTCCAAACTCTCGGGTTTGAATGTTTTGGATCTTGGATTTTTCAGTGCTATTCAATCCCTACAACAAAGAGAGTCAGTGCGATCTATCGATGAGCTTATAAGTGTAGTTGTTAAGGCATTTGAAGATTTTTTTAGTGTGAATTCCAATCGGATATTTTTGTCATTGCAGCATTATGTATGCAAGAAATAATGAGATGTAAAGGTTCAAATCAATACAAGGTTCCTCATATCAAAAAAGAAATGTTGGAACGTGAAGGCCGACTCCTATTCGAAGTTAGTTGTGAACCTATCTCGTGTGGAAGAAGTGCTGAACTACTGCATATTGTTGCTTGATTCAAGATGTATTTGATCTTCATTCTGCACTAGCATATTTTTTAGCATGGCAACCGATTCCAAGTAAAACTACCTAAATTACATTAATTGTGTATGAAACCGTGGAAGTAATTAATTGAGGTTGGCTTTTACATAGATCTTTTAGAATAACATAGACATTGGCTTTTACAAGTTCTTGGAAATGCTAAAGAGGTTATTCTTGATTGAAATCTCCAATTGTCATTCTAAGTTTGGAGCATTACTGCTTTTTGGAATTCTTATTTTGAGATGTACTTAAAAGCATCCATACTATTTCTCCTTTTTTTTATTTCTAAGGAATATTACTCTTTTTTGGAATACCTTTATTCCATTGATACATTGCTTAAATTGAATAGTTGTTTTGAGCGATGAATTTGTTTTTTGTTTACTCGGTGAGCTTCCTAAAAAAATACTACTCCTGAGCTTGTAATTTTTGGATTAGTTGGTTAAGTGTTTGAATTGTGTAATGGGAACCTTGAATTGTTTGGTTAGAGTTTACGCTTGAATTTGTGTTTTTATCATATGTAATTTGGTATTTGGTTAAGAATCGCTTATTATTTGGTTAGCATTCTTTAACAACCCAAACATCCATTTTATTTATGTCCCTTGTTCAAAAATCACCAACCAAATTTTCAATAAAAAATTTCCACTTCTTTCAATTCTCAACATTGGAAGCCCAAAGAACAAATTTTCATCAATCTAAATAAAACCAATCCAGAACCCAAAAATCACAAACCTTAGAAGCAATACTACAAATGCAGACAAATATATAAAGAAATAGAGCAACGACTTCACAGGAATGGGCGAGACCAGTTTTCCCCTGTTTAATTTCTTAGCATAAATTTTTTAAAGAATAAAGAAGCACAGCTCAAAACCAAGAACAATACCTCAACCTCAATAAAGAACCAATTATCACAAGTAACAAAACCCATGGTCCAAACTAACAGACAAAACTAACCTCTCCCAAAAATTTCTATACTTCAAAAATCTAACAGACACCCATTTGATAGCAATCTCTATACTTCAAAACCCATGGTCCAAACTAACCCATTTCTCCCAAAAATACCCAATAAACAAATTTCCATGAACTCAAAACACAAATTCTGAACAAATTCACAACATGCCCATGAATCCATAAGATTTGCTTGCACCTCATATGACAGTCAAATTGTTCAATTATGCATGTATTTTTAGGGCATACCAGAGCTTGATGTAAATAATGGATGAGAGCTACTCATGATAAAAAATTTTGTAACTGGACCAAAATTTCCTTTCAGTATTTCCTTCTTTAATGTAAAGTTTTTTCATTGCAATTTGCCATTAAAGTCTGTAATGCATCATTTTTGCTTCAATTTGTGGTTTTATCAGATGTAAACAAATCAAAAGCAGAGTAGATAACCCAAAAATTGGCAAATTGAGTACTTCCAAAATAGATACAGAGAAAAATAAAATGAGTACTTCCCTCTTCATAATCAAAACACAAAATCAAGTACAATTAATGTTCATACAAAATCAATGTTCTTCCCTTTTCATAACCAAAACACAACTTAACTCAAAAGTTTGCAATATTGACATACCTAAACTACCCAAAAAATTTCCAACTCAAATAAATCTTACTCTCCTAAAAACAATTACCCGATTAATTGAAAAGATTAGGATAATAAATCCTCAACATCACCCTTAATATTTCTTAAAGTTCTTTTTTTCATAAACTTCTTCTCGTATTCCTTCTGGATATTTGTTTAAGTCGACATCCAACACAACTTTCTTCTCAGAGTTCTTGAAATCTTGATTCGCTCCATTGCTTCGTTGGTTAAATCAATCCAAATTATCTGCATTATTCATGCCGAAATCCAAAGCAACTTTCTTCTTAGATTTGATCATCTTCGGTTTGCTCCATATTCTTCACAAACCTTGCAAAATTCTGGACCTCAACTTGCAAAGAATATCTTTGCTATACGAGGCTTTAGTAAAAAAGGAGATTGTCCATGGAAGAGTGCGAAAGGTCTTTTAAGAAGCATAATTCGGCAATTAGAAGGATATGAGAAGGCGTGAATATTTATTGGTGAGAATATGAAAAGGATGCTTAAAAAAGAGGAGAGGTGTGAATGAGAGTAATGACTATCAATAATTAGGGTAAAGGGGTAAACTTGGAAAATAAAGGAAAAAAATGCATTGAAATCTTAAAAAAGCAGATATTGTGGGACAATTTTTTTTTGCTAAAACAGCAGATAATTTGGGACAGAGGGAGTATCTATTATATCTACTAAAACACAGTACATGATATCATAACTTGACACCTGTCTTTCTCACAATTCAACACGTGTCCTGTCTAATTAATGTTCCTTAAGACCCTTAACAAAATTGTCCAACTAACCTAACAAATGAGGATGAAAACAAATCCTAATTCATTCCCCTAAATTATAAATTTATAATCCCCTAAATCACTACAAATCTAAACTGTTTTGATATTATCCTTTGTAATTTAATTATTATTTAATAAAATCACTACTTTATGCTATTAATTAATTTTTTGAATTTATAATCTTCTAAATCACTACAAATCTAAACAGTTAATAGCATAATGTCATTCTCTTAATTTTTTAGATTTATAATCCCCTAAATCATTAAAAATCTAAACTGTTTTGATAATATCAACTGTTTTGATATTATCCTTTGTAATTTAATTATTATTTAATAAAATCACTACTTTATCTCAACACTATCCTCTACAATGTATATTCATCTGTTTTTATGGCTAAAATTTGATCATCGCACAACAATCTATAATGTTTTTATTATATTTTAATTTATTAATTATACGTACACATTTATTATTAAAAAATTGAATAATTCCACCGCAACGCGGGGGTTTGTATCTAGTTATTACCTATTTTTCACTTTGATGATTTATTTTTTAATTTTATCAATTAAATAAGTAAGCAAAGGGTAATGCTAAAGATAAACTATTCTATAAATATTTATAAATTACTGATATGACATACTCTACCTTAATATATTATCAACAAATTGTTTCAATTTAATCTTGGACCCCACACAATATACTCCACCTTAGTAATTTATAAAATGTTTGTAGAATAGTTTGTCTTTAGCACTTCACACGTCAAAATTTAATGATGTGTCATCCTGAGTGGTCATAAAAAGCTAATGTGTATTTAAATAATATTATTTCCATCATTTAATTAATTTAAATTATTTAAACAAAGGTTAATTTGGAAAAGCTTAACTCAAGATGAATCAATGTTTGATTAGCCAATAGCCATATTTAAAAACTGTTTGATTCACTGGTACAATATTTTTAGTTAAAAGTATTTTTCAAGAAGTTAAACGATGCGATCTGCAATGAATATCAAACGTCAACCGTGTCCATTTCCTTGACAGAGGAGTGGTGAAATTTTGGACCATTTCCCACTCTTTCTACTACATTAACGGCGTCTATTTAATTAAAATTTTTAAAGGTTTTTAAAGTTTGATTGTATTCAATTAAGACATTTAAAGAGTTTATAAAAATTTACTGGTATTCAATTATAATTTTTTTAATGTCTTTAAAAGTTAGGTGGTATTGAATTAAGATTTTTACAAATTCTATAAAAATATTTTGGTATTCAAAAAATCATAGATTTTAAAGATTTATATCAAATAGTAGAGTTTGACAGACTTTAAAAGAAAATTATAACTATCAATCCATATCCAAAGTCTGATCTCATCTCTAAAGACTTCTAAATATTAAACACAAAGGTGAAAATTCGGATCACTAGTAAAGAGGGAACTCAAAAATTTGCAGTGTAAATACAAATTCGCGGTGTAATACCCAGAAAAAAAAAAAAAAAAAATAACATTTAAATTATATTTTAAATAATTTAATTGGACTTTGACTTTTATTTGGTCAAACTAGCTATTTATTTTATATGGGCTAATAAGTATTAATATGTGAAGGATAAATTAATTTGGTAAAATTTGAACTTTAAAACTAATTGGATCTAATTTATATGTGGATAAAATTAAATCATATTATAATTAAGAGAATTAACAAGAAATATTAATAAGTAGACAAATAACTAAATACCTAATCTGTCTCGCGGTACGTGTAATCGATGAAAGAGAAAAAATACACAGTAAATTGGTAAGGGAAAAAATGACAGTTCGAAAGCTTCCAATACAAAGACGAAAAAAAATTGTTTAATAAAAGTTAAATAAAATTATAAAACTCTCAGATCAAATATAAAGATTATGTATATATATATATTTAATTTTTTTTATCTTATTATGAATTATACTTTTGCATGATTTAAGTAAAAGAGGGATTATATATATATATATATATATATATATATATATATATATATAATAGTAAAGTAATTAATATGGTATTGAATCACACGCTCACACGAGAGTGTGAATTTCATTTTTGTAAAGAAAAATAAAATAAAATCATGGAGCCAATAATTGAATGATCAAAATCATGCCATAAATATATTATAATATATATGTATCCTAATACTTAGATAAAATAATATTATCATAACTTAAAATTTTTGTATAGTATATTTTACGAAAGTTGTTATCATAAGTACTTTGAATTATTATTTATAATATATGCACTAAAAATATAATAAATAATTTAATTGTGTAGCAAAATTTTAATCTTAAATCTAATAATCTTTCAATTTTATATATTAGAAATATACAAAAATCTATCAAAATCTTGATAAAAATTTATAAAAATCTGCTACTTATTTCATAAAGTCTATGAAAATCATTTTTAAAAAATCTTTAAAAATCATTAAAATCCACAAATTCTAAGTTTATCGCACCCTCCTAAAATTCGATTAAAATAATGGAATCCCTTTCTTCCCAGCTACCAAGATGTTCACAAATCTTCAACTTTAGTGGAAACCCTAGTCTTAGAATTACAGTAAAAGTACAAACTCACCCTGCGACAAATCTATGGCACACTCTCTCTTTCTTTCCTCAAACATACGCCCACACAACTTCGTTAAAGGTAACTTTTCCTTTTCTTGATTTTTATCTTCTTTACTTAGTTTGAAGCAACAAAAAACACTTATTTTCATTGCAAAATTGATTCCTAGTGGGTAGTATTTGATATTTTGATTACAATAATCGACCACCTCAACTTTGCAAGTGAGTTCATAAATTTCACTGGGTTCCTATTCAAGCTGTTTCAATTTATGGGGTAATAGAATTTTTGGAGAGTACACTTTGGCTTTTTCACCCCATCATATGAATATCCATTCCACTTCAAGAATGATTTATTGAATTAACGGAGCTCTACGTTTGTAGTTTATGATTTTCAATGTTTAAATTGCTGAAGAAATCAGTAATTGTTAGCTTGGTGTTGGGATTAGAATTAACATTTGGGGATTTGGAATTCAGAACCTCTACCTCTAGTATTTCTAACCAGTTAACCACCTTTGTTTTTCTTAACGAGTCAATAAGCCTAGACTAACTCTAAATAAGTTGAACCTTGCCGACTTGTTTTGCACAACTACCCTGGTAAGATGTCTTCCTCACTCTTCATATGATTGCCTGTTTATGTAAATAATGCCTTTTAATTTGAAAATCGAAAGAGTTATATAGGTATCCTATAGATACCTATGGTAAAATTAAAATACACTTCATATCTTATATGTTATACAGGGACATAAAATTAAGTGTTTGAATTTTTTTTTTCTTCCATTGCCTGACCTAATGTTAAAGATTATAATTTACTAACCTCTATCAGTTGCTGCACAGCTATTTGAGTATAAGCTGCTCACTGATGTAAAGTTTATTGTGTAATTTGGTAATTGGTGGTCCTTATGTACTGTTTTCTCTTGGTCATTTTTAATAAACTATTGCTTACTCCTTTCAGGTGAGGAGCTACGCAATTGGTACATTGAATTTAAAACTAAGCCAAATCATCTGAAGCTTGCATATAGCTGTAGACCAAGAGTGACAGCATCTCTTCATGCTGATTCTAAAGCGACTGAAATTCCTCGCCAGTGGTACAATATAATTTCAGATCTTCCAGTGAAACCTCCTCCGGCTCTGCATCCAGGGACTCTTGAACCAGTTACAGCTCAAGATTGGTCTCCACTATTCCCTGATGAATTGATTAAGCAGGAGACAAGCAATGTCCGGTTCATTGACATTCCAAAGGAGGTTGTTGATGTTTATGAGCTCTGGCGCCCAACTCCACTGATCAGGTAGTTTCTGCTTGTCTAAAGCAATTGCTTTTACTGGTAATGTTTTTTGGGCATACTAGTGTAATAGTTAAACTTATATTTTTCAGTTCAATTTAGAGCCAAGAGGTTGGAGAAACTGCTTGATACACCTGCCAGAATTTATTACAAGTATGAAGGTGTAAGCCCAGCTGGGTCACACAAACCCAACACTGCGATCCCTCAGGTCTGGTACAATGCTCAAGAAGGTGTCAAGAATGTGGTGACAGAAACAGGTGCAGGCCAATGGGGGAGTTCACTGGCTTTTGCATGTAGCCTGTTTGGTCTCAATTGCGAAGTAAGTTATGATTAGTAATTGTCATCATAATCCCGAGTGCCAATATTCATTCTATCAAGTGGGTAGTGTTTCAAAGTTTTTGGCTGCCTAATTTACTACGGGGCTTGAATTAAATGATGTCATATAACTTTATTTTTTGGTTTACCCGACTTACAAATGCATTTTGACTTTAGTAACACATTTTAATCATTATATCATAAAACTTTGGTTAAATGATTACCTATCAATTTAAAATGCATGAACTGCTAGAATAAGCCTTAATTTGGATTCCGGTCACTTGATTGACTGTTCATGGCCTGTTGTCTTACCTTTATGTATAGGTGTGGCAAGTTCGTGCTTCTTACGATCAGAAGCCATATCGTAAATTGATGATGGAAACTTGGGGTGCCAAGGTGCATGCTTCTCCATCAAGCCTTACTGAGGCTGGTCGAAGAATTCTTGAAAAGGATCCATCAAGCCCAGGCAGTTTAGGAATTGCAATTTCTGAGGCTGTGGAGGTTGCAGCTAAGAACCCAGATATCAAGTATTGTCTAGGGAGCGTACTCAACCATGTTTTGTTACATCAGACTGTTATAGGTGAGGAGTGTATAAAGCAGATGGAGGCTATTGGGGAGACTCCAGATGTTATTATCGGATGTACTGGGGGCGGGTCAAACTTTGCAGGGCTTGCTTTCCCTTTCATCCGAGAGAAGCTCGCTGGGAAAATTAACCCTCTTATACGAGCAGTTGAACCTGCAGCATGCCCTTCGTTAACAAAAGGGGTGTATGCATATGACTATGGAGATACTGCTGGGATGACTCCTTTGATGAAGATGCATACACTTGGACACAACTTCATACCCGATCCTATTCATGCTGGTAAATCTTTATGGGGTACAACTAATTCTAGTTTTTATCTTTTTTCTTACCGACACATCTATTTAACAGGAGGTTTGCGATACCATGGTATGGCACCGCTGATTTCACACGTCCATGAATTGGGTTTTATGGAAGCGCTTGCAATTCCTCAGATTGAATGCTTTCGAGGTACCTTTCCCTCATTGTTTCTGTCGTTTGAGGCTTGAAATGAATATGCAACTTGAAACTACATGGCAGTTCATGAGTATATGCTTTTGTAATGGTGACACTTATATTTGGAAAGCTCTTGGCTGCAGGTGCAATACAATTTGCTAGGACCGAGGGATTGATACCAGCACCAGAACCAACTCATGCCATAGCTGCCACCATTAGGGAAGCACTACACTGTAAAGAGACTGGAGAATCAAAAGTAATTCTCATGGCAATGTGTGGACATGGACATTTTGACCTGCCGGCTTATGAGAAATATTTGCAGGGAAATATGGTGGATTTGTCATTTTCTGAGGAGAAAATACAAGCATCATTGGCCAACATCCCTCGTGTGTAACAAACATACCTTTGTATTGTGATTAGAGGAACTCCAAGCCCGTTTTTTAAGATTCAGAGGAACATTCTCATTGGACTATATTAGTTTGATGATGATGGTGACGACTTGAAAATGTGCCACAAGTTGTTCAAGTTGGCATCATAAAGTTATTTTAGCTCTAAATGAATTTGAACACATTAGATACAAGTTTAGATTGTGGGATTGAGCAAGGCAAAGTAAATGCAAACAAATTTACCAAAATACTTTTTTCCTTTCACAAGAAGAATCACATTTGATTTTGATTTAGTTAACTTTTGAAATTTAAAAATTAAAATTGTGGCGTGAAATTATTTTAATTTTCTAAAATACAATTTTACTAATTAACATTTTAAAAACAATTTACAATACTAAAATATTAGTCAAAAACAAATAAATTTATATTAATTTTAAGTAGAATTCTTTTTGTATAATGGAAAAAAATTTAGTTGCGCTGTTATATGCATGGAAATATAATAAATATTGGTTTTCTATTTGTGTCCTTTATATATGATTATTTCATGATAATAGAAAACAAAAGCACACGTTTATATAGGTACTTCCATTTGTAATGAAAAATAGAAAGAAGAAAATAATAGACAAAATTATTTTCGTTGTCCTATTTTTTCCTACAAACAGACTTATTTGAGACAATTTTTTAAATTATTATCTAAAATAATACTCCTTCCATCATCAAAATAATTAACTATGGTATAATTATTTTGCCTCCAAAAACATAAAGTGAAAATTAATTATGTCATTTAATGAGGTCTACTGTCTACCGGTATAAAAAAAATAAAATTATTTATTTTATAAATTTCGTGGATCACTAAAAATAAAATTTTGGAACTTTATTTTTTCCCACTATTATTTTTTTTAATGCTTGAAATTTGCATTTTGGCGATTTGGTCATCCTGACCAAGTGAGTATGCATTTAAGGAGGAAACGACGTCGGTTGGCCATATAGCGTGAAGACACCATTGCAATTGGCAGAGGTATTGTTTTCTATCTCTATGTCTATGGCTTCTTTGTTTTAGAATTTAGGGTTAAGAATTATCATTTCCCAACGAAACTCGGGCCTCCTTGCCTCTGAAACCCTCCGATCAGGTGAATCTCTGCGAACTTGAGTCTCTTTAAAACCCTATCCAACATATACACATACAGGAAATATTAACAATTATGTCTGTGTTTTCAGTTTTTGCTTTTAAATGAATGCCGTCAATGGGCTGCTAATTACGGTATTAGCATTCGATTATCAAAAAAATTCAGGACTCCAAGAGACTTCATGATGTTAGGTTTTGGGTATTGAGATAAATGTTCAATAGAAGCATTACAAATTTGATGAGCTCAATACATAATTGTTCTAATTAAAACCATTTCAATAATTGAATATCAATTAGGTGTGTTGAGTGTGCAAAATTGTATCTTCTTTCCTGATGCATCCTAATTTTCTGTTGTCTGATATTTGGCTGACTGTTTTAGAACCTGTTATCCCCGAGCTTAATTTGTTTGTAAAAAGTTATTGGGGAAATTGTTTTCCATGGTAGTAGTGAATAGATTCATACAACACATTGCCATTAATGCACTTAATGGATCCACTGTTGTGAATTTTCAATACCATTTTACCACCTATCATGCAGTCGAAGAGGAGAATATGTATCCGTTAATTAATTTAGGACTAACCTGATGAATCCAGTTAGAGTGTATTGATATGAGTTTTGTACCCATGGTCAATGACCTTGGTTTGAGACAAGTTTAGTACTTTACCTGTTTTGTCTAGATAATTCACAGCTAGAAGTGCAATAAGAATGCAGGCCTAATTTTCTCATGCAACGGAAACTCCTTAACGCGTAACTTAATTGCCGAAATAGGGATGCGGGTGTGAGAGGGGTAAAGTCTAAAATACATATCAGAGCATCTCGAAAGTGTTACATTATATTTTTTAATGTTTTAAAAGGCACTAGGCGGGAGGCAGACGGCCGGGTGGGGCCTAGCGCCTAGGGGGCCTAGGCGGGATTTTGTTTTTTAAGCCAATTTTAATATTTTACATTTATAAAAAAAAACAATAATATAAAGCAAAACAATCTATAATAAAGATAATAAAGGCTTTTGCTTAAAGTTCAAACGCATATCTTTAAAGTATTAGTTTTATTCATAAACAAGATTGCTATTACATAATAAAATTTAAAATTTCAAGAATTCAATTCAATATTAAAACTTAAGAAACTAAACATAAATTTAAGAATTATATTGATTTAAACTAAATATTACAAATGTATCATTATTTATATAATTTGAAGTTGGTATAAGTTCAAAAAATTATAACTATAATAAAATTATTCATTTTGACTTGATCTTGTTCACTTCTTGCTGTGATTTGATATGCTACAACATGCATTATGAATATGGTAAATCATTAGAAAAATAAATATATCAAGATCTGGTTTGGGTAGTTATTAAAAAAAAAAATCTCCGCCTAGGCCCCGCCTAATTTCTTGGAGGGATTTTTTGGCCTAGGCGAGGCAGCAGAGGAGGCCTAGCGCCTAGGCGGGGCCTACGTGGCCTAGGGGGCCGCCTTTTAGAACATTGATATTTTTGAATACATCACATTTAAAATTTGTCTAAAAAAAATTGCCAAAATTTTGTATAATTTTAGAAAGAAACATGTATGTTCAATTATTCATACTTCATAATTCATCTTCCAAAAATTAGTAAATAGAGAATTTTCATATCAATAACAAAAGGTAGGAGCTCCTCAGTGGTAAGTAATCAGTGCTCTATTCTTATCCTTGCCTCTGTTTCATCAAGTTGTACATATTTTTAGTTTCTTATGCTCTTGTAACTATTTGCCTTGACTTGTTATCTAAGTAGTAGTAGTGTGCCACAAGATTTATGACATTGATATGTTGCAATCCAAATTGTTCTGATATATTTGCTTTCAACTCTTAGAATTACGCTTGTTGATATCAGGTTAAATTGGAAATTTTGATATGGGAAGCAAAGGACGAATCCCTCCTCATCATCTATGTCGGCCTCTTCCTGGGCCTGGCATAGGGCATCCTGATCCATTTGCTTCAGGGTTACGACCTCCACATGGTGCTTTCCCTCCTTTTGATATGTTGCCTCCTCCAGAAGTTATGGAACAGAAGCTTGCTGCACAACTTGCTGATATGCAGAAACTTGCAACTGAAAACCAGAGACTTGCTGCCACCCATGGGAGCTTGAGACAAGAACTTGCTGCTGCACAGCATGAGCTGCAAATGTTGCGTGGTCATATGGGAGCCGTAGAGTCTGAGAGAGAACAACGAATGAGGAACCTCTTGGACAAAATTGCAAAGATGGAAGGTGACCTCCAAGCAGCTGAGCCCCTTAAAATGGAGCTGCAGCAAGCACGAGCAGAAGCCCAGGAATTGCTCTCTGCAAGGCAGGAACTTGTATCTAAAGTGCAGGATTTGACTCAGGATCTTCAGAAGGCTCATGCAGATATGCAGCAGTTTCCTGGTCTGATGTCAGAACTTGAGAACCTTAGACAGGAGTATCAGCATTGCAGGTATCTTTCCCAGCTCATTACAAGGGCTGAAAAGTGATAATCAAGTGACCGAATAATTAGTTTTCTGCTTTATATAATTGAGCATATAAGTCTAGTGATCTGGCCAATGAATTAGAACAGTGATTAGTTTCAGCTCTCTGAAATGGTATGTGCTGTATTATTCGTAAATTTGACAGTTTTTGAGGGAGCTCTTTGAACGATTTTTTTTAAATAAAGCTAGTAGTAGTTGATCTAAAAGATCCTTTGAGAACTAACATATAGGTTTCAGTGATGGAAATCCTTGTAAAATTGTTATATACTGTTCATATTGAAGATGCAGATAAGATTGTCTTGATTTTTCATGAATTTGTAATTACAGGGCTACTTTCGACTATGAGAAAAGATTGTACAACGACCATCTTGAATCTCTCCAGGTGATGGAGAAGAACTATATGACCATGGCCAGAGAGGTGGAAAAGCTCCGTGCAGAATTAACTAATGCTGCTAACATTGACAGGAGAAGTGATATTTTGTCTTTTTTGTAGATTTATTGCATCCTCTAGTCTTCTTTCCTAGATAGTTTTTGTTCATAAAAGTTGTAAGATCATTTACATAGCATGCATACAGGTGTGCCTTATGGTGGCCCTACTGGATACAATGAGAATGATGCTACTGGGCATTACCCTGTTGGACACAACACTTATGATAACTATGGTATACACCAGGTTAGTCATCTTTTTGCAGCTTTGGATATTTTTAAAGTTTCTTAATCATCTGAGTTTTATGTATAGGAAAATAAAGGGAAATAAAAGAAGTTTAAGGATTTTTATTAGGTTATGCTTTTATCTATTTGCTATGTTTTGAGGATGAACCTAGATTCTAATTCCTAACAAAGACACGGACTGATAAGAAAGAAATAGATTTCAGAAACAGAGTTAACTGGAGAAAGACTGGGCAGAAAGGAGAATTTGAGATGAGGAAGGGAATAAGGGAGGGAAAATATCTCTCAATTCAATATTTCATTCAAATCATGGTTTAAAATGGAAATACATCCTTTACCCATACTTGTACCGCTTAGTAGACCTTATAGAAACTACTACTACATCTTCCTTCTAATAGCTACCAAATCCTAAAAATAAAAATAAAAAATTTGCTATTGCAACTAAATAATCTATAAGACTGCGGTTATTCCTAACAGTTTATGCTCTTTGGTTCTTTGGAAGCTAATTTTCTTGAGAATGAATATTTCTTGAGAATGAATATTTCATGTAAATGTCTTTAACAGCTCACTGAGAACCATAAGGAAATCATTCAAATATTCATCATGTCATTTAGTAAATACCAAAATTTAGTGGGGTGTGTGTGTGGATGTTGAAGAACCTTAAACAGCTTATTAATATGGTTAGTTAGTAGTGGTCTAGACTATTGATGACTTCAAATTGTGCATGATCTTTGGTGTGTTTCTTATTGATTTTTAACTTGTAAATTGTAGGTTTGAAGCATCTTTTTGACATTATATGGGTCAGTAATTGGAGTGCCATATTTTGGTGCCACTTTTGTCTCATTTTTATGCGCCAAGTTTTAACATATTAATCTCTTGCAAAAGAGGAAGTACCATTCCTTCCATAAGAGTTTCTGTTTCGAACTAGAAATTTTCTTCCCTTTTTAATTATAAATTTATTGTTATATTGAATAATGCTTGATGCTTGAAGCTGGTGTGATGCATGAGAAACTCTTTACGGAAAGTTGAAACTCCCACAAGATGAACTTCAGAAGGTGTTGTTTCTTAAATCAAGAATAATAGAAATGCGAGTGAAGTTAATTTTTTTTTTAAAAATGTGAGAGTAAAACTTAAAATGTCATGGTTTTCCTCTTGGACTCCTGATGTTCTAGTGCTGCTAGATTTTTCTGTCTATTGTTATTTAACGAGATGGAGTAACAGTTTAGGGTTGTATTCAATTTTTAATTGCTACTATTCATTAGGTTAATTCAAATAAAAATAAACAAGGGGTAAAAGAATGAGTAATGAAGCTAAACTAATATGGAGAGCAGTTGATTTTGGAAGTTGAAGCAACTAGTCTTGAAAGTTTGGGTCAGAAGTTTGGTATCCATCTGTTCCATGCTTCCACCAGTGAAGTTAACAAATATGGCTCCTACTTGATGATGATATACAAATAGCTGATGTGTCAAATGCATGTGCAATTGCTTCTTTTTTCATTTTCCAGTATTATGGTAAAATTAATCGCCCATCCAAGGAAATTGAATACGTGATTCACTCAGTGTGGGCATGTGAAAACCTCATAGATGACAAAGTGGCAAGGCGGCTGTAATATAAGTTCCTCATTGACTTAATTTATTGGAGTTGTTGAGTTTTTATTTTTTCCTTTTTATTTCAATGTGCTTGATTGTAAGTAGTTGAGGAATTCAGCCATTAGAGAATTGTCAGTTGAGTCTTGAAGTAGTCATTGTTCTTTCCCTTGCACTCCTTCCCTCTTAAGTTGTCATACTGGGGATTAAGGGGAAGTCTTATCATACTCTTGCATAATGTATTGCAGGGACTTGGCCCTCTTCCTGGGGGGAGTGGTGATGGAGGAGGTGGAGGTGGAGGTGGAGGTGGTAGCGTAGCTGCTACACCTGCATCTGCTAGTGGGAGTACCCCTCATGTTGGTGATAAATCTGAAACTGCACATGCCAGTGATAAATCTGAAACTGCTCCTGCAAGACTAGGTTATGATGCACCTAGAGGGCCTGGTTATGATGCACAAAGAGGGTCCAACTACAATGCACAGAGAGGAGCAGGAGGTACTGGTTATGACGCCCAGAGAGGAATAATAGGTGGAGCTGGGTACGATGCACAGAGAGGGTTTGGTGGAGCTGGTTACGATGCACAGAAAGGACCCATTGGACATGGTTATGATGCGCAGAGAGGCCATACTGTACCCGGATATGATGCACAAAGAGGAACTGGTGATGCGCAAAGAGGGCCTGTTTATGATGCGCAGAGAGGAACAGGATATGACATACAGAGAGGAACTGGTTATGATCCTGAGAGAGGATCTAGCTATGATGCTCAGAGAGGGAGTGGTTATGATGGACAGGGAGGACCTGGATCTGGATACGAGGCACAAAGAGTATCAGGATATGATCAGGGGCGGGGTTATACACACAATACCAGGATTTAATCAGGGTCCCCAGGTTACTTGTAAAAGAGACATTAATTGCCCTTCTTGAAGTTCCAGGGGAGAAAAATTCTATGTACTAATTGACAATATTTTTTTGGTTAGAACTTGAAGCTATAATTGCATTTAACAAATACTCCCTCCCTTATCATGGAAAACATTTTTGCTTTGATCATTTATTAAGGTACGTTCTTCTATTTTTGGGATCAACCGGGGGACGGAAATTTGAAGCTTGAGGTGTAAGCTCCAAAGTTCTTGGGCCCAAATCTTACTTATTTTTCTTTTGTAGTAACCACAATATTAAAATTTTCAACTAAATTGGGGAGATGCACAAATACCCCCTTTTGTTGTTGATCTCTCATTTTTAAGACTTACATAATTTGACTTTTCAAAATAAAATAAAAGTTCAAAGAATGTATATCCATTTTAAAATATTAAACAAAAGTAAATTACAATTTTCACGTAATCTTAAAACTCTTAAAAATTAAATAAAAATTCAAAGAATGTATATAAAATTTAAAATATAAAACAAAAGTAAATTACAAAAAGTCAAAAACTATGGCTAGTGAGCGGGTTAGCCAGCCAATACGGTTCTAACCCGGCTTGAACCAAGGTTCATCATTATTTATACATAAACTAAATAGAAAGCTATTGCACTGACAAAATAAGGGAGAATCAGATCGAAGTAGGAATAGATGAACCCAAGACTTTGCGAAACTAGAGCCATGATACCCTGTAAATTAATTTAATCTAAAAGCTTAATTTGTTAGAAAATGAACCCAACAATGTATAGCGTGCTTTATCAATGACGACATTTCCCATATTCATTTCTATGTCGACCTGGAATATGAGAGACAGTTACACAAATTGTTGTGGTTTTAAATTTTCATGAGTGGCTCTGGTATGTGCATTTAGAAAATAAATTGTTACAAGAATGCATACCAAAAGAACAAACGAGTTAGGAAACAACTGGTATCTATAAAAGAATATTTACATGCATCATTGGTTGCATGATATATCCAGTACCCAACACCATCCTAGATTTCATAGATATTTCTTTAAAATAATTAAAAGCTACACAGTAGTCTATGTATCCAATTTTTCTTGATTTCTTCATTTTTCACATTTATGTTGTTTTTTAAAATAGCCTGAAGAGAAGAATGGTGAGACAGAAGAGAAGAACTACTTCACTTGAACCTTCTCGCAGAGGTCGTAGGCTGGTGCGTAAGAATATACTTATATAACAAGTGACTTTTTGGAGGCCTTCCGAAGAAGAGTGCCACCCACTACAGGTTCACCACTGTCATGATGACATCACAACACCATCTAGCACTTCATCTGGTTGGAGCCTTGGGGGCAATATAATTGATGATTCAGAAGATGCTGAAGAGACAGATCTGAATGTTCTTACTTTTGAAAATTCCTTGTTTACTGAGGCTGCCTTAACTTATCCGGTTAAGAAGAAGGTTTGTCTCTTTGAGTTCAATTGTGAGTTTTAAAATTTTAACTTTGAGAATTTATATTCCTACAATAATCACTTACATACTGAGTCTTTGAAATTCAGAAAATGATAAGATTGTTGAGGAAACTTCCAACTTTCTTTATGTCTAGCAGCTAAATTTGATAATCAATGTTGAGAAGTGATGATGTATTCTACACCTAAACCTAAACCTGACAAAAAATAGGGTTGGATTGGTTTTTGGGTCAGTTAAGAAATCAAAACTAAAATGGTTACCGATCGAATCCAAATCGACTTATTTTTAGATTAATACAATCTTCAATCTCATCCTCAAATTGATATGCCTAATTAAATTGTTTGAAAAAATATATACATATATTTTAAAAATAATTTAATATATAAATAAATTGTTTGAAAACAATTTATAGAGAGAAGAAAGAAATTAATTTAAATGAGTTATTTTAATTAATTAAGGGATGCGATATTATTTATTTAACTTAGTAGTTCATGTTAACTTTATTATGCCATAATTAGTGAAATGATTTTTATATGTAATTATAAATGTATAAATTATAAAAGTATGTAATATGTATATAATGTAATATATATAATGTATGTGTTATATAAGAATGTAGTATAATAAATTTAATAATATATACATGTTGATGTATTGACTCTACAAAATGTAAAAAATTATTATAGACTAATATGGGTCAACCCATATTTATACTAATAATATTGGTACAAAATCAAACCAATCCATAACATAAAAGTTAGTTAACTAACCAATAGATACAGGTGGATTTAATTAATTATATGGTTTTGCATTCATACAATTATTTTTATATTTTCACCAAAAAAAAAATGTTTTCCTTTTGGAAACAATTCAAATGATCAAAATATATGAAGACAAAATCAGTTACAAATTACAATTGTTGAACTAATAATTCTTTTAGACAAGTAATAGATTTAAAATATGATGATTTGAGTCATTTTTCAGCACGAGATACAATCGAATTTAAAAAAATTAAGGCCCTTTAAAAAATAAGCCTCACAAATTAATTTGAAAAAAAAAAGTCTGTCACGTACTATTAACGTGAGAGAGGGAGGGAGATCCACTCACTATTAACCCTAGGTGCGGACGTGCGGTGGATTTACGGATCGACGGGGATAGTTTTGGTCGAGAATTCTGAGGCGGAAATGGCCAATTGTCTGAAGACGTCGTACCTAGAAATGATTGTTCCGATGCTTATAAAAAAATTCAACTACGCTAATGTTCACCAGGTAGCTACTTGAATTTTGTTGGAATTGCTGTTTTTGAGGAATTTGATAAGACTCTGTTTGGTTTGTGAATCTGTTAATTAATTGGAAACATATCATGTAAAATAGCTCAACTTTGAATATAGGGAATTTTTTTGATTTACATGATTTTTTGATTTACATGACATTTCTCTTTTTAGTTTCATGATTGCTAACACATTTTGAGATTTATTTATTTATGGCTGAGTTGGGGAAAGAAAGGAAAGCTAAATGTCTTGTAAGAGCTTTTTCCAACAATCTTATTCAACTAATTTTTAGCATTATATTATATTTTAGATCATTTAAAATTATCAAATTGATTGCGTTCATCAAGTTTTTTTCTTTATCTTTAAATTGTTTGTTATATGCTTTCTTTTCATTTATTTTGCTTGATCTGAAAATTTAGTTAGAGGAGAGAGAGGACGACGAGAAGCACATTTTCTTCTAATTTTACTTTAGCTGCTTTATTTGTTTGTTTTATCTGGTTGTTGATGAACTATAGGAAATAAAGTAGGTGGATTAGAAATTGGTTTTCAGGCTGTTTTGGATTTTTCTGAAATGGAGTAAGCTTTTAATGTTTATAGGAACAAGGTGATTGCAATTTTGTTAACAGTAGTTTCTTCTGCAATGAAGTTGGAAATGTTATAGGTCATTTCAGACCGATGATTGCTTGGTATATGTTTTTAAAATGGATTTTGAGAAGTGTGTTAGAAATATTTATTGCAAATAGATAGTCTGAAAAGGAAAAGAATATAAGTATTTAAGTGTGTTTACAGAAATGTGAACTTTATAAGTATCTGAACAAGCCTTTAAATTTCGTTTTCTGTTCCCCAACAATAGTAAGTAGCAATATTTCCAACAGGGATGACTTGATATGGGATCCGTAAAAAACTAGAACTGCATTTAATTGAGTTTCTACATAACTCGATATTTTTGTTGGGACGACTATAGTTTGGTTGGAGAAATCTTAGGAAGGAGAAATTACGACGGGTTATTTGAAACTAATCTAAAGAAAAGTCCAAATGTAGAATTGTAAGAATTGAACATATTCTATGATTTATGAAAGGGTGGAGATTATTTATGGTGTCATTCAAATATATGTGTGTGTGTGTGTGTGTGTGTGGGCAGACAGACTCGTATATATATATATATATATATATATATATATATATATATATATATATATATATATATCCATTCTTTTTGCATACATTTTGTGGGAATTATTTTTCTTGCAAATAACAAAGCTTTCTGTTTTACGTGGTTAACATTGTTGTTGGAATTGGGATAGGTTCCTAAAGTTGAGAAGATTGTAGTAAACTGTAGTATCAAAGATGCAGCACAGAACTCCAAGCATCTGGACGCGGTAGTGCACTATTTGACACTTATTACAGGTCAGAGGCCTGGAAAGAAACAAGCAAAGAATGCAATTGCTTCTTTCAAGAGCAGAGAAAACCAACCTCTTGGGATTGCTGTCACTCTCAGAGGGAATGTGAGATGATCTTCACATCACATTTTAATATTCCTTTAAACTCTGCTTGAATATGTTATAGGTATCATGATAAATTGTTATGCATTGAACTGTTAACACTAGCATGAACAAGATCTTGTGTGATATTTAACTTAAAATTACAGTAATAGAGTGTGAAGCAAGGGAGGACTGCATTATGCAAAACTTATGTGCGGCCCAAAACAAAATGAATGTAGAATTTCATATCTATTCTGTAGTATTGAATCTGTTCGGCGATGGTCTTGAAGAAGAAAAGTTGAAGATGACAGAAAAGTTTATAGCTTAGAGTTTGAATACGATATAAACATTAGTTGGTGACAAATCAATAGAATTCAATATGAAATTCTTGCATTAGAACAGTAGTAGTTCATTCAAAAAGAAACCAAAAATGTCATTGGATTATAGGTTAGAATTTCAGTTGAAAGTATGTTTTAAATTTTGTATTTATTTAGGAAACTTTTTGGTCAGTCTTGGTGATAGTTGTTGTCTCCTTTGTTGATTTAGAAGACATTGACATTTTAGAATTGTAAACCTGCAAGTATGATGGATATGAGACTCTGCACATTCAATAGAGCCTAGATATTACTGCCTTATCTGGAACTGAGAGTCTTATTTCTTTTGTTGACTTATTTATCAAAATTTAAGGTATCTATTGGACACACTTGCACATAATTTTATGAAAAAGTTTATTTGAATGTCAACCGACAAAGAGTAAAATGAATACTAGGAAAGATTTAATAAGAAAAGACCTATAATATGCTGTGTTATGAATTCCATTTTGTAGAATCAGAACTCTGAAGTTACCAAGGCATGACTGCTATATTTCTGTGCAAGTGGAAGTTTTACTGATGAGCGGGACTTTTTTCTATGAAATTTATGCCAGCTTTTTTCAAGTTAATTGCCTCTTACGGTGTAGCATTGGTGATTGATTATGATAGGTGATGTACTCATTTCTCGAACGGCTAATTACTTCTGGACTTCATAGTACAAGTGAATTCCAAGGTGTGAGGCCCAACAGCTTTGATCGAGATGGAAATGGCAATTATAGGATTGGAATCCGTGAGCAAATACTGTTCCCCGAAATCAGTTACGATGTGCTTGGGGAGCCAAGAAGAATAGATGTTCGCATTTCCACAACAGCTCAAACAGATAAAGAAGCCCATATACTTCTGGCTCTCATGGGAATGCCGTTCAGTGAGGGTGCTGCTCCCACAAACGTTGCTCAAGAAGTTGAAGCGTCACCATTTTGACTCAAAGGCAAAACAAAGAGCCCGGAGATGATTGCGTACTGATTTATATGAGTCCTTGAGAAATCACAGTTCTAATTTCTCAACTTTTGTTGAACTATCATATTATCATATCATTTAATCATTTGGGCTATGTTTGTTTACAAAAATTACACTTGTGATAAAGACTATTAATCTCAAGGCTATGTTTGTTTGCAAGGATTATATTTGCGTTAGGATTATTAATCCAAGGTTATGATTTCTATAAAAATAGTGTTATTAGGTTTTTGTTTTTCTGTTTAGTTGATTTTAGTGTTTTGTATCTAAGGGTTAATGAAATAGGCTAGACTTTTATAGTTAATTACTCTGATTTACTTTTGTACTGTGATGTTGTGTGTTCCTCTTCTTTAGCTTCATTTTGAGTGGAAATATGTTTCACAATCCATTTTGCAAAATGAATTTTAGGTCAAAGAGCCATGTAAGTGGTAATAACTGCATTTACAGGACAGACAGATGCTTATTTTTGTGTAGATTTTTAGTCAAATCGCTTGGTGGATATCTTTTAAGTCCATGGTAACTTGGGTTCGTTATCCTCAAGCAATAATATTGTAGTTAGAGTGCTAGTTTGTAAGTGCACGGTAATGGTATGCTACTGCTGCAGTGCCTAAAACATACGAGTACCACATTGTGATATGTGCACTTTTAAGATTCAAAATATCATTGAGAAAGAGGTAAAAATTAGATACTGTTATTTTAAATTGTCTGAAGAGGGCTTAGATGTTGAAGGAAAAGCCTTAAGGTTGCAGGTATTGATTCCCACATTTGTTCGCATAAAAATGCAGTTGGCATGCAATCAACATATGTTTGGTTATTTATTTATTTATTATTTATTTTATTTATTTATTTTATCGTTTTTTCTTTTTCTGGGATTGGTTTTGATCTACAAAGGAACAATTCAGAAACTCATTATGTTTTGGGAACAACTATTTTTTAGTTTTTCCCTTAAAAAAGTTTGAAAGACGATTCATAACCTGGACTGAACTCAATTCCACGAAGCTCACTAAAGTTGATTAGTGCACTGAAAACACTGCTTACAAAAAATGGTCATATTCTCCTTTTTAAGCTTGTGAGACCAAGGATGTAGCAGGAACCGCAATGCGGTATATCCATTATGTAGAATGTGGAGGTCTAAGGGAATATGGTTGTTTTCAATGAGGAAATGCATGAAATTCGTTATCCCTTTTTACTATCCTCAACCTCTTAAGTACTTATCTAGGCAGAACAATAGTAGTTCCAAGTTAATGATCTTGTATATATTTGATAAGCTCCTAAATGGATCATTTGTTTTTATTTCACAGAGCTCTCTTTGTTACATTACAAAACTAACTGTTTCTTTATATTTTCAGGGTTAATGATATTGATGTATATCTTTGACAGTTACCTTGATTTGCGGCAACATACTGCCCTTAAACTGCCAACACTCCCAAAAACTTTGGAAGGTGTGATTAGCCAAGAAAAGTTCGAAAAGTCAAGAGCTTATAGTATTGATAAAAGGTTTGGTCATCAAATTTACCATTTGTAAGAAAATATCTGGTCTAATCACTAAGCAGTCATTTACTTATGGGTATTATTTTGCATTGTTTACTTTCAGCAACTTCCATATTGTTCATGAGGTTGTTACTATATTGATGGATTCTGCAATTTTGTTCTTTGGGGTGTTGCCCTGGTTTTGGAAGGTGAGTGTTTCAGCTTTGTTTTTGACAACCCTGCTGCCAGAGGAGGGTTCCTTTTTCTGATTTACTTCTTGATTGCAGAAATCAGGGGAATTTTTGGTGGTCACTGGCTTCAATGCGGAGAATGAAATACTACACACACTTTCCTTCTTAGCTGGTGTTATATTTTGCTCACAAGTAAATATATTAACTTTTTTATTACCCTAGAAGATAAAAGTAATAAAAGGCTCATTATGTTTATGATTTTGTTTATTTCTTTCTTTCTTTTTTTAGTAAATATTTTTACTCAATAAAGATGTTAAATGTAAATTTATTAGATCAGCTATAATTTGCACTCAGGTTCCCAGTTTGGCTACCTTGTCTTATTAATTATATTTTAGGAGATTAACTTTATCTGTAACATACTCGGCCCTCAAAGAACCTTTGGCTGGATTTTTTTTTAACTTGGGATACTGTGATGATCATTTTTAGATTCCTTAGTCTTAGAAAGGGATTGGGTTATGGTGTGTACCATTTGCAATGCCAGATGCTTTAAATAGCTAGAAGTTTATAAAGAAAGAATGCCTATGTCTTATAGGTCTTGATATAATGTTGCATTGTGGAGCAGCTGAAATGTTTAATAGTTTCTTAATCTTTGGGTCTGATGTGACTTAACAATGTTCAGCTCCTTGTTGGACTGGATTAGGTTTACTAGATTTGAATTGTAATTGATTGCTATGCCCTGGGTTTGCAGTGTTACATACACTGAAGGTCTATGCCAATCCTAGTTAAAAGAAAATTTTATGTGAAAAGTATAGAAAATAGGGTTGCATTGGAATGGTTATATGTTTACTGTAATTGAACCATTTGATGTCAACAGTTATTTTCAATGTTGTGCTTTCGTGATTGAGGCCCGCCATGGTTTCAACAAAGTTAGTTGTCTAACTTTTCGTTCTTGTAGTGTTTACTATAGCTTATTGTATTTGTTTATTTCTGAATTTTCATTCACTTTGCCTCTCTCTCTCTCTCTCTCTCTGACTCTATATATATCATTTGTATTGGTTAGATGGATCATTTCTAATATGTGTATATTTATATTTATATATATTTTATGTTGTACAGCAAACAATATGGTTATTCTTTAGGGACTTGTTCAAAGGAATTGCCCTATATGCCATATTTGGGCCTCCTATTGTGGCTGCGATAATAGTAATAGTACAGGTACTTTCTTCTCCTATTGTTGCTGTGATTTGTAGCTGCATTTTTGTTTATACATTTCTTCAACTTTCTTCTCATTTCAACACGGTGTTGTTCAGTTCTTGCTTTACCTGTTCTCCAAATACAGCAAGTTTCTTACTTTGACAGAGATGATTTATTGACCTCTTTGGTTGCAGAAAGGAGGTCCCTACTTGGCAATCTATCTTTGGGGGTTTATGTTTGTTTTATCTCTAGTGATGATGACTATTTACCCTATTCTGATAGCCCCACTCTTTAACAAGTTCACACCTGTGAGTATTGGTTTTTTATTTCACTATAATTTATAGGATTCATTCCCAGCGTCCTTTTCTTTAATTTTTTTGTTAATCTAGTGGTTTTGTTGCAAAAATAGCTTCCAGATGGAGAGCTTAGGTTAAAAATTGAGAACCTTGCTTCCTCTCTGAAGTTCCTCTTAAAGAAGTTGTTCGTTGTTGATGGATCTACTCAGTCAAGCCACGTCAATGTGAGTATTCTACTTGGTATATTTTGTTTGTTTCGGGTTCTATACTCCCCAAAGGCAATGATTTTGGTGGGGGCAACAACACATGGTGAAACTTTTTTTTTTGGTTTTTTCCGAATCCAGATTCAGTAAACTATAGCAAATGATACATGCAAGATTATGTCAAACAGGTGCTAAGAATGACTAAAAATTGCCTTTCCTCTTTTATATGTAAATTATCTTGTAATTAGAAATCCAAAAGATGCTCCCATCCCCTTGGTGGAAAATAGTAGAAATTTATCAGAAAGAAGAGAATCCAGGATGGTATAGAATAAATCCTACTATTAAAGACAAAAAATTGATAAAAGCGATGTCCTTATTAGACTACAGCTTCAAGACTGCTACCTACACGGCTAGACCCATGAAGTGAAAAGAACAGCCATCCCTTAGAAGGTGCATCGGAAGATAACTGTTTCCAAAATCCTGCTGTAGCATCGAGCCTAAAATCGGAGATCCAAAAGATAATAAATTGTGCCTAGCTATCCCATAACCACTAGCCACTAGGTGACTAGGTGTTGGTTTTGAATCCTCCCTATCTCAGCATCCAAGTGTACAAAAATGAAAGGATATTGTACTTATCAGCCACTGCTTAATCATTACTTAGCAATAAGAAGCATATTCTCTTCTATGGTCTTTCACAATGGGCATAATACTTCTATATAGTTGTTTATCTTTCTTTACTGGTTATGAACTAATTAGCTTCCCAACATTATGCAGGCATATATGTATGGATTGTTTAAGAACAAGCGCATCGTCCTTTACGACACATTGATTCAGCAGGTGCAGAGCATATGAATATTCCATATCTACTTGTTTGACTCGTGCTCTTTAATGTACCAAATCATCAATATGATGATTGTATTTATAATCTGTGTTGAGCAATAGGTTTTCTTTCTATGCATGACGTTGTTAGTTTCTTATCTTTTTATGCATGTGAAACACTTAACTTTTGTCAATTTTAGCAACTCTTGGTAGTTGTTGATTTACCAATAAGTAGTCTCAATATAGCATGACTAGTTTTCTGCTGCATCATCTATTCTCTACTGCCTTTATGCTCTCAGCCTCATTGCATCATGAGGCACAGTTGGTTGCTGTTCTTCTGATATGTTGACCTTCATCCTACTATATGGTGTCTGTTTGTTAATGAATATATATATAGGGAAAAATGTATATACACAGCTGTGTAGTACACAGTAGCCTATGACGACGGTTAAACCGTCGCTATAGCCTAAAACAACCGTCGCCATAGCACGACTGTGTACTGCATATATATATCGTACTATATATATATTATAATTCATTTAGTCGATTACTTTACCATATTTAAAATTAAATTACTAACTCTGTCGAAATTATTCTACTGAAATTCCTCCAAACCTAATGATCTAAGCTTACATTTGAGTTGGTTCTGTAAGTTTTACTGGTTTTAAAGTTGACCTCCATTGTGAACTTTTATACAGTCTCCTTTTAAGTTGATTTAAATGAATGTGTCGTATGAAGGGTATTCATGTTCTGTATTAAAATAGTATTAGTATTTAATTTTTTTTAAATGACCTTAAAATTCACAATATTGAGGTTTATGCAGTGCAAAAATGAGCAGGAAATTGTTGCTCTTATTGCCCAAGAATTGGGTCATTGGAAGCTTAATCATACTATGTTTACGTTCATTGCTGTTCAGGTATGGTGTAAATGTTTTCACGTATCGTACTTTGACAAATGATTTATGGACATTGTTGGTTGCACAAGACTTGAAAAGTTTTGCATCTTTCTTAGTTATATCATAACGCAATTGGTTCTGCTTGCTGCTGTTTAGTTATATCCCAGCATGTAGAGAATTTTATTGGAAAGTGTGTGAGTTTGTGAGTAGTAGACCTGAAATTGAATGTTTGTCCTTTGGGAAGCCCTTAGCTTTATTGCTGCATGTACATCGTGTCATAGTGGTGAAGTGGGAGTTTTTCTTCAAGGGGTTCACTAGATTTAGTATCTATCCGGGTCTCTTTATCTCTCTCTCACACATGCTTGCATTTAACAAAATTTGGTCTTCCTAACAGATTCTTCATGTATTTTGTTTTATTCATTCTACTACAAATTGTTTTTGAAAGCACTAAATATTGTAGTAAAGCAGTTTGCCTTTTACTATTTTATCAGATAAATTTGAAATACATAATATCTCAACAATTTGATTTCTATTTGTTTTTTCGGGGGTAGGGTGGGGGTGTTCCTAGTTAATGATGAGACTATAATTGGGCAGGAGTTATCTTTTTGTGTTGATTTCGGCATCTCTAATATATGCAATACATGCATTAACTTTGTTTGGAACAAGTTAATTTCCGATTAGGAATTTTCCAGTTAAGTGTTGCATTTACGAGATGCATTATGGAATTTGTGCCGGAATGTATTAGTTTTGTTTTGTACATCAAGTTTTCTTTTCTTGTTACCTAGTTATTCCCACTACCCTGTATTGGTCCTGCAATCAATTAGGTGGTTTGAGTAAAACATCGGTGTTATATAATGGTTATCATGCATATTATTTGTTGTTTGACTTCTATGGAAGTCCTAGAGAATTTAACCTAATATTTCCATTTTTGAGATTTGATGATTCTTTCTGTTCAAGATAATAACTAGATGACTTATTGTGATTCAATAGTTGTCAGTATCTTATGATACACGACGCATCTTACAATATGATACAAAAACAATTTGATACAGGATCACTAATTCACTAGTTTATCTTCAAGTTGGCCGTCTCTTAGGGTATGATGCACCATATTGTAAGATATAATAGTGGTACATTTTTAAGTTAGAGACACGATATGAGTTCAAACAACCATAGTTGTCATGACGTTGCCTAGGCGACGACTAGATGTCCTGGCGTTGGAGAAGGGTATGGCAACGCCTTGGACGCCGAGCCGTCAAGGCTCACGCATTGGTAGCGGGCCAAGTTAAGTGATTAAGTCATTTTTACTCATCATAATCCATAGACTTTTCCAATTATCTAAGTGACTTAACCCATGACCTTAACCTAACCCATGACCCTACTCCTTTGAATGAGAGGAATGCTCGTGTGGGAGACAGAAATGACTTCATAGTTGATGATTTTGTTTGAGCTATGACTAGAAATAGGAAATAGAGTAGAGACTGTGTTAGTTATTATGTTTTGGGTTTTAGAGTATATAAAATTTTATTGTGTAATTTACTTTTGAAATAAAACAAATAATGTATAAATTGCAAATTGTTAACGACTTGTCGTCGTACGGACGTCATGGCGGGCGCCTTATCGCCTAGGCGTCCTGGTGACCCGCTTAGGCGTCCTGGCGACCTGTCATGGCGTCCTGGCGGTCAACTAACCACCGCATCCCACCTTGGCGTCGTGACAACTGTGCAAACAACACATTACAACCCTCTCTTTCTAGCAGAAGAGGTGCACGCGTTTACACAATAAGCCTTAAAATGCTATCCAATGTTTTAAAAGGCACTAGGCGGGAGATTGGGAGGGGCCTAGCGCCTAGGGGGCCTAGACGAATTTTTTATTGTAAGCCAATTTTAATATTTTATCTTACATTTATCCAAACAAAACAATAATATAAAGCAAAATAATGTATAATAAAGATAATAAAGACCTTTGCTTAAAGTTCAACCACATATCTATATTGTCAATGTCAAAGTTCAAACACAAACATGCAAATATTCAAAGTTCAAACATATCTTTAATGTGTTAGTTTTATTCATAAACAAGATTACTATTAAAAAAATAATAAAATTTAAAATTTGAAGAATTCAATTCAATATTAAAACTTAAGAAACCTAACATAAATTTAAGATTTGTATTGAATTAAATTAAATATTACAAATGTATCATCATTTATATAATTTGAAGTTGGTACAAGTTTAAAAAATTACAACTATAATAAAATTATCTATTTTGACTTGATCTTGTTCACTTCTTGTTGTGATTTGATATACTACAACCTACATTATGAATATGGTAAATCATTATATCAAGATCTGGTTTGGGTAGTTATTAAAATAAATAAAAAAACTCTCCGCCTAGGCCCGTCCTAAATTTCTGGAGGGATTTTTTTGTCGTCTTGGGCTTAGGTGAGGCACCAGGGGGCCTAGCGCCTAGGCGGGAATTTTTAGAACACTGATGCTATCTAAGATTTCTTATGCTCTTTTAAAGAGTGTCTCCACTTTCTTTTTATGTCTCTTTCTCACATGGAGATGGAGATGGAGATGAATAGCTTTGGAGTTAGACTTTTGTTCTCCATTTTGCATTTGGGTTTAATTTCGTTTTGAGTTTTATACTTGCATAGTTAAATGCAATTTCTTATGCAAAGTTTGCAAGTATAAAAATTGCTTAGTTGACTACTACAACATTGAACTCAAGCTAATATGCAAGTATAAAACTAAGTTCTCTATATGTTTAGATATGTAATTATTGTATTTTGCATATCTTTTCTGTATCTTACGATACACGATTGACATACAATTCACGATTCTACACGATTTAGGATTTGGGGATTCACGATTTGACAACTATGTGATTATTTTACGTGATAAGAGAGCTAGAAATCTCATTTAATTTTTATTCTTTAGAGTAATTAGTTCAGAGCACTGTGGTTTTGGTTGGTTCTTCCAATAGTAGTTGACCGTTGAACTGATGGTTATATTTGTAATTTCAACTTTGAGGCCTTTCTGTGATCTGATGTCCTTATCTTGCACACCGCTGCAGATTCTTTCCTTCTCACAGTTTGGAGGATATACTCTGGTGAGGAACTCAAAGGATCTTTTTCAAAGCTTTGGGTTTGATACACAACCAGTCCTCATTGGACTTATCCTTTTTCAGGTAACTAAATATCAGGTTCTCGTCATCATGAATTCATGGCATGTTGCAAGTGTTAATCTAAGCTGAACACATTTAATGTGCTCAAACATGAGCTTGCTACTTTGCCCTGACACCTCATTCTTCATCTAAATTCAGTAAATAACTCGTCACATCCAATCCCCTTCCTTTTCTCTATTACACTTGTTTTCTAAGTCTATATTTGGTACATGGCATGTTCAGCAAATCACTGGTGTTTTGAGAAGGAAAATTTGGTTGATTCTTTATTGTGTGCATGCTTACAAATTAAGGAGATAGATTTTGTGCAATGTGTGGGTGCTTATTGTCCATTCTTGACTATGTTTTCATGTCTTTCTTTTCCTGATAGTTGCAGCATTTGTCTCAATTTTCTTATTTCCTATATACAAATTATCTGTTACGAGAAATAAGCACTTGGAAGTGAAAATAATATGACCTAAACAATACATTGTTTCTAATAAAAAATTGTTTATTATTTTTTGAGCTACATTAAGGTTATGGTGTGTGTAACACTTGGTACATGACATACAGATACTCATGGTATTTGACAGACTGAGTGCTATAATAATCAAGCTTTGCGCAGAATTTGCATTCTCAAGGATCCATATTTTGGATAAGAAATATTTTAAGTTTTAATGTTGTGAACTAAGGTTTACCTTTTTTTTTTTACAGCACACTGTAATTCCTTTCCAGCGTATCGTAAGCTTTGCTCTTAATTTTGTCAGCCGAGCTTTTGAGTTCCAGGTAACGTTTTAATATAGGCCATAGTTGTGGTGTCTACATATCTTTTACTACATTTTCTCTTGAATCATGGCTCTGTCAAACTCTAAGTAACGCTCTTAAATTAAAGGCTGATGCTTTTGCCAAGAAACTTGGGTATTCCACGCCACTTCGAGCTGCTCTTGTGAAACTACAGGTGTTTATCTTTTGATTGCTTCATCTGCCTCAGTATTCCCATGTCTTACTTTTTACCTTTCTAAAGTTATTATTACAGTGCTTGACAATATTCCATGACCATTATTCAACCTAAGGCCATAATCCATCCATCCTGGTATAGAAGTTAGCATTGTGTTTTATTTGTGTGTGACTACATGGATATGCGATAAATTGCTTGATGAATTACACTACCTTATTTTCAGAATTAGAGATACATTTCTACTTTAGAACGATAAAGTAGCATGATATTTCCTAATTTTAGAAATGTATTTCTAAGTTTGGAAATGAGAGAGTATCATTAAGAAATATAATTTCTTTTGCATTCGTGAAACAAAGATAGTCTACCTTGCAAGTGTGTATGAAATACCAGTTACGCAGCTTCACAGTCTCTAAGTTCATTACTCAACCAATTTTTATTTTATATTTTATGATTTCCAGTAGCCATGTATGATGTGTCGGTAGTTCATACAGGATTGACCTGAAAATCTTCTCTTTTGATACCATGTCTTTCATGGTCTTGTCATTTTACTATCATGCATTCATACGATACATCTAAATCTGATCATAAGTTGGTAATGCTCCTCCCACAGTCTTCAAACAGAAAGATTTCAACCTGTCCTCTATGCAAAGCCAGTTTTGTGAGCATTACAAAGGTGGATGATGCAGTCTTCTGATCAGAAAATATATTCGCAAACCATTCCACATGACCCTTCAGTGGATATATACATTCTTCCCAACAGTGAAACACCCATTCTCAGGACACCAGTAAGTTACATGCTTACCGCTGCATAAGTTTTGTTGATATTATGTCGTTATCTTTTAAAGATCATGTTCATTATTAAGTGAACATTCAGACACATTGTTTCTGTTCTTTTTCTTTACTTTTGTGTTATAAGTTGTATTTGCTTTATGCACTAGTTAGCCTATATCCTTTCTTCTAATATTTTAAGATAAAAAATGCCTTAAAAAAGTAGTTATTGTCTTATAAATAATTGTTTTTGATCTTGTCAAGCGTCATCACATAACCATTTGGCTTTATATAGTAGAATAGATAATGTTGTGGTATTGGATTATTGCTCTCAGCATATATATTGTCGTGCTGATTTTTCAGTGCACATCATACTTCTCAATAGTCTTGATTCAGTCATCTAGCATGCTGTTAGGATTCACTGTTGGAGGTTCTGAAACTTGTAAGTACTAGTGATCATTTGACAGTAGTACTTATTTCCCATTGTCACCTCTACAAGCTTAGCACACTTCATTTAACTTGGGGTTGGGTACATAAGTTCTTCAGAGCTCTATATAGAGCAATGTACTGTATTAACCCTTGTCATTCTTGTCTTTTCAATATTCGTAATTCACATTACGTCTAGCCTTCTTTTACCCTATTGGTGTAGTCACCTTGAATGAAATTACTCAAAATGGTTTTGCTTGCCCATTGTGCATGGCAATTAATCTTGTATGGTCATAGCTCTCTCTTTTAATTGTTGCTTAACCTTTATATTCATGGACATGAATTAACAATCTCCCTCCCTCCCTCCTATATCCCTCTCATTTCTGTGCATTCATTCTATTTTTGTCACTTGAAGAATGTCTGTTATCGCCTTTAATTTGTACCAAGAAGCAGGAAATATCTAAATACCTTTTCAACTGTTTTTTTATAGTAGTTGTTTCTTTTTCTTTTTCCTTTTGTTGATATTTCTCATGCTAACTCTATTTTTTGTGCTTTCTAAAAAATTGTGGTTATGTAGTCGTCACTAGCATCGGTTTCTAGTCAATGCTGCTGTCGGGAACCTGAGGAGCTTCTCATTAGATGTCATCTCTGCCAGATTAGGTGTGTTCATTCTTATTGCCTGGATCCTTTTATGCTTCTATGGACATGCATTCACTGTAAAGGATCTTCGAATGCTTTATCATCACATCCATTAGTTTGCTTCTACCAAGGCCGATGTATTGCGGAAAGGTACAGTTTTCTTAGCTTCGCTTTGCAGACTATTTCTGTATGACTTATTATGTACTACTTGAGACTGAAATATCAATAAAATGATATTAAGCGATTATGTATACCCCACCCATCCACCCCACCCACCCACCCACCCACCCCCATCCCCACCCCCACCCCCACCCCCTCTCTCTCTCAAAAAATGATATTAAGCGATTATGTATACCCCACCCACTCCACCCACCCTTACCCACCTACCTACACCCCCACCAAAAAAAAAAAATGTGTACACCCCCACCCCACCCCCACCCCCACCCCACCACTCTCTCAAAATAAATTAATATTAAGCGATTATGTATACACCACCCACCTCTACCCCCACCCACCCATCCATCCAAAAAAAATAAGCGTGTTTGGTGCGGTTACTGAGAGAGAGAGAGAGGAGTGCAATTGAATAGAATGTGGGTTGAAAAATAGTTAACCAGTTAATTAACTATATTTGTTTTAAAAATATGGGTTCAAACTTTAACCAACCCAACAATTAACTACTTATATTGTCAGGTCTACTCAGGAGTTTATATGGCTATATGATCTATTGGTATATTATATGAAAAGTTTTTTGTTACAGTCTGATTTGCTTGGTACGGATATGAAACTAGCTTTTCTCGGCTGCTGCATAGCTCCTTCTCTTTTTACTCCTCCTGATTCATCATTTTGTCATTCATTTCCTTAAATTGGTTTTGACCAACTCCATTATGCAGTTTCTTTTATATACAACATCATTCTTTTTGAAGCAACTTTCTAATTGGATCGACACAGAATTCTTTTTACAGTCCTAGAGAGACGTACCAAGTGGAGTAAGTAACAAAGACGAGTCTTTTATTCAAACTAAAAATAACCCTGGGGTGCAGGTTTTACCGCATGAACATTAGTAATTCTCTAGGACTGGCTAGGAAATTAGGAACATACACCTGTCATAATTATTTTTTTTAACAGTAGTAGTAGCGATCAGAAGGCATAAGTTTGTTTTGTTGTTGTTGGGGGAATGATCAGCTACTTTTTAGACGCTGTTGGATGAGCTTTTCTGCTCCTTATGCTTTGCTCACTTTTTTCAATCTTGCCGTATGCGCTGGCATTTTCTTGGTTCTCCCCTCACTAATTTTGACTTCACTCCCCATTAATCTTTCCAGACCCCTCATCATTATATACAGGGATTCTCAAACCGGACCGGTAATCAAAGGTACCGGTGGATGGATTGAATCGTTATTCAGTGACGTTATTAATATAAAAAATATATATAATTAATAAAATTTTAATAAAATTTATTTTTTATGAACAAAAATATAATAAAGTTGAGTTATAATATTATTGAAAGTAATTAATATTAAAAACAATTGATACAAAAAAATTAGGTCACTGGGATAATAACCGGTTGAATCACCACTCTGACCGGTGGGTCAATTGGGTTTTGATCAAAACTGAATTTTTTGTTCAAATCAGACGGAAGTGGCAAACGATTCCGATCAAACAGACGGCCGGATCCCATTTTTAAAACCATGATTATATATACCCCCTCATTAGCAATAAGAAAATAAGCAGGAAACTTTGTTCTTTTATTCTTAAATATCGAATATCTTTGAAAGACATGGGCTATATCACATATTAGCGAATTGTTGAGTCGAGTTGGATTTAAATCAGCCTATAATTAAGTATATAATTCACGCCTTAATTTTTTGAAGTTAATTTGCAAATTTTAAAAAACTTAAAATTCAATCAAATTATTTAATTTTGGAAATACGATTGTAATTATTTATACATTATTTTAAAAACACTACTACTTTTGAATTATATTCTTCTCAAAACTTATATGAATAAAATTAATTTTATAGAGGGAAGCACTAATTTTACAAAATACTTTTAACAATTTTATAAGATCATACCAATTTTTATTTATAAAAATTAACTTAAAAGGTAAAAATAACGGCCCACTTGTACTCTTGTTCATATGGAAGAATTTGTGATTAGTTTTTTGGGAATGAGACTTTTTATGGTACCACAATAAGTGATTAGTGCTTTTTAAGGATTGAAAGTTCATACACAATTAAAATTTTTATTTGTTTATAAATTACTTATTTTAAACATATTTTATTTAAATTATAAATGTAATGTTTTGAATAAAATTAATATATTAAAAATAGTATGGTGCGTATACTGAGGCCACATTTATATTTTAAGTTTAATTCTCACTTAAATGATTTATTTTTTATATAAAACATGATTTTTTTTATATGAAATTTATTTGTGAGTTTAATTCATTCTTTACGTGAGATTTATTTATGAGTTTATTCTTTTCTCTTCTACATGAAATTTGATTAGCACTACAAAACACAAACATGTGAAATTTGATTAACACTACAAAATACAAACATTAGTAATCGAATAAATTCTAGCATAATTAATAAGCCCTACACGTGTCCCTATGGTCCGCACCAAAAAAGCCGAATAGACTCTTGTAATGTTAGTAAACCTAGACGTGTGGCTAAGATAAGATTATAAAATAAACAAACAGTTTGAGTTAGATTTGTATTCATTCGACTAAAAAATCGATTCGAACTCGACTCGAAATATAAATAATTTAAATATGGGTAAATTTTTAAGTTTGATAAATTATTCGAACCTCCTCAAATTATAATTTTTTATTAATATTCGGATCATATTCGTTCAAAAAGTTCAAACTACTCAGACTCAATTCGAGATCGTCCTCGACTCAATAACTCGATAGTTAAATGAGTCTCAATTAAATCTTATTTAATATTCAATAAATTTTGTGAATCAAATCTAAGTAATAAAATACTCTTATCGACTCATTGATTTACACTCTTACTCTAAAGTCGTGTTTGTTTCCAAGGATTATAATGTTGGGATTATAATCCCAAGACTATTAATTCTAGAATTAAATAGTACAGTCACATGTTTGTTTTTTATAATTTAAAATAATCTCATGTTATGGTTTTTTTTTTTTAGCAGGATTAATTAAGGGATTGGATAAAAAAATATTATTTGAACTATTATATCTTTATCAATAATAACATATTTTAAACTTGTTTATACATCAAAAAATGATGAACAATTAATTATAAATTTTTAAATATTGATGAAATAAGTTAGTTCATAGAGCTCACTTTGAACATGACTCAACTTGAATCTTATTACAACTCAACCATTCACTAACAGTTCACAATATTTTAGTTCTTGTAATCAGTTAGAAGCAGGAACAGTCTGTTATTAGAGATTTCATTTCACACAAACTCAAGCTATACTACTCCCTCCATTTTATAAAAAAAATATGATAAAAAAGAGTTTCATGTAATTTTGATTTAATTATTATATCAAAATTTTAAAATTTAAATTTTGATGTAAAGTTTTAATTTTAATTAATAATATTATTGACTAATTATATTGTCGTAAAATTATATAAATATACATAATATTTTACTTGATGCTAGTAATTTTGCACTGTGAATGCATATTTATCAGGGGGGAAATAGGGCTGATGGTGTTATGGCGTAATTATATAAAAATTTTGATTTTTAATTTAGTCTAAAAAAATTTAGTCCTAAATGATAGGAATTATAATACCAGGTAAAATATGATATTAAATAATCTCTCATATTAAGTTATTTTATAATTTCAGAACTAATAGTCTCAAACTCAAATTTAAAAACAAACAAAACATTTGCGATTAATAATTCTATCAGGTAATTAACAACATAACCAAAGGTGTAGTACTAAACATATAGTATTGTGTAGGAGATTAACGAGAGGACTTATGAGGACCTAAGAATCAATTGTGAGCCATTTATTTTTAGGTTAAAATGAAGAACAGTAGAGAATAAAGGATATCTTAATACCCAACTGCGATGTACTACCAAAAGGATATCCAATTCATTATCGGCCTGGCCCATTCATGCTAGTTTTGCAAAGCTTGAGTTTAGTTTTAAGCCCAATACGAATTCCTCGGGCCGTGTGACTAATTATGGATTAATTACATATTATAGTATATTTTTTAAAATAATTACAATAATTACAAAAATATGACATTTCATCATATTTATTTACAATACTAATACAATTAAGAGTCCTTAATTTAAGAGATTAATATTAATGGGCTGACATGGCAAATTAGTGTCCATCTTAAAATCGGGTTGGTTTTTGTGACGTCCCCAAAATAGGTATACATCACCCATCTTGGGTCGCCAGATACATGGTACAGAATACAAATACAATCTTAATGATACAACAAGAGAGCTGTGAGTTTAAATACAAATACCGTCTTCTAGACAATATCCACTCTCAGAATAAGTTTTCATTACATTTATTTTCACACTATTTAACAGAATAGTGAGGACTACTAGCTAATACTATCATCCGGACCATCACTCGCTTTCCACTCGCTCAAACCACGCTCGTTTCCGTTTCACGAAGAATAAAAAGAAAGAAAAGGTGAAATTCAATTAGCCAGAGAAAAAATATTATGACTAAGATAATGCAGGATAAATTATCATTAGCCTTCAACAATGTTAAACCGATAAAATACAATAGACATCAAGTTTAATCTGCAATGGACAAACAATCCATTAAAAGAGTCAAGTAGAGAATAAAATCTACTATCTTTTATGATTTAAAAGGTTTTTCATCACTTTTATTCATTGAGACTCAACAATAAATAAACCACATCATCGAATCACCCCTGCACTACTGACCCAAGGATATTCTTTAGTATCACGACCACAATTATCCATGCACTACGGGCCGTGAATATTTGTGTATTCATCAATGGTCGATGATCGTACCAACAATCATCCATCAATGCACTACTACAGACGATGAAGACTTTTATCACATCATTTGTAACACTACGGTTATGATTATACCGATAATTCTGGTCATAATCATACCAAGTCCATCTATGCACTTATAGGCCACGTATGACTTTCAAAAATATAAACATGAGGATGATGACAATGATATAAGAATTCAATAAAACAAGTTCAAGAATTAATTTATCCAGGAACTAATAACATCCAAATTATCAACATGATATTTCTTTGTAAAGTAAAATTCAAGAATGCTCGGAAGAATATTTCCATGAAAAATATCGGATGAAACGCAAATATCGAGGATATTCCACTAATTTCATGGAGTATAGAAATCAAAACTTTTAACAATCGAGTATAATAAAGAATGGAATAACAATGAAATCACTATGCATGCGCAGATTGCATGTATACGTGTTATTCCAATGAATATAAATTACGAACCGAGTTAGTGAAATTCACAATCGGGGATGTTCCAATGAATAATAAAGAATGGAATAACAACGAAATCACCATGCATGCGGTACTTGGCATGTATACATGTTATTCCAATGTAATAATAAATACTTAATAATAAATAATGGAACCAGTCGTGAAATTCACATAAGCGAGATATTCCGATGAGAATATTAAAGAATGGAATAATAGAAGAATTTCACCATGTATGCGATTTGCATTTACAGGTTATTCCAAATCCACACCATAATATTTAAAAAAATATTTCGAAAAAATTAAATATTTATTCATAAAATCTGGGGTCTCACAGTTTTTTTTAAAACGCGTGATAATTGCCATCTATCATTTGATTGGGACTCTTTGATTCTTAACCATTGTTCGCATCTCGAAACCCTTGTTTTCTCTTCTTATTGAGTTTCTCTTCCGTTTCGTATGCGTTCTTGGGTTAAAATATCCACTTTTCTTTTAATTGCTCTACGCCATGCTTATCCATATCTAGATTTTTTTTTTATTTTTTTTACAAATATGAGAACACCATTACAGATGGGTTAACATGCTAGATGTCTTTTTTATTTTCTTTCTTCCAAGCACTTGTTTCATTGAAAAAGGGCACCTAGTTAATTAAGTACGGCCGAAAGGGGAAGCCTAAGTTTTGTCCATTCAGAATTTCTCCGATAAGTTATTTGTAAGACCCCAAATTTTATGAATAAGGATTTAAATTTCTCAAAATATTTTTTTTAATATTATGGTGTGGATTTGATATAATGTTATAGTTGTGGGTAATATTTATAAATTTGCAAAGTAAGCAAATTGTTATAAAATATTCGTTGTTCGGGAAATATTCATTTTGTTTGAAATATCCGCATAACAAAGACAATCATCATTAACCGAACCCACGGAAGTATTGTCGTATTTAGAAAACGATAGAATTATCTTTTTATAAAAATAACGACGAAAGTATTACCGTTAAAACTATTGAACTACACGGTAGTAAAAAAGTACATTAATACTGCATTGGTTGCATAAGTAAGCATTACGGTATTGCTTATTAATAATGCTTACGTGAGAAGTCACTCGCTTATACTCAATTATTGCTACGATAATTCTTTGCGATCATATCTCTCTCATATTATTGATTCGATTATTGTCACGCTTTTCTCGCATAATATGATATATTATTAAATCAATAATTGAGACGACAAAGTTATTCATATTATTAAATTGCAATATTTACAATGTCTAGAAGTTACGCCAAAGAGAGGTTTAGTCACCTAATCATACGCTTGATAGGGAGAAATCCTTATTGAAATCCCCTTTTCCAGGAGCGACACGGTTGTTAAATATTGTGAGTTATAATATTAATGATGAATAAGTTCGTGTTGATTAAAGATGAATTTGATAGTTCCATTGTGTTGGGATTATTTGTGTTAGTAGTAATCGACATTTATTTCGATAATAATTGATGTCTGGAGATTATATTGTTCAATCGGGTATTCAGGGCACTTTTCGTGTCGGAGTACTATTCTATTCACGAGTTACTATTAAGTCACATTCACTTACTACTAGGGGAGTTGGTGCAAGATTGATGATACTTGCATGACTAAGTTAAAAATGGAGGTATAGATGGAGGTACTATACTGTAATTAATTTTTTCACATGTTTAGAACTATTGAGTCACATGATTTACTATTGATTCACATGATTTACTATTAGGGAAGGTGGTGCATGTTTGATAATACTTGGATGACTGAATTAAAAATGAAAGAAAAGTTGGAAGTATTGTACTGTAATATTTTGAGACCCAAAACGTGCAATTATCGAAACTATATTTTTCTATAAATAGAAGCTCATTCTTCCTTCATTTCTCACCAATTCACTAAATTTTTAGAGCCATTATTATAGAGAGAAATTATAGATAGAAAAGAAGAAGAAAGTCTCACTACCTCACTATTCCAAAGATCCAGGTCTTCTTTTTGAGGTAAGGGTATTATTCTTTCGTATTCATGAAGAGAATTATTTCTTTCAATACTGTAAGAGTTGTTATTCCATTCTTTATTATTATGTTGGAATAACTTTTGTTATATGAAAGTCTCTGCATACATGGTGAAATTCTTATTATTCCATTCTTTGTTATTCTGTTGGAATAACCTATTTATCTGAATCTGCATACATGGTGAAATTCTTCTATTATTCCGCTCTTTATTATTCTCGTTTAATATCACATGCTGCGTCGCGTTACGGCGGACCGGTTCCATTATTTATTATTACATTGAAATAATATATGCATGCGATGCCTATCGCATGCACGGTGATTTCGTTGTTATTCCATTCTTTATTATTACGTCGAAATATCCTATCTGTGATGCGTTTACGCCTCGGATCTGGTTCCATTATTTATTATTCGTTGGAATAACTCGTATGCATGCGATTACATCGCGCGTGCGTGATGATTTTTGTTCTTATTCCATTCTTTATTATTCTCCGGAATATCCCGTACATGCGTAAGGCGTACGCCGGACTGGTTCCATTATTTATTATTCTTTGGGAATAACTTCATGCTCATGCGATCTATCGCACGCGTGTGAATCTTTCTGTTATTCCATTCTTTATTATTCTGTTGGAATAACCTGCCTGTGTGGATTATCACATTCATGGTGAATGATCCTTTGTATTTATTCCTTATTAAATTGCGCAAATGATCTGATTACATTGATTATGATGAGAGTCATAATAAAAGCATTGGACAGATGAAAATCATGGGTATATATGAAGTATTAGTAAGTGTTATGATGAGTTATGTTGGTTATTATGAAACATAAAATTCAATTGACCATATCTCCTATTATATTTTAAATTTTTGAGTGTGGTCAAGTCCTAGAGTTAGATCTATGAGTTTACTAACTTATCCAAGTGGAATCACTGGAAAAGGTGTTGTAAATTTTCGTGTGGACTGATTTTAGCAAAGCACGAAAAAGTAAAAAATGGGAAAAAGCTACTGCCCAGATTTTTAAAAGGGCATTTTCGGCCATTTAATTTGTGAGAAAAATTTCGGCCTTTTGGGACATGAAAGTATATGATATAAAGAACCTCCTGTCCAAAAATGAGCTTATTCCGACTTAAAATGAGCAAGTTATGACCATTTCAATATTTAGGTTTTTCCAATGAAAAACGCTATAACCGGAGTTCTATAACTCCGATGACCATGAAATTTAAAATAGAAGCTCACGTTAACATGTGTAAGATCCTGCCAAGATTTGGGAATTTTTGGAGTTAAATTTAAGGTAGCTAATTTCTTAAGGAATTAATTAGAAATTGATTTTTGAAAAATAGTAAATGAATTTTAAAAATTCCGAGAAAAATATATGTTCAATATAGGACTATATTCTGCTAAATCCCAGAAAAGAAATATTTTTGGGACTGATTTGGTATTTTTCATGAAAATAATCTAGTTATGAGTAAATGAGTTAAATATGTTATGTGAAGTAACAAAATTGGAAAATAGAATTTTATGGCTTGGAAATCCTATATAGGGTATATGAAGATTTTGATAAGGGATTTGATCATTGGTGATGAAATCTTATGAGTATGGCATTTTTGAATGATTAAATGCATTATTGGGTAAAGTGTAAACAATTGAAATAAATTGTTTATAAGTTTAAGAAGTGATTAAAATATTGTTATAATATTAACAATATTAGATTATGAGTTTATTAAGTGATTGATAATATTTGGATAAATTTAAAGTCTTTAATATTTATCCTTGTTTTCGTTTGATTAATGCTTATATCATTATCATCATTCTCATGCTTATATTGTGATAAAAGTCATCTTTGGCTTACGTGCATAGATGGACTTGGTGTGATTATGATCGAGGATTATTGATTATGTCGGAACCGTAATGTGATGAATGATGTGGCAAAAATCTTCAATAGCCTGTAGTGCATTGATGGACAGTTTTTGGTATGATTATGACCATGGATTATTCGGTATAGTCATGATCATTAATGATTTAATGAATATCCTTGACCCGTAGTGCAGGGATGATTCGATGATGGGGTTTATTTATTAAGCTGAGTCTCAGCGATAAAAATTGATGAAAACTTTTTAAATTATAGAAGATAGTAGATTTTATTATCTACTTGACTCTTCTAATGGATTGCTTGTTCCGCTGCAGTTAAACTTGATGTCTATTATATTTTATCAATTTAACATTAACTAATGATAATTTATTATGCATTATCTTAGTCATAATATTTCTTCTTTGGGCTAGTTGAGCTCACCCTTTCTTTCACCGTTTTTCTCTTCAGAAATGAGAATATAAATTTCTGACGAGTCGGGAATGGAGTGATGGTCCGGATGATAAGATTAGTAGTCCTCCTCACTATTCTCATTAAATAGTGTGATAATAAATGTAATGAGGACTCCATTGAGTGTGGATATTGTCTAGATGATAATATTTGTATTAAAACTCATAGCATATGTTTTGTCGTATTTTACACGACAATTGTATAATTAAGTTTTTACTTGTATTTTGTACCATGTATTTGGCGACTCAAGATGAGAGATGTATACCTATTTTGGGGGCATCACAGTTGGTATCAAAGCTTAGGGATATGATCCCTGGCTGAGATGTGAGACAAGAACTAGGAGGGGAGAGACGGGGAATTCCTTTTCTAGTATGACCTACCTAAGTTTATTTGGTATTTATTTGGTCGGTCAGAGTATAGGGATAATATATGATATGTCAATTAACCCTTGTTTTGTGATAGTGTTTGTATTCAGATGTTGTGAATAGGGCTTAGTTATTAGAGCGCGATAATGAGTCAGCACAACCAAAAGGCAACGAGCAACAACACGATAATAATCGTACTGATGGCAACGGCCATCAGAACAATGATAACCATCGTGGGGAAAATTATCATGCCAAGAATGGTACCCACTTCGGTGGTAATCATGGCCAAGATAATAGAAGTGGAAATTTCAAGAAGAAAAGGTCACCTAACCCGATTTTGTCGAGCACCAAAGTCAAGTCCAGCAGGGACGGTGGCACTAAAGGCGGATACGGACAAAACAAAGTCGGTAGTTTCAGGGAGAATGTTTTTCGCGACTTCTCAAAAATCGAGTAACCCGAACGAAGTTAGCACGGGTTAGTTAATTATAAATTCTTACGAAGTCTATACCTTATTAGTTACCGGTTCTACCCATTATTTTATCTCTCCTGCTTGTGCTCAACGTTTAAATTTGACTCCGGAGATATTAGACTTTGACTTATCGGTTGAAACTCCGTTAGGAGAAACCTTCATTACATGTGCTATCCAAGTCTTGGATGAGAGTCACAGTTTTGAATGATATTTCTATTGTTAATAAATTCCTGACGTATTCTTGAAGACTTCTTAGCCTACCCTTAGAGCGTGAAATCGAATTTTGTATTGTCACTTGTACTGATTTTTGATCGTTGACCCGTTTCTAATGAAATTAGGCTCCGAAAACGCCAAAATCCGACACTCCAAACTTTACAGAAATTACCAAATTGTAACTTGATCAAATCTCTCCATAACTATAAAAAACATCAGTACAAGTGTACATTAATATTATTCAGCAACTAAATAAATATTATACAAGAACAAATTAAATAAGTATCTGATAACCAATTTATATGTATTTAGTAACGAATATAAAACATATTTTCAAATGCATTTTGCATTGTCAATCATACAACTGTATAATACACAACAACATTGTCAATCAAATTTCAGATTATAAGCGATATTCCACCGACCAGTATATCAGATGAAGCAACCTTTTAGTATGTTTTTGGTTACTGTTAGCGTATGGTCTGTAAAGTAACCAACTCAATGTCAGACAGTAACCAAACTACATAATGTTAGTAACCAGAACATGAACTAGGGGTAATATTATGCAATAACCATTGTAATTTTACACAGTAACCAAGTCAACATTATATACTAACCAAATTCAGATTAGACAGTAACCAACAGTTACAGGAAGGTAACCAATGTATTTAATAAGTAATCATTAATATAAAAAATATCAGTAGAATAAACTTTAAAATTATAAAGCAATCATATAAACATTATACAACAACCAAATCAATAATAAACAGTAACCAATTTATATGTATTTAGTAACCAGAGTATAAAACATATTTTAAAATGCATTTTGCATTCAACATTATACATTAATCATGACAGCATTATACAGTAACCAAATTCATTTTAGATTGTAACCAACACATATTTATTTAGTAACCACAAGATAAATACATTTTGTATTGCATTTTTATAGTAAAAAATAACCAGTATAATTTGTTTCTTACCAACTAAAGACAAACTTTTGTAAGAATGTAACCAATGTAGATAACAAGTAACCATTAATATAAAAACATAAGTAGAAGTGTACATTAATATGCTTCAAAGAACCAATATTACAAAGAACGAATTAATCTCTGCGATGAATTAAGTTTGCATTAGTCAAGAACTCAAGTCGAAATTAGTCAAGAACCAAGTCAAGATTAGTCACTAAATAATTTTACACAAGAACCAAGTCAAGACTATAATTTTACACAATAACCAAGTCAAGATTAGTCAAGAATCATTATAGTTTTACACGAGTGTTAAGTCAAGATTATTCAAGAACCAAAATAATGTTACATAGTAATCAAGTCGAAGATTAATCAAGAACTAATTCAACATTAATTAGTAATATTGTGCAGTAACCAAGACAACATTAGACAGTAACTAAGACAACAATAGACAGTTTAATGTTACACAAGAACCAAGCGAATAGTCAAGAACCAAGACAACATTAAGACAAGAACCAATTTTATAACCTTAGTAACCATAATATACAACATTTTTTCAAATACATTTTGCAATCAAAACATTCATTATTCTTCTTGTGTGACCATTTTAAGTGCAAAAAACTTAAGAAAAGTAACCAATATAGTAATTAAGTAGTAACCATAGGTAAATTATATGATTATAAATTTTAAACTCACATACCTCGAGATTTTGTATCGAAGTTGATGTTGATTTTGTATTCAACAATCAACTGCAGATTTGATTCTTTACCGAACTTGAAGGCGTTGTTGATTTTGTATGTTATTTTCGATCTTAGAGATCGCTAAGACAACAGCTTCGTCTTCTCCGATTCGAAGTTTAATCATGACAGGAGGCTTCGTCTTCTCCAATATCGAGTTGTGTCGCGACAGAAGATCTTGTCTTCTCCGATTGATTTGACGTTGATCTGTCTTCTCTGATTGATTTTCTCAGTTGCTTGAATTTAGGTGCGGTTGGTTACAAATATGAAAGGAAAATAACTGACGTGTAGGAGTTAATGATACGTAATTTTAGGAATCGTAATATATTATGTTTTGTTATTTTTGTAATTATTTTATGTGTTTTATTTTTATAAATAATTTTTAATTATTATATATTAGTGTTAAGGACTCACTAATTATCGGGATCAATGATGGACTACTAAGATTGGCGGGAAAAGGAAACTAAATCTTTCCCTTGAGATATTTTGCGGAAAGAGTTGATCAAAACTTGAAATACAAGCAACATATCGCACCCGTATATGACAAGTTTTGCTCAATTTATTAATATACGTAACCTTTCCAAATAAGACTTACCCAAATACTCGTTTTACCATATATAAATAAATAAACCTTAAAATATATTTATAAAACATAATTATGAAAGTAGTCTCTTTTGCTTTTTTTCTTTTTTTACATGTAGGTGATAGAAATTAAACCAATGAATCTCCACAATTCTGCTGCTGCTGCTCCATTAACCAAAAACCCAAGAATGAGAATTTCAAAGATAACACCATTCATAACCCTATCAATCATTCTCACATTCATCCCTTTATACCACCTTGCTATACATTACTCCAGTACCAATAAATTAATATCGGATTTGTCGTCTCCTCCTTATAATCCTTCTCATCAGGAATCAATAGGAAGGACAGCTCTATCAAAAATAAGAGATATTTCCGATGATCCTAGCCTAATTATACAAGAGCATGATACCGAGAAGAGAAATCCCTCCAATGGCAACAAGGTGGCACCACTAAAAAATTTAACAGGGCAAAACTCCGGCCATGGCGACGTTAAGATAATTAGAAGAGCTTCTTATAATTATAATGATTATATTAAAGAGTGTGATTTATTTTCGGGGGAATGGGTGCCAAATCCTATGGGGCCGTATTACACAAACACGACGTGTTGGGCGATTCAGGAGCATCAGAACTGCATGAAATTTGGAAGGCCCGATACGGGGTTTATGAAGTGGAGATGGAAACCGAATGGATGTGAATTGCCGGTGTTTGATCCGTTACAGTTCTTGGATCATATGAGAGGGAAATCTCTGGCCTTTGTTGGAGACTCGGTGGCTAGAAACCATATGCAATCATTGATATGCCTCTTGTCTAGGGTAAGCCAATTACAGTACATCTCCTTAATTATGAATATATATATATATATATATATATATATATATATATATATATATATATTAATATGCTTGCATTAAAAGTAATATTTATCAATCTCACGTCTTTTTAAACCTTAGTTTGCTGCTATATAATCCCTAATTAATTCGTGTGCATGTATGTATGTATGTATGTATGTATGAACTTTAGTGGATATGCATGCTTATCAATCAGTATGATATATTGTTATTAATGGACTTCAAACTTTATTTTCTTCCAAGTACCTAACTGACTTAAACTTTGTATTTTCCTTGCATTTCAAGGTGACATATCCAATAGATGTTTCAAACACAAGAGATGAGAACTTCAAACACTGGGAATACAAAGACTTCAACTTCAACCTATCCATCTTTTGGTCACCCTATTTGGTAAAGACCCAAAAGACAGATCCTAATGACATTACCCGCCCCTTCAATCTCTACCTCGACGAATTTGACGAGTCGTGGACAACCCAAATCGAGAAATTCGACCATGTAATCATCTCCGCGGGCCAGTGGTTCTTCCGTCCCACAATGTTCTACGTGAAACGTCGCCTGATTGGCTGCCTCTACTGTCCCAATAGCAACCTCACCCACAGAACAGCCCAATTCAGCTATGAGCGTGCGTTCCGAACGGCGTTTAGGGCAATAAACAGCCTGAGAAATTACAAGGGCATAACATTTCTTAGGACAATTGCAACATCTCACTTTGAAAATGGACCGTGGGATAAAGGGGGAAATTGTGTGAGGACAAGGCCTTTTAGGAGTGGTGAGATTTTACTGGAGGATTATAATTTGGAAATGTACAAAATTCAATTGGAGGAATTTAAGATTGGAGGGGAAATTGGGAGGAAAAAAGGATTGAAATTCAGGCTAATTGATATGACACAAGCTATGTTATTGAGACCAGATGGGCACCCCGGTATATATGGACATTGGCCTCATGCGAATGTCATTAGTGATTGTGTGCATTGGTGCTTGCCTGGACCTATTGATACGTGGAATGATTTCTTGCTTGAGATGTTGAAGAGAGAGAGAAAGGGTGGTAGTAGTAGTAGTAGTAATAGTTCGATTTTGTAAATTCTCCCCAAGCATTAATTAAAATATATACTTTAGAGCACAATTTAATTTAATTTCTCTCTTAATTTATCTCAAAAACTCAAAAAAAAAAATTGATGTGAATTTATTATTTGAATATTACAATAATTATTATTATTATAAACTACTAATTTTTTATTTTTTTTTTAAATCATCTCTAAATTTAACTATTTTATAAATTAATTAAGATTAATATCAAATGATATTTTTGTGGAACAAAAGGGGATGTGCATTGGTTCGGAATAGATATGCAAAATAGGCCAGCCAAATCTAGTCTGGTCTGACCTAAGTCTGTCAGGCCTTGGGTATTGACCAAATCAGGCTACGTCTTTAACTTTGATCTGGAAGATCAGGCCTTGACCGTTGAAACACAATCTGGTTAGGACTGCAGATCAAACTAGGCTGGACCCGAGGCTGGTCTGGTCCCAGCAATCTAACCCCTCTATTTTTTTTCACTTTTATTGTTAAATATAAAAAATAAAAGCCATAAGATATAAATTAATAAAATTTTATAAAAATGAAAATTTTAATGATACTAGAATATATACAAGAGACTAAGTTATTATTAATATTTAACATTAAAATTTAGTTATTGATGTATTAACTAATGTTAATATTTAACATTAAAAATAGCAAGGAATATTAATAAAGATTTAATGTTAAATATTAGTATTTATAAGAAACTAACTTATTATTATTATTTATTTAATTAACTTTAAATGTTAAATATTAAATAAGCTAGATAGTTCTATTCATTTAAAGATGTATATTAATAAAATGTATTTACAAGAAATCAAGAATAAATAATTAAACTTTAAATTTATTGATGTATTAATTAAAACTAATATATTATAACTTAAAAAATTACAATAAAATAAAAATTTATAATTCATTGAATTTTTGATTAACAATTATAAGGTTATAACTTTGAAATTTATAAATTACAATTATAATTATAAAGCCTTGTACATTATTATTAATTTGTCAAGTCAGGTCGGACCAAGCCTAAAATCAAACTAAATTGGGTTATTTTTGCAGTTCAGGCTAGGCCGAATTTTATGATCAAAACATTGCCTCTTCAAGGCCTTCAATCGGGTCAGGCCAAGCCTTGACAGGCCGGGGGCCAGAGGCCTTTTATGGATGTTTAGTCCGGAACCTCCTGGTGGATTAATTAAGTAAAGATTTGCTGTCTTCTGTCGGTACGGGTTGGTTTGCTATGGATAAACTATATTTTATTTAATGATAATATATGTTATTTATAGATATGATTGACACAATTAGCTAAAGTTCAATTAAAAAAGGTGAGCTTATCAGTCATTTAAGCATCATTATACATTATTGATGTGGGTGAGCGAGATTTGGATGCAACACCAACCCTGTTATATATATATATATATATATATATATATATATATATATATAGAATTAATTCCATGTAGGTTGTTGTTGTGAAGAATCTATTTTAACCAAATAGCCAGTACTTTGCAAAAACATACATAAAAAAAAAATATCTAAGGTAGAATGCAATTAGTAGTAGCGGTGGCCAAAATGGATTGCTTCAACAACAATAGGTTCATTGTGGATGGAATCCCATATATATATATATATATATATATATATATATATATATATATATATATCGATCAAGTGAGGGCTCTCTTATTTTGTTAAAATACGGATTTTTTTTTGTTTTTTTTTTAAATAACTAAAATTATTTTTTAATATTTTATGGAACTGAAATTTTTCTATAATAGAATGTTTTGGGCGTGATTTGGATACCTATACCAAAAATATATATACAATCTGCGCACGACAGATGCATGCAGACTGCTTTGTTATATGTATCCAAATCACATCCAAAATACTGTATTATGAAAAAAACTCAATTCCATAAAATATTAAACTTTTTTTTTAGTTGTTTTAAAAAAAAACCAAAAAAAAAAAAAAAAATCCATATTTTAACAAAGTAAAAAAGCCCTTATAAAAACCGGACCCTATATATATATATATATATATATATATATAATGATTCATATTTATTGTATATTTAAAGTTGGATAAGTGTTTCTATTATTTAACTCATCTCTGATCATTTAAAAAAATAAAATAATTTAATAATTATCTTGTTCGAATAATAGTTGTGCGGATAAGACCATCTGCACAATAATTGTATAGATACGTGTACGGATAGGATTTATTATTCGTATAACAATTATACAGATATTAATAATTACATCTTTTGAACATAAATAAATGATGGAATTTGAGTTGAATGAATAAAACTATCATCCAACTTTAATTATAAATTATCCAACTTTAACTATATATATATATATATATATATATATATATATATATATATATATATATATATGAGTCCGGATTCTATCCGGACTCCGTATTTTTTTTAAATGCGGATTTTTTTTAAAAAAAATAATTAAAAAATAAATAAATTATGAAACTTGAATTTTTACGTAATACAGTGTTTTGGGTGTGATTTAGATACATATAATAAAACATGTCTGTACAGTCTGTGCAGACTGTACATATTTTTTGTAAATATTTTTGTAACTGTCCATGCACTAATTTATTAAGTGTTAATCTATTACTTTTTTCAACTAATCATATCAAGAAAAATAACGTAATCTATCAAGTGTTTTTCTTGATAAATGTTATTCAATGAAGGTCACTTTCGTTTGTTTGTAAGCTTTTAATTTAGGGAAAGGGAAGAATAACTCTATATTGTTTTTGGAATTTATGAGTTCTTTCTGGTTATTAGCGTATTGAGAGAGAAAAATAACATGAGATATTATTATTATTATTATTAAATAATGTTTGTTAGAATCAAAGGAAAGAGCACAAGTGGGAGGGGGTGAACTTAGAATTAGAAATAAATAATCTTTCTCCTCTCCTTTACAAATTTCCAGTTCGAAAAGAAAAACAGTAACAAAAACTAATCCCTGTTTTCCTTTCTATCACATCAAAATTTTAGACCGTTAATAATTTCGAAACATTATTTATTTATCATTATCGATTTATGTTAATAACACTTTTTATTTTTTTTAAACAATATTTTTCACTTTTAATGACACTTTATTACAATACTAAATTTAATAATAATGCTCTAACTAGACCTGTCAATATAAGTAATTAATTGTTGGGTCAAACCATATTAAATGGAATCAAATGGGTCACTTAACTATTTTTATTTATTCAGGTTGGTTAAAGTTTGAACCCATATTTTTAAAACAAATATAGTTAATTAACTGGTTAACTATTTTTTCACTCATATTTTATTCAATTGCACTCCTCTTTCTCTCTCTCAGTAACTATACCAAACACGATTATATTTTTTGGGTGGGTGGGTGGATGGGTGGGGGTAGAGGGTGGATGGCGTATACATAATTGTTTAATATTAATTTATTTTGGGAGAGGGGTGGGGGTGGGGGTGGGGGTGGGGGTGGATGGTGTACACATTATTTTTTTTTGGGTGGAGTGGGGTGGGGTGGGTGGGGTATACATAATCACTTAATATAATTTTTTTTGGGAGAGTGTTGGGTGGGGGTGGGGTGGGATGGATACATGGGGGTAGGGGGTGGGTGGGTGCGTGGGGGGGTGGATGGGATATACATAATCGCTTAATATCATTTTTTTGGGAGGGAGTGTTGGATGGGTGGGTAGGTAGGTAGGTGGGTGGGGTGGGTGTCATGGGTGGGGGTGGGTAGGTGGGTAGGTGGGGATGGAGTGGAACAGTGGGTAGGTAGGTGGGTGGGTGAGAGTGGGGGTGGGTGGGGATGGGATGGGATGGGATGGGATGGGATGGGATGGGATGGGGTGGGGCGGATAGGATAGGATGGGTTAGTTGGGTTGGGTTGGGTTGGGTTGGGTTGGGGGCAGGTGATATACATAATCACATAATATTATTTTTTTAGTGGTAGTGGGGGTGGTGGGGTGAGGTAAGGGGTTGGGTGGGGTGGGTGAATAAGTAGGTGAGGGTGAGGGTGAGGGTGGGGGTGCGGGTGGGGGAGTGAGGTGGGGTGAGGGTGGGGGTGGGGTGGGGGGTAAAGGGGGTATATACATAATCACATAATATTATTTTTGGTTGGATTGAGGTGGAGTGGAGGGTAAGGGATACATACATAATTACATAATATTATTTTTTTAGTGGTAGTGGTAGTGGGGTGGGGTGGGGTGGGGTGGGGTGGGGATAAGGGATATATATATATAATCACATAATATTAGTCTCAAATCAGATTTTCATGAAACCCATAACCCATAACAATATTAATATGATTAATATTATTTTTAACCATAATCATATGGTTCCAACCCACATTATTCATATTAAAAATAGTTAATATGGTTTTAGTTCTTAAATAGAACCATAACCATATTTTAAAAACCAAAACCAACCCATAACCATATTTTATCAAGCCTGGTTCTAACAGTTTTTATATGAATTTATATCTTACTATAATTAAGAAAATTGTTAAATTCACAATATAAATTTTATTTTTACATTAAAAGTGTCGCTATATATCTTATTGCGATGATTTTTATCGTCACTATACATCTATAATAATATTTTTATTATGAAAATAATAAAAAAATATTATGAATTTAAAATTTCTCATTAATTAATTGTATTCATAATTAATGTTAGACGTTTAGATTTTGTCTACGACGAGATTTGAGTCATTTGACTATAATTAATTAATGGCCCCACCCCAAGAGAGATCCAATTAGTGTTGAAAATTACATGACTTTGTTACCAGGAAACTTTTATACTGATAACACCGACAACTTTACATTTGATTTATTAAGAGGATAAAATTATTTGATAAATTTTTATTTGTCTTTTATTGTATTTAAATTGATAAACGAAATATATAAATTTAAATTATTAATAGCGGCCTCTTAACAAAAAAATTTAAATTTATAAAATTTCTATAAATATTATATTTCTTCTATTCTAAATTTAAAATTATTATTGATTTTTGAAAAATTAATTTAAGATATTTTTAAATTTAAAATTGACATTTTTAAATTTAAAAATTTTATACTTTTTAATTACTAAAGAACTTTTTCAGTTCAAATGATATTTCTAATTTACATTAGGATTTGAGATATTAATTATTTAATTTTATCAAACACTGCATTATTTTCAGTCTGAAGCAAAGCTAGTTTTCAAGTCCCACAAAATGAAAAAAATTAGTAAATATTATAAAATATAAAAACTAATGTACGCATACTTATATTAGGAAATTAATATTTTTATATGTTAAAATAATATTTTCATACGAAATGAAATGGTGAACGTGAGGGTCCCTTGCTAGCTAGCCCCAATTTTCTTCTCCTTAATAAAGAGTGTGTGTGGTTTGAGTTTCATCGATTATAAAATACTCTTTCAATATTAAATTAATATCAACTTTGTAAAAGTTAATTTGATACTCTCTTCGTTTCATAGTTATAGGCTGATCTCTTTTGACATATAGTTTAAGAAAATCAGTTTAAGTGACAATTTTTAACAGAAATTTTCCACATATACCCCTTAATATAGAATTAATGAATAAATTAATTACTCCTTACTTATCACACTGGAACTCTTAACTTTATTAATTGTTGGTACAATTGTCTTTTATACACAAAATATATTAAACTAGTAAAGCCTAAAAAATTGAATTCTTTTATTGAAAATATAACAACATTAAATGTAGTGATAAAAATAATGACATTGAAGGTTGTTTCTTCAAAAAAAGAGTAATGGTTGAATATTTATTATAAGGGCATAAAAGTAAAATAATGAACCAACTAAATTTTATAAATATTAAGTAGCCTATATATTGGGACATCTCAAAATAAAAAATCAGCCTATAACTATGGGACGGAGGGAGTACTTTTTTAAATTTAAGTTGACATAATTTGAAAAACAATAAATTTTATAATTATTAATACTTTTAGATAAAATTAAATTAATGTTGAATTTAATAATATTGAACTTTTATTTTAGAAGGGAGAGGTAATTTTTAGAATATAAAAATGGTACAAAATATATATAGTATTAGGTTCATTAAAAGAAATCCATCCTAAAGCTACTTTTTTAAATGCATGCTTCAAAAGGATGAAGTACAAAAGTTAATTTGAAAGATAACTGATATTTTTATTAAATAATATTTTTATATGAGTTTGATTGTATTAAAATGAAATCTACTCATTATTTATATCAAAAAAATCATATTTTTTTATATAAAAATATCAATCATAATTGATCTGTTATGATATAGAATAATATAGGGTAGTTTTGGAATAGAGAAAATTGTCATGTCACCTCACACCATCATGTTGAATCGAAACCATATATTGAAATTTGACACAACACAACGTGCCCAAGCGAAGTCTCTTCTAATCTTCGTCATCTCTTCACCATTTCACTCTCTCTCTTAATTTAAGGAGAGAGTACGTATTTGTTCTTGATCAATGAAATCCCAAGCCATTGAAAATCCCTTCAAGATCCCCAAGATTATCATTCTTCTTGCCTTAACTCTATTCCTTCTCACCCTCGTCCCTCTCTATTACCCTCTCCAAACATCCACCACCCCATCTCCATCTCCATCTCAATCCATCCCCAACAGTAACAATAATAATTCCCCCCAATCCCAATTGAAATCGGTATCCGAACCTGATCCTGATCCCGATCGTTCCGATGCCGATTCCATTGAGATTGACGAGCACGAAAAGTGTGACATTTTTACCGGGGAATGGATTCCCAATCCGGAGGCACCTTACTACACAAACACAACGTGCTGGGCCATTCATGAGCATCAAAACTGCATGAAATACGGCCGACCCGACTCCGACTTCATGAAATGGAGGTGGAAACCCGATGGATGTCACCTACCCATTTTCAACCCCTATCAGTTTCTTGAACTTGTTAGAGGTAAATCATTAGCCTTTGTCGGAGATTCCGTCGGAAGAAATCAAATGCAGTCCTTAATGTGTATGTTATCCCGGGTACGTACGTACGTTATTTTTATTTATTTATTAACTTCTAATTAATGAATGGATTTTTCACACAATTAATTAATTAACTTTCCTTTCAAATTCTTGATCTTGGGTAACCATATATAGTTATGGTTGACAAAGTCAGCATGTACGTAGGTGGTTCAATTCAAGGATTAGGTAAAATATGATATTTATAACGATAATTATATACACCACACATATTTCAGTGTTACATAGAACAAATGCACGTGAATTCTTCGGATGCATGAATAGTTAGTTTACCAAAGTTGAAATTCTGCAAAATATTCTTATTATAATATAGTAGTATTAGCTAGCACTCCATCTGCATATAGGATAAAATTAAAATTTTATAAAATTTAAATGATATTAAATAATAATATATCTAAAATTATAGAGATAAAAAGAGAAGAAAACGTGATATATATAAAATCACCAATTTTATTTTTTGTGAAAACTTTATAATATAGATACTTGGAAGATTCTTAACTTTTTGTTTTAGTAGTAGAGTATTATCTACAAGTCACTTTCCGACATGAAAATTTCAAAGTGAGAGCTACGTACTACGAATCATCACATTCCGCAAGTTGCTAGGGTCAACATATTTTTAGCAATATTTCACGGACAGATTTAAAAATTTTGGACGAATTCAGACCCTTACGTACATACTGAAAATAATCTCTCTTTTTTTTAAATAAAATAAAATATGCAATGTATGAAAATAATTTCAACTTATATATATACATGACATGACATTAAGGGGGTGTATTCAATTAAGATTTTTAAAGTTTTTTTTTAAGTGATATACTTTTATAGAACTTGTGGAATTTTAATGACTTTCAAAGATTTTTTTAAAATAACTTTTATAGACTATGAAATAAGTAATAGACTTTTATAATTTTTTTATCAAGACTGTGATAGACTTTTGTATACTTCTAATATATCTTGCAATTTATATTAATTGTTAATTAGCCCATGTGTACAACATCTCCCTCTTTTTTCATAAACTAGAGTAAATCTCATTATATTATTGTGACATGAGATTTTATATATGTTGAAAACGTTCATATTATTCTACTCATTTCATAATATATTTGGATACTCGGATACCAATAAAACTTTAGAAACTACAGACGCAATACAACAATTAAACTCACTTTTCATTGAGCTATATATACTTTATGCATATGCGTACGCTTATTTGGAATTATTATTTTTCATTCCGGTCTACAAAAGTTGTCATCAATATTTATTTACGTAACTAGCAATTAAAAAATTAATATAAACATTTGCAATATATATAGATTTTCATTCAAATATTTGAATATTACCTCGTCTTAGTATCAACATTTGCAAATAAAAATAATATATACTTGTTTCATGTATATTTTAAAATAGCAAGTTATTTTTAAATAAAAAATATTTTTATTTATATTCTTTTTAATAAATTTTAGTTTAGTAATGTAACATATAATAAAATGATGATAAAAACTTGAAGAACTTGTATATTTTATACAACTATATATCACTATAAAGTACGTACTCTTATATAAATTACTTTCCTCTCTCACTTTTTTTTTTTTCATTTAACTCGATTAAGTTAATTTACTTAAATTATAAAATTATAAAATATTGTGTATTTATTTTTATTTTAAAATAATAATGTGTGTTTATTATTAATAACAAATAAATTCAAAATTTAAAAATTTTGAATTTTGTACGTTGACTACAAAAACAAAATAAATATTTTATTTTTGTGGGTATAGGAGAATTATTAATTATTCTAGATTATAAAGTAATTAGAAATATTGGATTCATGTGAAGTAGTTAGAAATATTGGATTCATGTGAATTGTATTTTAAATTTATTTAGCTTATTAAAGATGAGATATGAAGTCTTTAGAAATCTTTAGAGATGAGGTCAGACTTTGGATATGGGTTGATAGTTATAATTTTTCTTCTAAAGTCTGTCAAACTCTACCATTTAATAGAAATCTAAAAAGTCTATGACTTTTTAAATACCAAAATACTTTTATAGACTTTGTAAAAATCTTAATTCAATACCATCAAACTTTTAAAGACATTAAAAAAATTGTAATTGAATACCACTAAACTTTTATAAACTCTTTAAATGTCTTGATTGAATACAACCAAACTTTTAAAATCTTTGAAAGTTTTTAAAAATCTTAATTGAATACACCCCCCTAAGTGACATGGAGAAACGCTCATTAATACTAGAAAGTAAGATATCATAGTCTTTCTTCTAAATTTTCTTTGAAAATATTTAATAGTATGAAGTTAACTTTGGTCAATTGATTAATATATATAGACGGAGAAGTGATCTCTCTGTCTGTGTGTCAGTACTATATTGATCAATTGACCAACTTATCATTAAGTTAACTTCATGATAATTTTCTTTAAGAATTGTATATATAGAAGTAACAAATAAAGACAAACGGTCGAGAATATGACTCCTGATAGAGCAGAAATGACTTCTCTAATCTTATTTAGATAATTTAGTATTGAAGCTTAGTTGTGAAAAATATAGAAATTAAGTAAATTCAAAGAAACTAATTTAATATATAATTAAGCTGGACCGTATTATTAAAAAAAAAAGAAGCTAATAATTGACCACATTAATTATTTGAGGGGATTTTGTCTTCTTTCTTGTGTTTTCTACTCACAATTATTTTATTCTTAACTCTCCCTCCTCTTGACAAAATTGCCAGTTGTGTGGAGCAAATTTTATGCAGTAATTTTGTAAATCTGGAGGCGTAAAATTGATATTACTACTTTATTTGTAAACTGGTGAAGACAGACAAAACGTTCAGAAAACATAAAATAAGACACTGTCATTGTCGTTTTCAAACTGGTCCAAAATACAGCTAGATACATTTTAAAAAGTTTAATCAAAGTTAAAAAGAAAAGAAATATATATTTTCTGATCAAAAGGGAACTAACTCATGTGCCTGTGAAAAAATGATAAATAAATTATATCGCCAGCTGTTTAGTTTTTGTCAGTTTATTTCTTTCTTTCTTTTTGCCTTTTTTTTGGACATTTCACCTCCTTTCCTTATATAAAGTTGTTTAGTATGATGCTTACATAGCTAGCGTGCATGCATGTGTATTTCAAACACTTAACTAAATTATTTAGTGAGCTATCCTTTTTCATACAACTGATAATTAATGTTAATAAAAGAAAATGTAACAAAACATATAAAATTTTAAAAATTAATTAATGTTATAACACACATCGAGACAAAATATAAAAACCAAAAAATTGAGACGGGAGGACTATTACCTTCCGCCGGTAACTTGATGACAAAATATAGGGAATCCAAGAATACAATTGTACTTATGCACAAGAATTAAATAAATAATTATATAATATTAATTATTTATAATATTATTAAATTTTTATAATTATCATACTCTCTCTCATCTATAACATTTTTTCCATAAAAGATAATTTTGAAAATATTGTAATTAATTCTCCTAAATTATATAAACGACAAATAATTAATGAAAAATAAAATTATTTAAAACAACATATATTAAAGGACCGAAAGAGTATTGTTTTATATTAATTTTGTTGGCCAACCCAATAAGTACTGGATCCAGTTATTATGAAATTAATTTTATGGTAAGTTGGTCAATTGACCAATACACGCAGCAATTGACCATGAATCATCATACATTACTCCTAGACAATAATACTAATAATGCCTATTGTCATGAGAATATATTTTCTCCTAATATTAGTCAAAGATCGATTTGTTCAAGTTTTTAGCTAGGTTCATATATAACAACACTTCATGTATATGTAGTTAATTCTAAATATCAGTATTTTCAAAAAATAAATTACAAAAGTCAAAATCTTGAATTTTTTTTTGCAGGTGGAATATCCCATAGATAAATCATACACTAAAGATGAAAATTTCAAACGGTGGTGGTATGTTAATTACAATTTTACCCTGGCAATATTTTGGACACCTTTTCTAGTCAAGGCTGAAGAGGCCGACACTAATGGTCCAACTCATACCGGCCTCTTCAACCTCTACCTGGACGAATTTGACGAAAAATGGACGTCCCATATTCAAGATTTCGATTACTTGATCATCAACTCCGGCCACTGGTTCACCCGTCCCGGCTTTTACTACGAGAAGGGCCGCATAATCGGGTGTAGATTTTGTCAGGTGGAGAACATAACCGATTATCCCATGACTTACGGATATAGAAAAGCATTTAGAACGGCTTTTAGGGCGATTAATAGGTTGGAAAAATTTAAGGGAATTACATTTCTAAGGACTTTTGCGCCGTTGCATTTTGAAAACGGGGAATGGAACAATGGGGGAGATTGTGTGAGAAGGAAACCATTTAATAGCAATGAGGTGAGTTTAGAAGGTATGAATTTAGAGCTGTACATGACACAAATGGAGGAATTTAGGGGTGCGGAGAGAGAAGCCAATAGAAGAGGGAATAAGAAATTTAGGGTCTTGGATTTGACGCCGGCAATGTTGTTAAGACCAGATGGGCACCCTAGTAGATATGGTCACTGGCCAAATGAAAATGTGACGCTGTATAATGATTGTGTGCATTGGTGCCTGCCGGGTCCAATTGATACTTGGAGTGATTTCTTGCTCCAGATGTTGAAGACTGAAGGTTGGAGATCATTTCAAGAGAAATTGCATAGGAGAGATAGAATTAATTGAATAGATTCCTTTCCATGAACTGAACTGAAAAGAAATGTAATTTTTTTAAATAAAAAAATATATATTGCTTTGCCTTCTTTCCTTTTCCTTTTTTCCTCTTTTTTTTTTTTATTCTTCTCATTAATTCTTTTGTAGAATCTTTTAGAGGTTCTTTATCATGAATTGTATCATTGATTCTATGTTGTGTGTATGGGGTCTAAGCATTGTATAATGTTTTTTTTCTTTTCAAATATACAAGTATGTGGATTATTACATATTTTATATTTACATAATAAAAGTCAATAGGATCATATTTTTATATTTTTGAGAACCTATATTATTACAATTCAATTATATATATATATATATATATATATATATATATATATATTTTATCCTAGAGAAACTTACCTCCAATCTATGTCGTGCCAATTTATTTTAATTTTTTGTTAGACTTAGAATATATTAATTATCTTGCACGACAAAGATAGTTTTATAAATACATTATTTTTAAAGATATACTCAACTTGGGATAATAAGGGCATGCATGGGAGGCACCTGGGAAGTATTGAACTTGGGGGGGTTCATTTGGTAATGTTTGTTTTAATTTAGCCTTCAGGCTTGTTTCTGGCAGTATTATCTTCCTGGTAACGTAGGTAGGTAATTAAGTGAATTCGATCTCCCCACCCAGAACTGAACTATCTAGAAAGGAAACTCATGCTGTATGTGTTTCCTGACTTTATTCTAAATAAAGTTTGTCCCTTTCTCTCCAACTCCCATCAATTTTATATATTATTTAATACTCCCTCCAAGAGCCTCAAATTATTTAATATAATAAATAGGTGAAATTCTAATTTTCAAGTCCGCATAAAAGAACTCTTAATCAAAAGATGCACACTGTGGGTGTGTAACAAATAAACTTCCGTAGAATTTTTTAATTTGTTAACAGCAAGCTTAGGCTTAATATTGTCATGAATATCCCTTGTCTTAAAAGAAAATAAATAAATAAATGAGATTAAAACATAACTAAAATAATCACTCAGCGATCAGTGGCGAAACTATGATAAAAATGTGAAGTCAATTGACCCCACTCAATTTTTGAAATCACTTAAAAAAAATTTTTTTACTCCACTCAATTTTTGATCCCCACTCAGATTTTTTTTTTAATTAGAGATATCCAAACGACCAAACCTCAGTTTTAAATCTCATACATCAATATTTGTTCAGCACTTCAGCCACAAAATAGGGAGAGAAGGGGCAAAGCCAAATCGTAAAAGGCAAAAGCCAAACCGTGAACCATTAAAGTCTTTCGCGAGTGGTCGGAGTGGGTACTGGTGACTGGCGAGCCGCGAGTATGGAGACTGGAGTCCGACTCTATTCTACTGTGACTCTCTTGCAGCCTTGTGCCCTTGCAGATAACAAAAATTACTCTCTTCAATTTCTCCAACCTCAGTTTTGTTTTCAGAAATCAATTGGGATTCTCCCCTTTTATTAGTATTATTAAATTGGATATTTGGATACATTTGTCGAACCCCCGCCAAATTTTTTATAACTTACTAATAATTTTGACCCCATTGCTATAACTTCCTGGCTTCGCCACTGTTAGCGATCTAACTGCCATATCATAAAACGACATTAGTATTTGTTTACTGGTAAAATTAAAGCACCAACATTTCCGTTTACAACCTCACTGAAAGTCACTTTACGAGTACACAGATTTTCTCTTCTTATTTCGGAATGTAAATTTTCTATTCAAAGCATCGTCGGCAAGTTTTCAACATGAATACATACATACATACATATTTTCATATTTTGTCGGATTGTTAAATAAAGATCAAAATCACTTCTAGAGAAGTTATCTAAACTCAATTTCATATGCTTTTTACATACATACATACATATAGTGTGTGTGTGTGTGTGTTTTTAGACTAACTCTCTTTCACCAAACGCTGGATTCCTAGATCAAAATTCTAATTTGCATTGATGTTTCCACTTGTATATCACTTCTTTAAAGAAAAACAATAACAAAATTGAATCCAGAAGAGAGAAAGAACGAAAGAAAAAAAAAAGACTCCTACTTTCTTTGTAATTTCTATCATAAAAAAAGGGAAATCTTTTTACCGGAGGACAGAGGTAGTACATGTATTAATATACATTAACATGCATATATACACACGGAACAATAAGAACATGACAACAACAACGATTTCAAACAAACCCCATACTTCCAATTTCCACCACCATTTTCCCCGTCCTCCCAGTGATCGAATAAAATCAACTAGTTTTATAATTACTATAAAGTCCCTGAACTAGTTTTACCCTTGGTTAAAGATGAGCATATAGATCTACTTAGTTGCATTGCTACTTTTCTTATTAATGTTTGGAGTTTGCATTTATCCTTGTACAGATTTAAAAATATGAGTTGCAATTTTCAGGCAACCAATCTTGTTGATATTTCCTATGATTTTGACACAAGATTCAGACCGTGGCTCTACCCGGCTCACAACTTCACATTAGTAGCATTCTGGTCCCCTCTGTTGATTAAATCCCAAGAGGCTGACCCTAGTGGTTTTTCTCCCAACAGCCTTCTAAACCTTTATCTTGATGAGGCAGATGAGGTATGGACAACTTGGATATTGTGATATTCTCAGCTGGATACTGGTTCTTTCGACCAGTCATTTACTATGAAAATGGTAAAATTGTTGGTTGTTTTAAGTGCAATAAACAGAACATATCAGAGCTTCCCCACTATTATGGATATAAAATGGCCTTCCGTACGGCCTTTCAGACCCTTCTGAGCAATGAAAACTACAAGGGGGTGACATTTCTAAGGACATACTCGCCATCACATTTTGAGAATGGAGATTGGAATAAAGGAGGAAATTGTGTGAGAACAAGACCCTTTAGAAAACAAGAGATGAAACTAGATGGGTACAGTTTATCTATAAAGTAGCATCCTAATTTACAATGATCTCATCATCTGAATGCATTATTGGATGAATCTTTTAATGCCGAGGTAAGATCTTATTGCATCAACTAGAGATAAACAATTCAGACATGCCTATAAGGCTTTAACACTGACGAGAACAGGATCACAAGAGAAGACGTAAATAGAGGTGTTTGGTTACCACATACTTGAAGCGACGTGTAATCAAGGAAATTTCAAGAAAGGTTAAACAATTTGTTATAATAGGAATAATATACGCTTAAGTTGGATATGAATAACATCCAATTTAAATGATCACTTAAGTAGTCAATACATTATTGGCAAACTATATCTTCTTTTACGGTGTCATTTTCATGCCCTATATTCTAGAAATTAACCATGTTAGCCTAAACATATCGTAAAAGCGATCCAGATGGGAAATGAGAACCAAAATTCAGTAACCAAGCTAATTAGCACCCTCATTTACATCATTTATTTATATGAAATTGACCACATATCATCCATACATATATATAGATAGATAGATTTCAGACACACACAAATACACACAACTTACATATATATAGAAATAGTGTAAGATACCTGGAGTAGGCTGCTTCAGCGCATTTTCTTGAACTTGTGCCCACTCTTTCTCTAATTTCTGAACAATTTCTTCCATTGAGCCCTAAGAAGATTCATAATCTCATCAACTAAATTTAGGGGAACAAAGATTAATGCAATAGAAAAAGAATAAATTGACAAAATATGTAGATGAAGGAATATGCAACAGACCAGTTCTTTTTTCTTGTTATCTAACTTCTCTAACAGAACTTCTGTATCCCCTTGAGCTTCAACTGTGGTTTTAGATTCAATTAACGAATCACTCAATTTTCCAGATTGGCCAGCATCTAGAGAAGCTTGCACATTATCTAATTCAGCCTTCAGATTATTTTCAGCCAAGTCCATTTCCTGTTCGGGAATACGTTATAGAAAATTTTACTCTGATGAGAATAACAAGGATTGAACAACTGATACAGCTATAGATAGAATTACATGAAAAAACAAGTGCATACGTCTTACCTCAAGTAGTTATACTAAACGGTTGCGGTAGATCAAGTGTTGATTCGGTCAATAGAGAATAAAATAATAATGATTCCCTAATCTAACTCAACATGCAAATTATTTAGGAGTGATTTGAGGTAATGAAGAAACAAATGACATTAAGTGATCAAAATATTGGTAGCATTGACCATGAAGGGAATAATCTAAAGGCTCCTGGAGTTACCCTTATTCTAGTAAAAGGAGAGTAGGACACTGAGTGGTAGCAACATGGTGAACTTAGTCTATGGATTCCCACATCCCCTGGGGAGGTCTTAGATGTATTGCATGAGAGCAGGACATCAGGATTCTGATGGGAGTGACTGGGATCACCCATTGCAAGTGTGAGGAAGACGTGTATTTTATCCTCTATCAGTAGACTAGAATAAAGTAACTGCCTACCTGATCTGTGGCTAAGTAACAACTAACAACCCACTAGATGATTATATGAGCAGTCAATCACTTGGATTAAGGCAAGTAACATCAAGGATTCAAGATTGGGAAGTTGTGTCAAGCTCAGTTATGTGTTATCTCTAGATTTGAAAATAAACTATCGGCTAGGGAAGGGCATCTGTAATCCGCTCTTCTAGACCCAATACCCAGTTTCTCAATCTTTAAAGCTCACTTTTCCAATCCATATACCAAACCAAAACCCACCTTCACCCACTTCTGTAGCACCAAAACCTAGATCTCCAAATTCCACAAGTCCAAAATACCTGAACTCAAAGGGCTCAACTCGGTACAACATTGTGTTCCTACTGATAATCTTATAGCAAAACCAAAAGTCCAAATTAACTTGTGTACTCAAAGGGAATCCTTTGGTATAATTGTTCTGTGATGCAGTCATTTATATAATCTAACTAATGTTGTTACTCACAAATCGAACATACAAACATTTAATGAAACATCAAGTGCCATCTGCTCCTACTTGTAAACATAATTGTATAGGATTCAAAAGAAACAAAGTCCACTGAAACAGTTATATTTAACCTAAAGGTCTATGGTGATAATTATATGAACATTGGGCCAAGTCGACCAAAAAAACAAACAAATATCAATTATGAGAACAACATTAGACGATTAAATCTGAAACCTTAGCTCTGACCTTTAACTTACTCCGCAGACTTCCTGCAACTTCTCCTGTATTTTGTTCTCACAATCTGATATAGCCTTTTCATATGCACCATTTTCTTCTTGTAACGTAACTTCTCTAAGTTGTGTCTGCCATAAAATTTAGGGCCAGATATTTAGTTTTTAATCAAAACTCGAGTTAATTAGCTAAGTACAGGAACAAACCTAAATTATGTAACTCAACATGCATTTGGAAGCTGCTACAAAATCCAGCTGAGGAAACTAAATTACAAAAAACTGAAGCACAAACCCAAACAAAACTCAAATTTAAAGCAAGAACTTGAAGTTTACAAACTCAATCCGGTATTCAGACATTTACTCCAAGACACATGAACTTGAAGTTCAATTGTACCATTTTTAGAACAAAATCAAACAAATTCAAAATTTAAAGCAAGAGGGAACCAAAGGGAATACGAGAAAGAAGTATCCATCCAATATTTAACAATCCACCAACAAAAAACACCATATTTGTTGTTAAAAGTTAAATTCAAAATTCCAAAATCCATCAGAAGAAATCTCAAGGTGTCAACAAGGTCAAATAAGCTTGTGAAGTAAAAGAAGTCATGGAGCCACTTTCTCTCAACTCTAAGGTTATGCATAAACAAATGTGTACATCTATATGTATTTCTAAGATGATTTGAAGGTAGATAACATGACTGACATGATTTACAGACCCTCTGTAACAAAATATAAACTTGAAACTGAGTTGTAGCATGTTTTAATCAAAGACATAATTTTTTCTTCCCATAAATGCAATAATTAAGAAGTACTGCAACCTATAATTGATTCCAAACTTGTGTCAAATTCAAAATTCCAAATGAAAGGAAAACTTCATTGTCTAAAAAAAGGTAGACCCACATAAGCAAAACACTGAAATCGAAAGATATACAGTTGACTGCGAGAAATCCCAGCTAGAAATCAAAGACCCAGATGAGAGAAGCCGAGTATTTTTCTGGAACCTGTTCTTTGGTGGCGGAGTGAGCATTCAACTGGAGAGCGAGAGCGGCGTTGGAGGCGAGAGAGTGCGCGTGTAGGTGAGGGAGTCGTTCGGAGATATCAGGGGGAGGGAGCCTCAGGCGTAAATCTTGGATTGAACGGGAGAGGGAAGCTGCTTTCTGATCCAATTCTCGCACATATTTTTGTTGTTCGGGAGTGAAGATCAATGGAATTGAATTGTTGGAGTCTGAATCTTCATCTTCGTTACTTGCCCCACCTTTTCCTACTGCCCATGCTAACAATCCTGCCATCTCTATTCGATTTCTCTGGTCTCTGCAATTTACTACGCTTCCATTATTCCGTATCTACGGGTGTGCAACCGGTAAAACCCGGTCTGAATCGGATCGGCACGGTACCGAATCAGTATGGAAACCGACCAAATTTCGAACCGGTTTTTATCAAAAATTAATATAATTTTTTTTTATTTTTTTATTATTATTATTATTAATTATTTATTAATAATAATAATAAATTAGAAAATCGGTATATATCGGTCCGATTTTATAAAACCAAACTATAAAAATATCATACCAAAATTAGTATATACCGATTTTTTTGTATTAAACTGGACCGATTCTTTTTATTCTGAATCGGCCGGTCCGATTCAGAAAATCGTAATAATCGAAAACACCAAAATATTTAAACAGTCTTATCTATGATCTATCAACCAACTTGGGCCTGGGTCAAGGGTCAAGTGTCAGAGGTCAGGATTTGAAAAGTTTTTTAATAAGTTTATGGTAAGTTAGTCGGTTCACTGATACTTTTTTATTAATATTATATTAATCAATTAATAAAAATTAAAAATTTGACTGGATAAGACCTAAAAAATATCCGGGTGCACGATGGTCAACAACAAATTAATAAAATGTTATTTGAACTACAAAATTTGTAGTTTACAGTTCATCTTATTTTTATTTTTATTGTAATTAAAGAATAGTATATGATTGTATATTTGTATTGATCAAGAATGTACTATTTAAAGTTATGTTGATGTACGTTAAACGCAATTTAATTGATAAAAATAATTTATATTAAATAATATGACCCATTATACAACTTTAACGAGATCCAAAAATGACTCGTTCAAAAAGCAAAAACAACATAAGAACAAAGATATCTTCCTTCCTAAAATTGCAAGACCCTACTTTTCAAAGATATATTCCTCCTCACATCATTCCAAAGAAACAAATAAACTTCTAAAACTCCATCAACTTCACTTCCAATCCAACCCTTCCCCACTCCCACCCCGCACTACAACCCCAAATCAACAATCCCTCCTAACAAGTAACAACACCCCTTTCTTTTACCCAAACTTTCTCTCTCATCTCTCCTCCTGGTCGGCCGCCGGCCCCCGGCCCCCAAATTCAGGACTTCTGTTAAAACTATTCAACTCCCCTATTCCATCTCCCACACCCCAACTAACTCTCTAAATCCCTAGACCATGTACATTTAATTCAATTATCGGACTATTTTTTTTACTTTTTTTTTAATAATTTACGCGGTAACAGCCATCATATAACATGTTGAAGAAAATCAGAAGAAGAGTCAAAATCATAGCCACCAAGGCTTTCAAGAAACCTCGCAAACCCTATAAACCCCTAACCCCATCAGCCCCCTCTTCCCCACCGCCTGAATCACCCAAACCCACCATGTTTCCATCTTCACACCACCATAAGCGGCCGAACCAGCCATTCCTTTTCCCTCAAACCCAATCTACAGTTCTCCCTGATCCTTCCGCTTTCTTTTCTCCCCACCTGTTATCAACCCCTTTGCCCACTAATTCCTTCTTCCAAAACTTTATCCTCAAAAATGGCGACCAACCTGAATACATTCACCCCTATCTCGTCAAATCTTCTCTCTCCTCGCTTTCTGTCTCTTACCCATCTCTTTTCTCAAACTCTGCTTTTCTGTACCAGGTTTTCAACCCTGATCTCACCATATCTGCTTTGAACAACACAAACCCGAATTCGACCCATTTGATCTCTTCTTTTAATGATCTAAGTGTCACTTTGGATCTCCCTTCTAGCAATCTTAGGTTCTTTCTTGTTAGAGGAAGCCCTTTCTTGACCTGTGCTGTTACCAATGGGGTTGAGCTTTCGATTTCGACAATTCATGCGATTCTTGAATGCTCTTCCAATAGTTCTCTCACTAAATACACTATCAAGCTTAACAACAATCAGACATGGCTGTTGTATGCTTCTTCCCCGATTAAATTGAGCAATGACATTTCTAAGATAACTTCTGGTGGCTTTTCGGGTGTGATTCGGATTGCTGTTTTACCGGATTCGCAGCCTTCCTTTGAGGCAATTCTTGACCGGTTTAGTTCTTGTTATCCGGTATCTGGTGATGCTTCAGTTACTAGCCCATTTTGTGTGGAGTATAAATGGGAGAAGAAAGGTTGGGGAGATTTGCTTATGCTTGCTCATCCTCTCCATCTAAGGCTTCTTTCAGAGAATGATTGCTCAATCACTATTTTAGAGGATTTTAAGTACAAAAGTGTTGATGGGGAACTTGTTGGAGTTGTTGGAGATTCTTGGGTATTGAAAACTGACCCTGTTTCTGTAACTTGGCATTCTATTAAGGGTATTAAGGAGGAATCACATGGTGAGATCATTAATGCACTTCTCAAAGATGTTGAAACTCTGAATTCAACAACAATAGAAACAACATCATCATATTTTTATGGGAAATTGGTGGCGAGAGCCGCAAGGTTTGCACTGATAGCTGAAGAGGTGTGCTTTCCAGATGTAATTCCAGCAATCAAGAAGTTCTTGAAGGATAGTATTGAGCCCTGGTTAGATGGGACTTTTGCCAGCAATGGTTTCTTGTATGATGGGAAATGGGGTGGAATTGTGACTAAACAAGGATCATTGGATTCTGGAGCAGATTTTGGATTTGGAATATACAATGATCACCATTATCATCTGGGGTACTTCCTTTATGGAATTGCAGTGCTTGCTAAGATAGACTCTGCTTGGGGAAGGAAGTATAAGCCACAAGCTTATACACTAATGGCAGATTTTATGAACTTGGGAAGGAGAGTAAATTCAAATTATCCTCGTCTGAGGTGTTTTGACTTGTGGAAATTGCATTCTTGGGCTGGAGGACTGACTGAATTTGCTGATGGGCGAAATCAGGAGAGCACAAGTGAGGCTGTGAATGGTTATTATTCAGCTGCTTTAATGGGGTTGGCATATGGAGATACCCATCTTGTTGCTATTGGATCCACACTTTCAGCAATGGAGATTCAGTCAGCACAAACTTGGTGGCATGTGAGGGTGGGGATAATATGTATCCTGAAGAATTCACCAGGGAGAATAGGGTGGTGGGTGTTTTGTGGGCTAACAAGAGGGACAGTGGCCTTTGGTTTGCTCCACCTGAATGGAAAGAGTGCAGGCTGGGAATTCAGCTCCTACCATTGCTGCCAATAACCGAGGTTTTGTTCTCTGATGTTAAGTTTGCGAAGGAGCTCAAAGCGATGGACATTACCGGCTTTAGCAAGAGAGGGGTTGGAGAGGGTGGAAGGGATTTGTATATGCATTGGAAGGATTTATGAAAAACAAGTTGCTTTAGAGAAGATTAGGAACTTGAATGGATACGATGATGGGAACTCACTTACGAATCTCTTATGGTGGATTCACAGTAGAGATGATGAAGAAGAGGGGTTTCATGGAAGATTCTGCTGGTATCAGAACTATTGTCATTAAACAGATCATCATCCTTTGTGTTGAGGATAAAGATGACTTAATAAGAATATGATTGATGAGTGCTGCAGATGTACGCAATGTGAAACCATGTTATTGGGTTACTATATCATGATTGCTTTATTTTGCGTCTAATGTATATTTATTATCTATCATTTGAGCTTTTAAACATCAAAAAAATAAATTAATAAAACAAATGGTTTGTTTTGCCTCTTACTAGCATGTGTCATGATCTGATATTCAACTGCTGAGCTTCCCTAACAACAGATGCTCAAAGAATATTAAGTATGGTACTCGTATTAGGATGAATTTTAACTGCAGACTGAGAATGTTCTCCTATAGGCTTTTTTTTTTTTTTTTTTCTGTTCTTTTTTGTTTTTTGTTCTTTTTTGAAACGCTACAAGGTGCTTCTTTCAAAAGCAAGATTAGTGCCTATAATAACCCTTGGTTTTTGTGGTTCTGTTCTGTTGGTGGACCTGTGCAAAACAAGCTATAGTTAGAGTAGCATCGCTTATTCCTCTACCTGAGCAACATCTTGAAATTAAACTTGTATCTGCATTCTGCAACTTGATAGAATTGATAAATTCTTAGTAGTGTTATAGGACCTTTTGGCTTTTACATAGCTGTTGGTACTTCGTAAAGATTTAAAGAAGGTAATTTAACAAGGTTGGTCGTCAAAAAAGAATTAATAACACCAATTTTTGACGCATTGTATGTTGTTTGTGGTTAAAATGAAAAATGAAACACATATTTCTGTACTAGCCGTGATTATACATAGATAAAGAGTTGATCCTGGGACAATTTCAATGACTACCATATAATATAAATTGGGTGATGATCAAATATTTCTTTATCTTTCACAGTTAATATCCTTGATGGCAGTGAGTTAATTAAAGATGCATTTTTTAAAAATAAAATAAAACAAAATCAAGCAGTGGCAATGGCAATGGCGCAAGAGGTTAGGACAATTAATTACTACTTGGGTGCGGACGAGCTGTTCTATTATATGCAGATTCTGTTGGTTAAAGTTTTTCATATGGCAGGCGCTGGGAATGAAGCTTGTAGAGCAGGGGAGATCCAACTTGTACGGTGTATTCATACTCCAAACAGTCATGAATTCCTTGTTTCCTCGTTAGATTAGCCAACTTAACTTGTAGGACCCAAGTTGTTGCGTTAGTTAAGAAAGACCCTAGGAATAACTTCTTTAAATTCAGTACAGAAGTAATGTATTCATACTCTAGTCTAGTGTTTACGTTGTTGCATATTACTCCCAGTGTCCCATAATATAAGACTGATTTTATTTGTTTCAAATTATTTAGTTTTTTTATATAATTTATGAGAATTAACTATAATTTTTCTAAAATTATTTTTCATGAAAAAATGTTAGATATGAGAGAGTATAAGATAAGTATGGTAATTATGAAAATTTAAGGATACTATGGACAATTGATATTATAATTTATTTGTATGTTAATTTTTCCTAACTATAACATAAATAAAAATGTCCTCCGATGTCCTAATCGGTATCCTAATAACTTTTATATATATATATATATATATATATATATATATATATATATATATACACTTAATATTTACATTAATTAAGTTATTAATTAATGTAAATTATTAATTAATAATTTACCTATATAAGTTGTTAATAATTTAATATATACATATATATATATATATATATGGATCGATCGTAAGGACTTTTACTTTTGTTAAAATGCGACTTTTTTTTTTTAGTTTTTTTTTTTAAATAACTAAAAAAAGTTTAATATTTTATGGAATTGAAATTTTTTCATAATACAATGTTTTGGATGTGATTTGGATCGTTATAACAAAAATGTGCATCAGATAAATTGCGGTGCAGCGCGCGTGATCGCATCACCATTTTTTGGTATAGGTATTCAAATCACGCCTAAAACATTATATTATGGAAAATATCGATTCCATAAAATATTAAATATTTTTTTAGTTGTTTTAAAAAAAACAAAAAAAAAAAGGTCCGCATTTTAACAAAAGTAAGAGAATCTCACCGACGGCTCTCGATATATAATATATATATATATGTGTATTTATTAATAACTTACATTCCTTTATATATAAGTTATTAATATATACGTGTGTGTGTGTGTATATATATATATATATATATATATATATATATATATATATATATATATATATATATATATATTAATAAATCATAACTTAGATTCATTAATTAATCACTTTAACTTATATTCATTAATTAATAACTTACATATACATTTATATATATAAGTTATTATATATATATATATACACAATATACACACACATATATATGTGTTTAATTAATATGTATGATTTAAACTTTATTTTTTTTGTAAATATTTTGAATGAATTTTATATTAGGTTACTTGATAAACTAATTCGGATATTCTGATATCCTAATAATTTATCTATTCGGATAAAATAAATCGGTAGAATTGGATATTATCCGTATTCAATATTTTTTCGAATACCAGACACTTAATAATATTTTTAAAATTACGGATAATTTGGATACGGATACGGATACGGATAGCAAATTAATTTTCCGAATACGGATACGGATATACATGTCTCTGTATCCATTTAATACCGTTTACACCCCTACTCATATATATGAAATCAATTCTCACCCCAAAACCAACCAACCCTTCCCAGAGAACACTTGGAGGACAGGGATACTGCGTGGATATTAATTGTATGTATAATTCCTCTCATGGAAATTAATCTTGCTACTTTTTCTGTCCTTGCAGTCCAGTATTTGGCTGAGGAAAAAAGCACATTTAGCTTATTGTAGTTGTAGTGTTTTAATCAATTAGTCACTGTGCTTTTAAAATATTCAATTAGTCCACTGTATTTTTTTAAAATATTCAATCAAGCAATTCCGTCCCAATTTCTTAACTAACGTTAAAAAAATTGGGGAAAACACATTTACCCCAATCGCGCTTTTTTAAAATATTCAATTAAATTTCAATCGTATTTTTTTAAAATGTTCAATCAAGAAATTCCGTCCAATTTTTTTCACGGACGTTAAAAAATTGGGTCAATTTTCCTACGTGGCTTTAAAAAATAAAATACAAATTGGGCCAATTTTGCTCACGGACGTCATTTGTATTATTTAATATTATTAAAATGGGGATGAATAATATAAGAATTGAATGTAAAAATATTATTTAATACTAATATTTATGTCATGTACGTAATTTAAGAGAATATTTAAATATTTAAATTTTATTAACATATCCAATATGATCAATAACATTGTTTTATTATGATAAATGATAATAATAAAATTTAAATTTTTAATTTTTCTTAAATTATCTACTATATGATTATTAGATAACAATTTTATTTTATATAATTTATTAGTATTTTGTTACATATGTGGTGATGTTGTGATTTTTAGTTTTGGTAATTTGTAATTAAGTTTAGTTGGTAGGATTGGAATAGTTGGTCGGTGATTTTAGTTTGGATGAGTTTCTGTTATTTGCATCTTGTAGGATTTGAGAAGGCAATGTTCAAGAGAATGAACGAGAAACAAGCTACGGAAAAGGAAGCGTATCTATGGTCGGTGGCTGATATGTGAAAAGGAATATCTTTCCTTCACATAACCAACTTTGGATGAAAACGGCATATATATGAGTTTCTTAATCCTAACAGGCCATAACCAACTTTGGAATATATGTAGTTGAAAATTGTATATAAATAATATAAAAATAAAATATGAAGTATTATTTACGATTAGATGTCCTGTTTATTCTTTTTTTTTTTTATATACAAACATGATTTTTATATATAATTTGTATCTCTAATATTATTCAAAATAACCATGAGTGGCTCAGTATTAATCAGTTTCTTGATTAAATGTACTCGTCCCTTTCACAAATTGTTCATAAATTTATAAAATTTTAAGGATAATGTTTTTGTGGCATGTCTATCTATATATTTATTGATAATATAGTTTAATAGTGATAACTTGATATAAAAAAATATTAGTAATTAATAAATATTGTTTCATTTAATATTATTACTATTCAATTAAATGGAACTCTTTTATGAAACAATAATAATTGTTATTTACAAATTTTATAAATTATTAACTAAGTTTATTAGTTTAAGAATTTATAGTTTGGAATAGTTGATCGGTGACATATGGTGTTCCAGATTAGACCACGTGAGATTTATGAATTATGATTTTTAGAATTTTTTAACTTTCGTGAGTAAAATTGGACGGAATTGCTTGATTGAACATTTTTAAAAAGTACAGTGGGCTAATTGAATATTTTAAAAGCACAGTGGGATAAAGGTGTTTTTTCCCCCTAATTTTTTAATGTCCGTTAGCAAAATTGGACGGAATTGCTTGATTGAATATTTTTAAAAAGTACAGTGGGCTAATTGAATATTTTAAAAGTGACTAATTGCTTAAAACACTACAACTACAGTGACGTAAAGGTGCTTTTTCCCATTTGGCTGATAAAGAAGGAAGAACACGAGAGAAATTTCTTCAATTTTTTGATCATCCCCTGGCCCGTTCCTCATATCAGTCAAAGGAAAACAATTTCTTTCATTTTTTTTCATCATTCAACAGTATGATACTTTATACATGGAGAGAGATTTTTTAGCTTATCAATCCATTCCACATTAAAAAAAATTACAAAAATAATTTTGTTTTTATTGATGATGATAGTATATAATGACATAATATATTTATTATATTGCCATACTATCCTTACTAAATTAAACACTCATTAAATATAAATATATATATATATATGAAATAGAAATACTATATATATATAGAGATATATATTTGTTGCCGAATTGGAGTTAGAGACTTATAGCAGAACGAAGAATCAAAAGAGCATAGATCGACCCATAGTCATTTTGTTCACACCCAAAGCTATACTCCTTCAGTTCCAAAAACATAATAATATTATTAATTTTTTAAAATTAGCTTATGATATTTTTTAATTTAAAATAACAAAAAAAAATTATTTTAATCTATACAATGATCGATAAATTTATAAATTATCTAAAAAATATTACTTATTTGAAGATTTGATGTTTTAAATTTGAAGTTAAAAAATATTTCAAAAGTCAAAATTGACTTATTTTGACTTTTTAGTCAAATTGACTATTTTAGTATAACTATTTATTTATAAATATAAAGACGGAGAAACTAAAATCATACGAAAATATGTTGAATTTACTATCACCTCTAATTTTTATAAATTAAATAAGTATATATAATTATAAAATCCTAATAAAATTGATTAATTAAATCAAAAAAGAAAGTCAAGTTTTTTTTAGGGAGATGATCGTAATTTGGAATGAAATAGTATTAGTCTTTTATATATATATATATATTTGTTGCCGATTGGAGTAAGAGACTTATAGCAGAACGAAGAATCAAAAGAGCATAGACCCATAGTCATTTTGTTCACACCCAAAACTATACTCCTTCAGTTCCAAAAATATAATAATATTACTAATTTTTTAAAATTAGCTTATGCTATTTTTTAATTCAAAATAATAATTTTTTTTATTTTAATCTATACAATGATCGATAAATTTATAAATTATCTAAAAAATATTACTTATTTGAAGATTTGTTGTTTTAAATTTGAAGTTAAAAAATATTTCAAAAGTCAAAAATTGGCTTATTTTGAATTTTTTAGTCAAATTGACTATTTTAGTATTACTATTTATTTATAAATATAAAGACGGAGAAACTAAAACCATAAGAAAATATGTTGAATTTACTATCACCTCTAATTTTTATAAATTAAATAAGTATATATAATTATAAAATCCTAATAAAATTGATTAATTAAATTAAAAAATAAAGTCAGGTTTTTTTAGGGAGATGATCGTAATTTGGAATGAAATAGTATTAGTCTAATATATATATATATATATATATATATATATATATATATTTGTTGTCGAATTGGAGTAAGAGACTTATAGCAGAACGAAGAATCAAAAGAGCATAGATGACCCATAGTCATTTTGTTCACACCCAAAACTATACTCCTTCAGTTTCAAAAAATTAATTATTATTCCCGGCCCCCCCAAAACAATTCAACTGAAATAATATTAGTCTTGAACAACTGTAAAGAATCTTAGAAAGATCTTCACAGAGAATAGATGACTCATAGTCATTTTGTTCACACCCAAAGCTATACTCCTTCACTTCCAAAAAATTAATTATTACTGAAATAGTATTAGTCTTGAACAACTGTAAAGAATATTAGAAAGATCTTTAGAGCATAGATGACCTATAGTCATTTTGTTCACACCCAAAGCTATACTCCTTCGATAAATTTATAAATTATCTAAAAAATATTACTTATTTGAAGATTTGTTGTTTTAAATTTGAAGTTAAAAAATATTTCAAAAGTCAAAAATTGGCTTATTTTGAATTTTTTAGTCAAATTGACTATTTTAGTATTACTATTTATTTATAAATATAAAGACGGAGAAACTAAAACCATAAGAAAATATGTTGAATTTACTATCACCTCTAATTTTTATAAATTAAATAAGTATATATAATTATAAAATCCTAATAAAATTGATTAATTAAATTAAAAAAAAAAAGTCGTGTTTTTTAGGGAGATGATCGTAATTTGGAATGAAATAGTATTAGTCTTATATATATATATATATATATATATATATATATATATATATATTGTTGTCGAATTGGAGTAAGAGACTTATAGCAGAACGAAGAATCAAAAGAGCATAGATGACCCATAGTCATTTTGTTCACACCCAAAACTATACTCCTTCAGTTTCAAAAAATTAATTATTATTCCTACTTCCAAAACAATTCAATCAAATAATATTAGTCTTGAACAACTGTAAAGAATCTTAGAAAGATCTTCACAGAGAATAGATGACTCATAGTCATTTTGTTCACACCCAAAGCTATACTCCTTCACTTCCAAAAAATTAATTATTACCAAATAAATAGTATTAGTCTTGAACAATCAGAAAGAATATTAGAAAGATCTTGAGCATAGATGACTATATAGTCATTTTGTTCACACCCAAAGCTATACTCCTTCGGTTCCAAAAATTAATTATTATTCACGCCTCCCCCCCTAATCCAATCCAATCATGCAAGTGTCGTTCATATGGAACCTTTCCCCTCAGGGATAATGATATTTTTTAATTCAAAATAACAATTTTTTTTTATTTTAATCTATACAATGATCGATAAATTTATAAATTATCTAAAAAATATTACTTATTTGAAGATTTGTTGTTTTAAATTTGAAGTTAAAAATATTTCAAAAAGTCAAAAATTGGCTTATTTTGACTTTTTTAGTCAAATTGACTATTTTAATATTACTATTTATTTATAAATATAAAGACGGAGAAACTAAAACCATAAGAAAATATGTTGAATTTACTATCACCTCTAGTTTTTATAAATTAAATAAGTATATATAATTATAAAATCCTAATAAAATTGATTAATTAAATTAAAAAATAAAATCGTGTTTTTTAGGAGATGATCGTAATTTGGAATGAAATAGTATTAGTCTTTTATATATATATATATATATATATATATATATATATATATATATATATATATATATATTTGTTATTAATTGGAGTAAGAGACTTATAGTAGAATCGAAGAATGAAAAGAGAGCATAGATGACCCATAGTCATTTTGTTCACACTCAAAGCTATACTCCTTCAGTTCCAAAAAATTAATTATTATTCACGCCCCCCCAAAATCCAATCCAACTGAAATAGTATTAGTTGTAAGATCCCAAATAATTAATAAATGAAATTTAATTTTCTCTAATTATTATTTTGAAATAGTAAGGGTTGATGTGATTAATGTGGATAATTCACGGGTAAAATACGCAAATATTTCAAAATAAGCAAGTGGTTATAAAATATTCATTGTTGTTTGGGAATATTCGTTTGGTCGTGGAATATTCGTAACTGTTTAGAATATTCGTATAACCAAGGGCAAATGCCATGTGTGGGCCCCATAACGAAAAAGCGATTGGAGGAAGAAAATGACAAATATAAGTTGTTTAAAAATAACGGCGTAGTTATTCTGCTTTTATCGTTTGGAATCCGTGGTTAAAACACACGATGTCTGCCATTGTTGTTGAGCAGTAGACACCAGTATTGCACCAATTATTGACTCTTACGTGAAGAAGGCACTACTCAATAATGGTTACGATAATTACTATTCAAAGGTTTTATTTTATTGATTCAATAATTGCTTTGCGTTGATATTTTATATTCTTTGTTGTTTTAATAATTGTCATTACACAAGATTTTTCATTGTCGAAACAATAATTCATATTATCTGAATAATATTATTAGATAACATTATTGGCAATGTCTAGAAAGTTCTGTCTAGGAGAGGTTTGGTCACCTAATTGCGCGGCCAAGAGGAGAAATTCTTATTGGAAAGCCCCTCTTTCTTGGAACCGCACGTCATATCAATATTGTGATTCTCAGTAATATTATTTGTGAATAATTAATTATTGATTCATATGATGAGAAAAATATTGATTTTATGTGGATATAGATGGAGAAAATTTTTAATGTGACAATTGTTGAAAATTGAAATTTTATCTTTTTCGATAAAATAATTCATTTAAATATATATTATTATATTTTAATAATATAATAATGGTGATATTTTACACAACGAATGTGGGATATATGAGTATACGAGAAGGAAGAGTATTTTTGTTGCAATAAATATTTAAAATATGTTAAACATGCTCTGTGGACCCCATTTATTGATCGAAATTTGATTATAAATTTCTAAAATCACCCGTTTGTGGATTTCGGTCAATTTCTGTTGGAAATTTGGAAAAACTTTCTTCTGCAAAGTTGTAGAAATTGAATTTCCTATAAAAACTCATGAGATTCGAATTTTTTGATAAAAGGGCTATTTATTATGAATTATTGAAGTTCAAGTTCAAAATAATTGATTTTTGGAAGTTTAAATTATTTTAAATTAGAAAAACGTTTTTTTTTTTTTTTTCTAGAAGGTTGGCATGTGTGAATTGCTGAGATTAAGATTTCAAGGAATACGTATAATATTTTTATATATATTAATATTATATTAAATTTTCTGCTTTGGTGTGTTAAGCGATTTCCTATAAATAGGTCTTAGGTTAGAATTGAAAATCACACCGTAAATCAAGTTTTCTCTCTATATTATCGGTATTATTCTTGTGAGTATTTTGAGTATACTTTGAGTATTGCTATACGGTGAAAGTTCAAGATATAGTCATATCCATTATTCCAGTTAAATCTTGATCTTTCGAGGTAAGGGATGTTATTTTATTCAAAAAATGATATTATTTCTTCAATATCATTATGCCAAAATATTGGTTGGAAGTTTTATCAAATTTGGAACTTTTGGTGTCGAGATTACTATTCACGATATCTGACTATTATTCACGATACTGACCTTATTCACGAATCACGGACTATTCATCGAAAAATGAAAATTTTTCTTTTAGTCAAAATATCTATTGTGGATATTAGCTTTGATTGTATCCATGTTTTGATCATTCTTGAATTTTACGCCACTATGATTATTTTTGAGGTATTTTTTTGACGTGGATAAAACAAAGTACGAATCCTTAATCCTTAATCCTTGTCATTTTGATTCAATCGGATTCGCTTTTTTAAAAAATATTTTTCATCATCCTCGGTCTTAAATGATATTATTATTGAATATCTTTGGCACAGAGTGCAAAGATGAATGATTTATGATGAATATCTTTGGCGATGGTGCAAAGATGAATGATTTTTGATGAATATCTTTGGCCGTAGTGCAAAGATGAATGATTTCGATGAATATCTTTGGCCCGTAGTGCAAAGATGAACATGTGTTTAGATGAACATGACTAATCGGTGAATGTCCTCGCCCAGAAGTAGTGGGATGAATATTTGATCCCGTATATATATTGATTGATGTTACAGGGGATAAAATAGACGATGAACTTTAAAATTCATACATAGAAGATAGTAGTTTGCATTCTCTACTTAACTCTTCTAATGAATTATTATTTCATTGCTGAATATTGATTTAAAACTTGTTGTCTATTGTATTCTATTATATTTTTCCTGTTGAAGACTAACGATAATTTTGTTGTATATTATCTTAGTCATAATATTCTTTATTTGGGCTAATCGAGCTCACTTTTTTTCCTTTTTGTTCCATTTTTCTTCTCGTGAGGCGAGAATATAGCAAGTACGAGTCGTCGGGTATGGAATGAAAGTTCTAGGGAGAGTTGTTTAGTAGTCCTCACCATTGTTGTAAAATAATGTATCAATAATTATGATGAGGATTTATTTGTATGTGGATATTGTCAGATGGCAATATCTCGTATTTAAACTCACAGCTTTACTATTGTAATAATAAAGTTGTAGTTGTTTCTGTACCGTGTATTAACAACTCAGAATGGGGGATGTAGACCTATTTTGGGGGTGTCACATTAATCTTAAACAACTGTAAAGAATCTTAGAAAGATCTTCACAGAGCATAAATGACCCATAGTCATTTTGTTCACACCCAAAACTATACTCCTTCAGTTCCAAAAAATTAATTATTATTCACGTCCCCCCAATCCAATCCAACTGAAATTGTATTAGTCTTGAACAACTGTAAAGAATCTTAGAAAGATCTTCACAGAGCATAGATGACCCATAGTCATTTTGTTCACACCCAAAGCTATACTCCTTCAGTTCCAAAAAATTAATTATTATTCACGCCCCCCCAATCCAACCCAACTGAAATAGTTTTCTTGAACGACTGTAAAGCTTAGAAAGATCTTCACAGAGCATAGATGACCCATAGTCATTTTGTTCACACCCAAAGCTATACTCTTTCAGTTCCAAAAAATTAATTATTATTCACGCCCCCCAATCCAATCCAACTGAAATAGTATTAGTCTTGAACAACTTTAAAGAATCTTAGAAAGATCTTTACGCCCCCCACCCCCACCCCCACCCCCACCCCCAATCCAATCCAATCCAATCCAACTCAACTCAATTAAATTTAAGTAAAGGGATGGAAGTAGCAGAACTGCAAGTGTCATGTTAATACTTAAATTTTAAGTAAAGGGATCAACTAAAATAAAATGGAGGTAGCAGAAGTGCTAGTGTCATGTTATAAGCAATGGTGGAAGACAATTAAAATGATTATAGAGTAGACATTTTCTTTAAAATATATAATGTATACATAATGGCAGTGTCCTTCTCAGTTCTCGCCTATGGTGTATGTGTGTGTTGTCATTTTCGTTGACCCGTAATAGATTAGTGGTTGTGGCCAGCGCCAACCTATTCTTAGAGCAGAAGAAAAACAAACCCAACTAAAATGGTTTATTTATCTTAATATACATGGAATTTAGTCTTTTAAAAGCCAAAAAGAGATCCAACCCACAAGCTCACACATGCTCTTCCCCCAAGAGATTGCTGTAACTATATTTAATGGATAAAAATCAAAATAGCAGTTATTGAATAGAAATGGCATAAAAACGAGAATGAGATCTCAGAAAAGAATTTTTAAAGTGATTTCAAGAAAATGTCAATGATTACAATTTACTATAACAGGGCCAGAGCATATACTCTGTCATACTACATGGCTTCATGATCTCTGCTTTGACTTCTCTTCCTCGTTGAACGTTCACACTAATGTTAGTAGTTCATGATCAATAAATAGATAAATAATGTTATTATTACATAGATAATGATCATATACACACATGTATATTTGTGAATTTCACATATTAAGAGGGATTCACAATATACATATGTGTATATATGAATATTATATGAACTCTCTTTATATGATGATAGCATTGTTGATTATCAATTACTTTGTCACATCACCAGATAATAACTGGGTTTTATTTATAATTTTATATTTAAATGTAAAATGTATTTTTCTTTTTGTCCTACACAAATATACTTCTCTCATTCTGATCAGGCTCCGACTTTGCCATCTCTCTTTCTTTCCCTTTCTCTCTCTCAAACAAGTTCTAGTGCAAGGAGTCAAAAAACCATTTTTTTAAGTCGTCCCCACGTTTATTTGCACATTTCTTGGTGACCCTTTTCCATTATACCTGAAAGGAGCTTCTGGGCTTAATCTTCTCGACTTCAAAGATTCCAGCCAATAACAAAGGTAGAGAAAAGAGAGGGTAAGTGGGATTAATATAGAGGTAAGACTTTTCTTTCAGTTTTGAGAATTGAATTTATCTGTGTTGGAATTTGGTGAGATCTATACGTACTACATTGGTGATTGGTCCAAGAAAATTTTGTTGTTGCGAAATTTATTTAAGAATCTGGGCGTTGCGGATATCAGATTAGGAATTTCTAATCTATCAAGGGCTCGACTTTCTTTCTCTTTCTTTCTCCTGGAAATCTTGAAATTGGTGATTTGGATTGTGCTCATAGTAGGGTTTTTCATCACTGGGTTTTGTTTACTTTTGATTAAGTGACTAGTTCTCCGTGAAAGTTGCAGTCTTCGTGAGACTTTATTATATATGGACAGACTTGGGCTATAAAAGAGAGGACTTTGGGTCAATGGTTCTAGCCGTATTAGTATTTTTCGCAAGTTTCAGTTATGGAATGTAGTTGTTTTGTATCTTTCTGGTAAACAAGATTGGATTTTTAGGTTTTACAGGTCATGCAACAATGACATAAATGGTGGTAGGAGATAGATAGACAACAATTTTTTGGTAAGGAAAGTGATGGCTTCAACATCACCTTCCCCAAATTCTTCTCCTACAGCAGTTCCTCCAGCTTCCTCTCCCCCTACCAATTCTTCAGTCATTTCACCTCCTCCTACCGTCTTTCAGCCCAATCAGACATCGGTGACACCAGCTCCAACAAACCCATTAACTCCACCCCCTCAATCTCCTCCACCTGCAGTTACTGCTGCACCTCCTCCATCACCACCGGCGGCCACGCCGCCTCCCACTTTACCTCCCCCATTGCTTCCAACATCACCACCCCCATCCCGACCACCACCAACTTCACCTCCACCGACCCTTCCTGCTGCCCATCCTCCAGCTACAAATTCGCCACCCCCTCCAAATTTATCCCCGCCACCACCATTGGGAGGCTCTCCTCCTCAAGCATCCCCAGCCCCACCGGTGGTAACTCCTCCACCTCCTTTAGCTGTTACTCTTACTCCACCACCTCCAACAGAAGTCCCATTGCAACCTTCCTCTAATCCTCCACCTCCACCACCTGCACCACCTGCAGAGCCTTCAGAAAATACTCCTCCACCACCTCTGCTAACCCCACAACCATCTGGTTCTCCACCAGCTCCTACCCCTCCTACGGTTTCATTACCTCCACCTGAACCATCATCATCTTTGCCTCCTATTTCACCTCCTGGTCCCCCAAGTAACTCATCTGTCAATGGAAGTTCTCCTTCCCCATTACCCACTTTTCCAACAGAGAAACCAACCGCAAGATCAACTATACCTGGTCCAAATATTACAGCAAATGCTGCATCCAGAGATGCTGGGGGGCTAAAGACTGGAGGAGCAGTGGCAATTGGAATTGTTGTTGGTTTTTTGGTACTTAGTCTTGTTGTGATGGCTGTGTTGTTCACGCGAAGACGAAAGAAAAAGGGATCTGATTCAAATGGTGGGTACATCATGCCATCGCCATTTGCTTCTTCCCAAAATTCAGGTAATGCTTTGACTGAATTCAGATATTACTTTTCTTTTCTTTTTTCTTTTATGTTATTATCATTTAGGGTAACATGTAAATTGACATAGTCTCACGTAGGCATTCGAGTGTGGAATTGAAGGCTCAATATATAGAGTTGGGTGCAAAACCAAACTACTTAAGCTTTTGGGTCAATTTGGGTTTAACATGTTCATTAGAGTCTTCATTATGGATTCCCCAGGCTCTCCATTTGTTAAGGTACTGTGTGAGTTAACATAGTCTAACATTGATATTCGAGTATGAAGTTGAAGGCTTAAATATACAAGGTTGGGCGGCCTTCAACAGGTGTATTACAGTATAAACTCCACAAGCTACTGAACATTAATCTTATATCTTGAAATGGTATATTCATAAATGAAAATTCTGTTCTGGTACAAAAAGAAGTTGATGAATATCACCCATTATGATATTGCAAGTGGTAGGAGTTGGACATTTGTTGCAGAATGTTATCTAGAACATAATTACACTATTGCATGATTTTGTCTAACAACACAGAAACTTAGGGTCTATCCTCATCATCCCAGACCCCACCCTCTAAAAATACAATAATTAATCAACTCATAATGTGGTTCTTGTGTGCTTGTGAAAGGGACTGAAGTTACTGATACCTACTGTTTTGTTCTGATTAAGGTCTAGTTTTGAAGTAACTAACGCCTACTGTTGTATTATTTCACCTTAAAATGGATCCTTATGTTGAGCTTTGCTTTTTCTAGCTCATATGAAATTCCGAGTTCTGTTTTTCTTTTCTGAAAATGTTTCAGCTGTGAAGGGAAGCACAATAATATGCAATTTATTTCATGATCCAAATATATGTTTTTAGTTGGTTAACCATGATGATCTCATTTTTATGTTAGCACATTGGGAGTGGGATGTTGATGAAACTTGTATATAATCTCCAGATTCGTCATTCCTGGGGCCCCAACAGTCAATTCAGCTAGCTGGAAGTGTTTCCGGGAGCAATTTCATGAATTCACCCGAACCGGGTGGTTTAGGCAATTCAAGGTCATGGTTCACGTATAAAGAATTATCTGTGGCCACAGACGGGTTTTCAGCCACCAATCTTTTGGGTGAAGGTGGCTTTGGTTGTGTTTATAAAGGATTCCTGACTGATGGAAGAGAAGTCGCTGTTAAACAGCTGAAGATTGGCAGTGGACAAGGAGAGCGTGAGTTCAGAGCAGAAGTTGAGATTATCAGCAGAGTACACCATCGCCATTTGGTTTCACTTGTGGGTTATTGTATATCTGAGCATCAAAGATTGCTTGTATATGACTATGTGTCCAATGACACCCTTCATTATCATCTTCATGGTAAGACATACTTCTATGTAATTTCAAATAAATTTGGATGAAGTACTTTGAAGTTTGACCGTATAAGCACACCACTTTCTGATTACGTGGGTTGAAAATTAAAATAGGCTTGATGCAGTGTTGATCTACTCATAAATCATTTGATGTTATATTCAACAATAATGATCAATTTTTCATTACACTCACTGTGAGGTTTCTCTGCCATAAAGTAATATTTTAATACCTTGCGGTGCTTTAGAGTTCTTGTTTTGCACTAAACTGAAAAGTAACAGCAATCAGTGTTTGCAATGGAAACAATCTCACTATTATTGTGTATATTTGGCAGGTGAAGGTAGGCCAGTCATGGATTGGGCAACCCGAGTGAAAGTTGCTGCTGGTGCAGCTCGTGGACTAGCTTACCTTCATGAAGATTGTCAGTTTCATCTCCTACTTTCTTTACCTTTTAAAATCAACTGCTGTCCAATGTCTTTAGAATTTTCATACCTACATGGTTTTGGGATAGTTGTCAATCATCTGATGCATTGTCCACTGTTTAGTGATTAGTCATTTTGTGCCACTGAAGTACATATTGTTATAAATTATGGGCTGTTGAAGTTCCAGATGAAATTTTATCTGGATCCCAAATTCAAACAAGTGACTAAGGCCTTCTAATATATCTAAACAAAAAATGTTTTATGTGGTCTGTCCTGCTCACGAACAGTTGCTAACACAATCCTCTTTTTCTTTGCTTTGATGTGTTTATCAGGCCATCCTCGAATTATTCACAGGGATATTAAATCATCTAACATTCTCTTGGATAACAATTTTGATGCTCAGGTATGCTCAGAAGCCAAACATCTAGATCTTAAAACCCAACAAGTTTCTCAAAAAATTCAGTCACATAATTCCTACTGGTGGACCTTTTAATGTTTTTTTATTTGCTTCCTTTGAACTGTAAAGTTGGCAAAATGACATGCCTCAGCTATCACAATGTTATTGATCTATAATCATTTTTCTTTACATGCAATTACTTTATTTAATATGCATATTTCCTGGCAGGTCGCAGATTTTGGGCTTGCAAAGTTAGCACTGGATTCCAATACACATGTGACCACTCGTGTGATGGGAACTTTTGGGTAAGTTATTCATATATCGTCTTACAGAATAAATTATATAAGGATGGCATGTAAACTAGTGTTTTACACCATCCTATAGCAACATGCCATGTAGGTAAATCTAAGAGAAAATCAGGGATTTCAAATCCAGTATGATTAATCAAACAGTTTTAACCATGGTAAATAATTATTACAGAATTTTTTACTACAATTCAAATCCCTTGATTTTCTCCTAGATTTACCTACATGGCATGTTGCTATTGGATGGTGTAAAACACTAGTTTTACAAACCATCTTTGTATAATTTATTCTCATCCTGTTATAGCTATAAAAGCATTGAGCAAGGATATGAGCAAGCAGTTAACCTGTATTTGTGTATCGTTTGTTCTCTACAAACACCATCATAAATTATGTGACCATAGACTTTCTGCATGGTCTTCGTAGATATCTTCACCACATGAAAATTTACTGAATATTACATTATTAAGAGTGGGCATGTATATATCATGTGAGACTTAGCAAGTTCTGTTTGAAGTCATCGATAGAGTGAAGAAGCTACCTGTGGCAATGATCATCATGTTTATATGTTGTGATATGGTTTTCTATTTTATATTCATCTGATGAATGACCTTGGGTGATTTTTCAGATACATGGCTCCAGAATATGCATCAAGCGGCAAGTTGACTGAGAAGTCCGATGTTTTCTCTTTTGGGGTCGTGCTTTTAGAGCTCATCACTGGTCGTAAGCCTGTGGACGCATCTCAACCATTGGGTGATGAAAGCCTGGTTGAATGGGTACACTTCCCTAACATGAACCTTAGTATATTGGTTTAACTTTTGACTTGTGTGTATACAAAAGTTTTGCTTCATTTTTATTATGTTTACTTTGGGTCCCAAATGGCAGCAACCTTTTTCAAATTTGGCTTTGGAGTAAAATACCATTGCTATCAAAGATTTAAATTCTTTATTTTTAACTACAATTAGGGGAAGATGCGAATGTAGGGAATAAATAAGAGAAGAAAAATTGGAAGCAGTCAACATTCATGTTTCCTCTGTGATTTCAACACCCACAGCCTTAGCATTCGCTTCGAGTGTAGGATCTTAACTTTGTCTTTTTTCTCCTCCTGAGGGCATAACTGATATTTCAACTCTCTTGTAAGCGAGAATTATCCATAAATGCAACACATGTTCTATTGAATGAGTCATTTTGATAAATCAATTTTCTGGTGTAGTGATGTTTTTCCTTCTTTCTTTTTTTTCACGAACATGCTGCAAATATTTACTGGTAAAAAAAAGAAGGAAAAAAAAAACATAAGATCTTGTATGCTTGCCTTAATCTTAATATTGGGTGGGTTTTAAAAGCATAACGGGCTCTACGGAAAATCACATTAAATTCAATCAAAACTTCTTATGCCAAGCATATTGATATAGTTTGCAATTAAAACAAAATGCAGAACATTTTAATGCTTACTCAAGATAAGTGCCAAAATCCTGTACGATAGTTTTAGAATTTTTAGTACTCCCCGCTATACTACTAGATTCTTAGCAAACATGTGCTGCAGGCTCGATCTATGCTTTCAGAAGCCCTTGACAAGCAAGACTTTGAAGACTTGGTAGATCCGAGACTTGAAAAGCACTATGTTGAACATGAGGTGTTCCGGATGATTGAAGCAGCTGCAGCTTGTGTACGTCACTTGAGTGCAAAGAGGCCACGAATGAGCCAGGTACATTCTAAGCATATTGCTTGACACTTGCCGACACTTGCCTCTTTTCTTCAGCTAGGAAGCCTAGGATGTGTTCTATAATAATTTCCCTTGTCCCCCCCCCCTCGCCCTTTCCAGGTGGTCAGAGCTCTAGATTCGATGTTTGAGTTCTCAGATCTGACCAACGGAGTGAAACCTGGACAAAGTGAAATTTTTGATTCAAGGGAACAATCTGCACAAATCAGAATGTTTCAGAGGATGGCCTTTGGAAGTCAAGACTATAGTTCTGAATTCTTCAATCATTCTCAGAAAAGCTGGAGGAGCTGAGTGAGGCAACTGTCATATATCATATTGGCACCCATGAATTCATCACGGATACGGAGCATTATAAGACTTTTTTTGGTATTACCATGGCGATTGGGCCAGCAGCCAGGTAAGTTTGAACATATACTTGCCTAGTTGGAGTTAGTATTGACTCCTCTAGGTCTTGGAATTATTTTTAAACCTTTGTTCAGAGTTGAGATCTTTGTAAATAGGTCCAGCTATGGTTTTGATTTGAAATCTTACAAAATTCTTTTCATGTAATGATTGATGTTAGATCTAACATGATTCAGGTATGAATCTTTTTGTAATCTATTTTTGTTTGTGTATTTATTAAACATCAGCAAAAGCGATTTATATATAGTATATATTCTTATATTTTTTTTTTCTTTATTGCCTCTGTTGAAATTTTGTTATCGTAGATGAATACGTGTGGTTTTTTTTTTCTTCTTCCTGTTTTTAGTTCCATAAACAGGGAAACTAATGTGGCGTGATTATCTAACACGGGCTGATGTGCAAGTGTTGTTGAAATAACACGTTCACATAGCTCTGATTGTCAAACACGTTAACATAGCTCTGATTGTTGAAAATAAAGTAGTACCAAGAGTGGTTCAAGTCTAGTCTTATGATGAGCCAAAATATATATATATATATATATATATATAAGAAAAAAAGTCCACCCTTAATATGGGTTGGTTCTATTCGGAACAACCTTAAAGTAAAAGAAGGGACCCATAATTTATGGGTTTTTTCAGTCTTACGGGTAGGTTTAAAACCACCTCAGGTAAAAGAAGGGACCCTACAAAGTTTGAATCTTTATATCCTTTTCAAAAAGGAGTAATACCAATTTACACTTGTGCGGTTACTTGTACTAAATTTAAGTGTTGCTGCAAAAAAATGCTTAAAATTAGACGGAATAAGGACTGACAAAGTCTGCATTGTATGGTTGGGTTCAAATTTTGAAATGACATGTGTAGCCTGCAGCCTGCTGCCCTTGCAGGTTAACAACTTTGACATTTTGCATTTTGTGTCCACCGGCTAAAAGAATTATTGAGGACGTCATTAAGTCGCATCTTACCGACTTTAATATGCAACCTGAAAATGATTTAATTCTCGATTAATAACACAAAGAATCTCTGCAACTATTCTTTATACTCTCGTGTAGTATTTCAGTATTTAATATAAACATAAATTTGTACAAATTAAACTTTATGCAACTAGTTCTTTATGTGTTGTTGATTGTTGACTTTTTTAATTTGGTGTATTTAGACTCAGATATAGAGAATAAAATAATATCACTCTGTTGGATTATTTGAGTGCATATATAGTAAGTATTATATCACATGACCTGCATGAAAACCATACAGTTGATAAATTAAAAGAGAGACAAGAGATGGGATTCTTGAAGAGCGCCTGCAGAGAAGTTATTCTGTTGTCGGAGGAGCCACCAGCTTTGGGGTATGAACAGAGGAAGAAATGTTTTGATAATGTTAACTTGAGCTGCATTTTGAGAGCAACTGAGAGGAAACTTGTTTGTGTGACCAGTGGTAATTCTTACTTGGGTGCTCACTTGGTTAAGGCACTCTTGGCTCATGGTTACCTGGTTCGAGTCACCATTCAAAACCAAGGTAATTAATTAATTAATTAAGATGGGTTTTCGATTATTAAAGTCAGAATCTTCTTCTGTTTTCAGAATTAATTAATTTACAATGTCTAATTATTAATTTATGTCTCGATCTCTATTCAACTTTTGGCAGTGTGTTTTGAGGACATGATGGAGCTGATAGGTGAAGAAGAGATGGAGAAACTAGAGAGTGTTGTAGTAGCAAGAATAGGAGATTTGGAGAGTCTATGTGATGCTTTTAGAGGTTGCCATGCTATTTTCCACACATCCTCCTTCATTGATCCCCATGGGGTATCTGGATATACGGTACTACACTTTTTATGCACTATTAATTAATTTTGGTAGATTAAATAACTATTGGAAAATCAAAAGGAAGCTAAAAAGACTGATGACTGTTTTCAGGAGCGAATGGCGTTTCTTGAGAGTGAAGGAGCAAGTAATGTCATTGAGGCCTGTGGCAGGGCAGCATATGTGAAACGATGCATATTTACTTCTTCCATACTGTCTGCTATCTGGACAACCTATCAAAGAGACAGCAGCAGGGTGGACGAGAGCTGTTGGAGCAATGAGGAATTCTGCAGACAAAAGAAGGTAGGTAGGTAATTACATCAACTTTAACGTTATCCCATGGCATGCATGATCTTCCTTTACATTTTTCATCAGAATTATAGGGAAACCAACCAACTAATCATGCATGTTACAATGCTTTACTAGTTTATTTGACATTAATTTTTTGTTTTTGTTGTTCTGAAGAACAGTTTTGGCTTGCTTTGGGAAAGACGAGAGCTGAAAAGGTTGCTTGGAGGAAGTCCAAGGAACTGAAGGTGAGGCTTGTTACGGTGTGCCCTGGCCTTCTCATGGATCCAACATTTCCAAATGCTCACACTGAAACCTCAATACCATATCTTAAAGGTCAACTCCATTATTTAAATAATAAAAAAAACCCAGACAACGTACTACGTAAAATTAATCCTCCATGCATGCATGTGTTATAAATGCTCAATCGTATTATATACGTTCAGGTGGTCGAGCAATGTTACAACAAGGCATCTTAGCCATTGAAGACGTTAGTAAGGTGGCAGAAGCTCATGTTCGCGTTTATCAAGATTTGGATTATGGAGCTTGCGGAAGGTATTTATGCTTTGGAAGAATAGTAAGAACAAGGGACGAGGCCATCCAACTTGAAAATGGACTGAAGATGCATGATGGCCAATTATCTGGAGGAAACAATATTGTGCAATTCAATACAGATGTTAAACTCAGTAATTCAAAGCTCACTAAATTATTGTTTCGTGCCTCTCAACGCTTATGGTCTTGCAAACAACAATACGATAGGATAGGATACCATACCATACATCTACTAGCTCTTATATATAGCAGCATTGACATAATCTCCTGGAGCTGTTGTAGAAGCAGCAGCTGCTGTACATTAATGTCATTGTTATGGTAATGAAGGGAACGAATTCTGAGAATTCCATTATTTTTGTTCTCATAATTAAGAAGTAGAAATTAAATGATTTGGAATTTCAAACAAATAATTTATCCATGTGTTTATAAGAGTTGTTAATATTGTTAATTCCAGTCAAGGTATATATCAGTAATTATCACTATGCTTGTGAATTGATGAGAAGAGGAGGATATATATTAGGATCACAGGAGAGGAACAATTTTAGAGTAGCTAGCAATATGGCACAAGCCATAATTAATTAATTTAGTCATGAGCTATGAGCTAGGTATTGTGTTTAGTTGGCACATATTTTGGTCATTTAGTTCGGCATATAAATCTATTTCTTTTTACCCTAGTTGGGAATTTAAGAAGTTTTCATTAAACAGATTTTCTTATCATTTTCAAGTTTAAATAAATGCATATACAGAGTGATTGATAACAAACTAAAAATAATGAGAACATGTATTGAGTATTATTTTTTAGAGATCAAGATTTGGTATTTTACTAAATGTCGTTCATATTCAAATTATTTTTGATAATTACAATATACAAAATAATTGTTAACCAATAAAAATAATATTTATTGGATAATTACATGATAACTAAAAAACTACGAATGAATAAAAGTAAATAAATAAATTTCTCTATTAAAATTAAATTAATTATTCTATTTTATATGACAAAAAAATTAAATCAACACACATGATATAAATAAAATTTAATTTCATGCTATCATCAACGTAATACATCATTATATTGGATTTAGATTTCGATTAAACATTTCAACAACGGGGCTCGACTTTGAAAGTGCGACAAATGCCAAATAAATCAAGTTGGACCAGCCGTGACCTAATTGGCAACATCACAGTACGACGTCGCATTTGGTCCAAAGGGGATCGAGATAAAATGGATCTGAAGACGAGAAGACGCGATGACTACTCTAGAATTTCAGAGAGAAAGATACTGTTTCTGAGTTTTTAGAGAGAGAGTAGAGAGAAATGGGGGAAGAAGATGATCCACAGAAGTTGAAGAAGATAGCGGCGGCGGCTTACGACTATGAAAACGACCTAAGATGGGCGGATTATTGGTCCAACATACTCATCCCACCCCACATGGCATCTCGCCCCGATGTTGTGACCACTTCAAGCGCAAATTCTACCAGCGTTACATCGTACGTTTACTTCTCCTATCTCCTTTCCACCCTTTTTATACTTCACAAGTGTTTGATATCCCTATCTATGATTTTAAAAAATATTTTTTATCTTCTATTACATTAAATTTGTTTGGAATATGTGATGAAATTACTGTATCTTTTCTGGGTTTTGTTAGAATTTATCATTTCATTCAGATTATCTTATAATTGACTGTGCGGTTGGATATCTGATTTGGATTTCTTTTGTTTCTGTCGGTGTGTTTTTTTTCTTTGGTCGTGGGGAATGGTTTAAGTAAAATTTGTTTTTTCTTTGCAAATGTGCTTTCAATTTTAATTCCGAAGCTTGGAAAACCTTTCTTTTGGTTTTTGGATAGTGCACTTTTAACTTCTCCTGGAATTTGGAATGATTCAAATGATCCTCCTTAAAGAATTAGGTATTTTTTTGGAGCATCAGATCATTATACACGTTTTCCAGATTTTCTTTTTCCTAGGTTTTTCTAGTCTAATATTTCTTCTCCTTACCTTGAGTCATGTAAAGCTCCACATAGCTTTATCTTTGTTGTGATATTCATGTGATCTGAGCTTTGTTACCTTTTGTAATGTTTCCATTAACTTCAACATTGTTTACTATCTGAAATCGTGTTGATACTGTTCTATTGGGATATCAGGCATAAGGATTATATGCAGGCTTTATGAGTCTCTGGAACTACATATGTTTATTTTTGAGAAATCATTCTGATGGGGCTTTTATTTCTGATATGCAGGATCCTGATTTAATTGTTGAGGCAATGTCTTCAAGCAGTTCTTCTCAGCCAGCAATGTCATCAGCACCACCAACGTCAACTCGAAATGTTCAAACACAGCAGCGTAGCTCAGGTTTGTTTCCATTGCAAAATAAGACTGACTGATTAACTACATTATTTTACTTCACCTCCCTTGGTGCTGTTTCTATTCAGTCCTAATTTTGTTCTGTAGGCTCCACTACTAGAGCATCAGGGACATCTTCAGCTGCAGCATCTACTCCAACTTCTTTGCGCTGGGATCGGCAAACCATACAATTTTCGATCAATGCTTGGGTACGGAAAACTGTTTAATGCATACATATATGAATGTACATAAGTGTGTAGACAAAAATGTTTGAATGACCTGGTGACAGACAGGCTTTTGTTTTAATTATTTGAATTGGGAAAGTTAACTTCTTTTTAAAATCCTTAAAGCTTAAGTTCTGGATTGATTTCATACCATCAACTTCAACTTTATTATCAAGCAGCCTCGTATAAGAGAGCCATTGCACATTATGGTCGCCCTAATCAGGGATGCTGGAAACATAGATTGGGTATAATGAGATCCATCTTTTGGCATAATATGTTTGTGACTTTGTGTACAAATGAGTTGAATGAGGAGAAAATTTGTGATCATTTTGATTGAAGAATATTTGTTAAGACTTATTTATACTTGTTTTTTTGCAGGTCTTTGTTGTGGCTGTGCTAGCAATCTTTCCACTTGTACCCAGAAATCTTTCAAACAGAGCATATCGGCTATCCTTAATGGGCACTGCATGTTCTAGTCTGTATTCTTTGTACTCTCTATATGGGGTAACCTTGCAATTTTAGATTCTTAAAATTATTTATTTTTTTCTCTCTTTTACACATTGATTATGATATTGTGACTCTTCTTCTACTAACCAGACTTTGTTTGCAGAAACCAAACTCATGGAATTTGCAGGCTGTGCAAGTCTGGTTTCAGTCAGTAATTGCAACCAAGGATTTTATTTACTTCATTTACTGTCTAACTTTTGTCACTTCACAACTCAGCCTCAAATGTTAGCATTGCTTGCCTTATGTCATTTCTTTCAGTGTGTTTGAATTATATCAGTCCTCTTTTATTGTACCTGATGCGCTGATGTTAAATATTGATGCAGTTGCTCTGCTTCCTATATTATGTCGGGCCCTTGAACATGTTGCTAAATTTCTTAGACATAATTTCAGTCGTTCCTCCTTGTACAGGTAGGCAGGTTTTGTTTCCTATGGGGCTGATTTTAATGGATAAAACATTTGTCTTTAGTTATTATTTTTATTTTTGGTTGTTAAGAGTTATTTTTACATATATCACACCTTGCATTCTATCGAAATTTATTAAAATAATGCATTTCAAGAGGTGAGATGCTCATTTATTTTCTAGTTTATATGCTCCTTGAGCCATTAATTTCAGTTCTGTTTTGAATTTTCAAACTGCTTGCAACTTTTTCCTACTTCAGACGAATCTTCTTTATGATCCCACTCCAGAACAATCTCTTCTGTATGTGATCACTGATTTGGCTTCTATTGAATATTTGATGTGCTTTTTTTAGTTAGAGTTAACCAGTGCTGAACTGCTGATGTCGAATCAAATGCTTGAAGTGAAGCTTTCATTTGGATAATTTTGACCTCTCCAATTTTATCCTTAGTTACTCCTTTTTCCAAGTTAATAGTGTCACTCTTTTCAAGTTTGGATGTCTTGATGGAATACGGTATTGAAATTCCGTATACAATATTTTGTTTTTCTCTAAATTACTATATGAAAGGTCTACCTTGGAAAGTTTTAAAGGTGACAATTATTTGTTTTAGATGCTAATATTTTTTTTCTATTTCTGCAATTACCCACCAATTCTAAGTGCATCTGATGCTTGTTTCTCCTTAAAAGGTCAGAAATTCAAGCAAACTTAATAATAGACGAGGGGAGCATTCAAAATTGTGTTTGTTACCCCTTGTAATTTTGGGCATGCCTGTCAATGGGCCAAATCATGACCCTGAATTGCCCGCTTCAAGTTCCGCTTTGGTTTGATCTGCATTCATGGTCTTCTTTCATTAGATCAAAAGTTTTAACGGCCCAAATCATAGAACATATTTGATTTGGTCCATTGGTTCGAAAAACTTTTTTTAATTGTTTTTTTAATATGCTCGAACAAATCCATTTGTGGCATTTAAAGGCGAATTCAGTATTGAAATTACAGTAATATATGCATGCATGTGTTTGTGCTAGATTGATGAATGCTCATGGTCTGATAGTTTCACAACATTGCATCGCAGATGCTCTGTTTTTCATTAAATTATCTTTGTCCTTGATCTTGCTGTTGCACATATTTTCTAAGATGCTACTCTCCTACTCCGCAAATGTGTTTATTTATGTAGAAATTAGGAGAACTGTTTCAGGGTTGAGTTATATTGTTTCCCTTCCGCAGATGCTTTTAGAGGAGTTGGTTTCTTCTTATATCCCTTTTTTTAATGCACTTGTTTCAACTCTGCATTAATATTTTTTCTACATGCCATTAATATTTTTGGTGGTTTTAACAGGAAGTACTTGGAAGAGCTGTGTGTGTGGGTGGAGTCAAACACAACTACCCTCAGCATACTGTCTTCACAAGCTGAGATTGGAATTGGATTCCTCCTAATTATCTCCCTTGTCTCGTCAGTAACTATACACGTCCTTTATATTCTCTTCTAAGCTCTTCCTTGTTTGTCTTTCTATTTACCCCTTTACAATTTTGTATCACTTTCCACTATCCATGTTCTTATAGTTATCGCATGCAGGTGGCAGCGCAACATAATACAAACATTCATGTATTGGCAGGTTGGCACCTTTCTCAATTGTTCTTCAACAAAGCATGTATTGTTTATCTTAATTAAGATTAAACTTTTTGTGCACAAAAGAAGTTGTTGATTGAAATTAACAACTGAAGTTAGGAAAAAGTGTATTATTTTACCTTTTTTCCCCTCTTTCTTTTTCTCTCTCCCTCCCTCTCTCTCTTTTATTATATTTAAATTCAACTAGGACTTGAAGGGGTTAAATATGTCTCCTTCCTTTTTGGAATATCAAATTTTAATGGTATCAATTTGTGCTCAAAGGGGCCATCGTCTTCTAGAATGACGCTTTTATTGTTTAATATATTCTTAAGGTTGCGAGGTTAAATTTCAGGCACCCATATGTGTAGTTTAAGCTGTAATGAAGTTAATGTACCCAGTATACAATCCTACTTCAGTTGATTAACCCGGACCCAAATAGTGTGTAGACATTTTTCTTTGCCTTTTGGAACATAATCAGGTCACAAGCTTTTGGGTATTCAGAAGTCCTTTTCTCCTCCCTACTCTTACTCTAGACGTATCCATCCTACCAGAAATTGTTACTTGGACTTTGTTTGTTCAAGTCACGTCAAGTTATGGAAGGTCTGGTTGACTCGTAGCCTCTTATAGGTTTACGACACTTGAATTGGTCCTTGCAAACCACCTGGCCTCCATTACATATTTAGCATGAATGGTAATGCAGTAACACGCTTGGAGAATCAACCTGAAAATGTTAAATAATATATATTCATGTTGCCTCTAAATCTCTAATGGAATATCTTTCTAGATAGCTGCATCTGGAGGTGTAGTATGATAGTTTGCAGAAAAAAGGAGAGAATTAAGATTTGCATAAATGCCTATTCGTTGTTGCAATTTATTGACCCTCCTTCCCCCTCCACCCACCCCTCCACCCACCCCTCCACCCCCTTCCCCACTTTCCTTTTCTCTTTCTTTTCGTCCTAATTCTAAACACAGGTCAAGCTAACCTTCTTGTCTTTTCCTGGATTTCTTTCTGGCAGCTATTAAAGCTTATGTACCATGCCCCGGTGACTGCTAGTTACCATCAAAGTGTGTGGGTTAAGATTGGCAGGACAGTTATTCCGCTTGTGCACCATTACGTCCCATTCTTGAATACTCCATTGTCTGCGGTACAGAGGTGGTGGTTGAGGTAAAAGCTTTGGGAGAGGAAATTCAGAGAAGCAGGGATGAATGATCTTGTAAAACAGAAGAGTATTCCAGATATTTTTTTCCTGACCCTTTAACTGCCTTTTAGAATATAGTTGAAGCAGTAATCTTAATTTGAAATATTAATTTATCAATCCAGTCTCTGGTCTCCACTAATAATTTCTGAGTAGCACTTTTTGGTCTCACACTTTTATAGGAAGGTCTGATTTTCCCCTTGTACTATATATGCTTCTTTGTATGTTATCAAAGAGAGAACTAATGTTCTTGGATTATTTTGGCATGTAATGTAAAATATGCATTGTGCTTGGATTTCACTAAAGAGTAGTCCCATGGACACAAATTGTGTTAAGTACAGATAGTACAAAAAAGAGAATAGAAGGCGGGATTTATTAGTATATTGGATGTTTCATACATTTTCAATGGATGGTATGCAATACATGGATTCTATTTTGAGTGCAGAAATATTTGTGTATAGTTTGCTAATTATACTTTTATAAACATATGGGTGCGTCTTATGGTCTATTATAGTAAGCCCATCTTTGTAACTGCAAATTAAACCTGCCGTTGCATTACTAAAAAAATTGACTTCTTAAATAGGTCACTATAAAGTATGCTACTCAAACTAGCTCAATCTATATAATAAAATAGAGCGGCTTCAACAAACAACGGTCGTGATTAAAACTTTATCATCCAATAACTCAAATTTAATCTCAATTATTTCATTTCACAAAAAACATTCCCATACCTTTACTCAATTCAAAAATGTCCAATTCAAAAATTTCTCCTACACTTTGCCCAAGTCCCGCCTTATACCTCTGCCACTTCTCATTCCGACTTCTCTTTATCCCAATATTTCTTTCATTTTGAGGAGAGAGAATACAAATACAAAGATTTCCCCCAAAATCAAATACAGTAAGCAAAGATTTCCCCCAAAATCAAGCCTTTTTCGGATCACTATTGCAGGAGATTCTTCATTTTCAATCACTATTGCAGTAAGCATCAAGGTTCTTTTTTCTATCTAATTTTAATTTCTGGTGGGTATTTGAAGAAAATAGGGTTTTTTTCTGCTGGGTTTATGATTATGAATTGATCTTTTTTTTCTTACGTGTTCTTATTTTTCCTGTTTCATTTTGTTCTTATTTTTTCTGTTTCATTCTCGATTTCCCCCAAAATCAAGCCTTTTTCGGATCACTATTAAAGGGGATTCTTCATTTTCGATCACTATCGCAGCAAGCATCAAGGCTCTTTTCTCTATCTGATTTTAATTTCTGGTGGGTATTTAAAGAAGAGAGGGTTCTTTTTTGGTGGGTTTGTGATTATGAATTGATCTTCTTTTTTCTTACGTGTTCTTATTTTTTCTGTTTCATTTTGTTTTAGTTTGAATTTTTTGTTGTAGGAAATTTCCACTCAAGGGTTTTATCCGTCTCTCTTTCTCTTCGGTATGGGTTTGATTAGCGTGTGATGCATCCGGTGTCGAAATGTTATACATGCCATCGAAATATGTCTGGCGGATGAGTTTTTACCTTTTATGTGTACATGCCTTTGTTTTTAGTTGCAAATGGGAGATGAAGTTGAAATTATTTGTTTCAGTCTTTTACTTATATCATAAAAAACATTCTCATACCTTTGAATCTAGAACTTGTGCACTTGGTTGGCCCAAAACTTTGCATAAGTAGCATACACGAGATTTTAACCTTTGATAAGTATGGGATAGAGTGAAGAAAGCTTGAACTAAGCCTCATGTGTTTGGCATATTTGAACTAAGCCCCATGTATTTGGTTAAACTAACTTATTTTAAAATGACTTATAAGTCACAAATAGTTACGTAGTTTTTTGATTTAAAAACTAACTTATAAGTTAAAAAATAAGTACTTTCTAAATACTCAAACAGTGACAACTGACTTATAAATTAGTTTGACCAACTTATAAGTAATGACTATCGAACACCCCCTTAGTTATAATATTGTAATTGATAACTTCCCAAGTCGCAATTAACATATGCATTTTTTTTTGTTGGTGTGTTTTGAAAATTCCTTTCGCTCTTTTTTTGTTTAATTATTACATTTCTTCAAAGTTTTTTCAATTATACAGTACCTTCAGGCAGGGGTTATTGCTAGTATAGATGACAAACTAGGATGAAATTTTATAGAGGAATGATGGTTGCCAGGAACAATTGTTTTTTTTTTTGAAATTGTAATATATGTCGCTCCAATACTAAATACATTTGAACAATTGTCATGGAATAATTTTTTATTTTTATTTTAAATAGTAATATATGTTTCGGTGCAGTTTTAAAATATAAAATGACATAATGTTATCAATATAATTTTATTATCGTTTCAAGTATTAATGTTAATTTTTTAAGGGCACGTTTTGTTAAAAAATTTGAGAGAAGGGGTTCGTAAAAAATGGAAGGTGAGTTTTACACCATGTTTATTTGCAAGTATTATAATCTCATAATTAAATAGTCCTAGTCACGTATTTGTTTTTTATGAAATTATTTATAAAATAATTTAAAATAATTTATATGATTATTTTTTTAGGATTAATTAAAGTATTGGATTAAAAAATATCGTTTGAACTATTATACCCTTATTAATAATAACATATTTTAAATTTATTTATACATCAAAAAAAATATATTTAATGATTATATATACACCCTCCACCCCTATCCCACACCCACACCCACACCCACCCTCACCCTGAAAAAATAATATTTATTAATTATATATACACTCCCATCCCGACCCACCCTCTACCCCCACCCCAACCCCCAAAAAATAATATTTTTTGGTAAGGGTATATATTTTTTTTTATGTATAAATAAGTTTAAAATATGTTATTATTAGTAAGAGTATAATAGTTTCAACGATATTTTTTTAATCTAATATTTTAATTAATTCTGATAAAAATAAATATAACATGAAATTATCCTATCTCATAAAAAATAAAAACGTGACTAGAACTATAATTCTGATATTATAATTCTTGTAAACAAACATGACACAACAGTAAAAACCAACTTTACCAACTTATAAGTTGATTTACCAACTTATAAGTTGTTACCGAACTGGTGTGAATACTAGCCTGAAAGAATATTGAGAATGATGAGCAAATAGTATTGAGTATAATATTATTCATATAGACAATAGTTTGGTTGCGGTATTGAAAAGTCTGGGAAAAACGTAGATCGCATAGAGAGATGGATGCAAAGCTGATAGAGGTTTCGCAACTGTTCGATCGTTTCAAAGCTGCTATTTCCCGGAACGATTTCGATACTTGTTCTAAACTCCTCTCTCAACTGAAGGTAATTTTTTTCTCTCATATTCAAAACCCTAACTTTTTTTCTCTTACTCCTGTCATATCTTTTTGTTTTCCAAGATACTGCCTTTCGAATTATCCATCGATACGCCCTAATTTGTTTCTTTCTCCTTGGTTGACTGAAGACCCAATTAGGAATATCTTGTTAATGTTTGTAATTTTGTATTTTTTTATTGGTTTTGATTCAGAAGTTCTAATATTATCTTGTTATCTATCTGTTTACTAAGATTCTAGGAAAGCAAAGGACTTTGATTAAATTTGGACTATTACTCGTTATAATTGTTGTGTTTATGATTTGGGAATTGTTTATAGAGTTCTGAGTCATGTATGTTTGATGATTAATTTTTGGCCCAAGTATGGATGGGGATTGGAACCAGCAACCTTGAGGTTAAAAGATATATTATATAATTTCTTAAATGCTCTATCTTTATGAAACTACATAGACCAAACATCTGCTGTAAGAAGTTTGAAAGACCGGAATTGAATTCCAAAAACACTAAAAAATTATTTGGTGTTAATTTGAAGTTACATAATTGGGCTTAGAGTTGGCACTCGAGGGACTTCATTGATAGCATTGATATGTGGGATTAGGGCATAAAGTCTAGCTTATTCCTGACTGTCTAAAGAGGCAATTGTTGAATTAGACATCATGACTGTTGGAAGATGAAGAATGGTTTGAATATACGAGAGTAAGGAAATCCATTGTTGCACATCTCGTTAGTGCTACACACGACACTGATTGATCACTATTGACTTAGTGATACCAAGTATAAGATATCTTATTTCCTTGAAAGATACAACATTGTGGACTTGCAAATAGGACTTACATTTACTATTGTATAAGTATATTGTCCAAGTTATTAACTTTCAAGGAACTGCGTAATGTATTTCCTTTTAGTTGTTTTCCCTTGATTCTTGTTAATAGTTGATATTACATTATTACATATGTTGTGCATTATCATGGGGTATCTATCTATCTTCCAGGTCTTGCTGACAGAATTTAGAAGTCTTCCTCCGTTATTTGAAGCAGCACCGAATGCAGTACATGAGTTGACAATAGCAAGTAATGTTCTTCACTCGACTCTGCCATATATTTTAAATAGCATTGTTACCTCTAAAAGTAGAATTGACAAACATCATTTTTGTTTGTTGATATGGTTCATTGTATAGGAGGTATGTGGATGTTCTTGTGGTAATGTATAGATTGAGAGAGAGGCCAAAACCAAATTTATTATGTTTCTTTTTTGCCTGGATTTCACTTTGTCCCGTTTGATTGTTGACTTTTCTTCTCGTTGCCATGGGACAAACGTAACTTCCTACCCAAAAAAAGTTCTTAAAAAGTTGCATTTATTGCTAAATTTTCACTTCAGCTCGAACATATTGATGAGGTTTATGCTTTTGTTTAAACGAGTGAAACTAGGTCATTTTCTTGGGGGCCAGAGTGTGTAATGAGAAAATGTAGTAGAGTCATTGGAAATTGTAACAATATCACCAGTTAGACAATGCATTGTAGCAACCAGAGTTCACATTAGAGGAGTAAGAAAAATATATTGGTTTATGCGTGACACAAATTGTCCAATATCACAGCTTATCTAGAAGTTAGATCATGAATTTAGAATATTGTATAATTATTTAATATATGCTCTATGTCCTGTTTAATTACTTCCATGTTTACCATCTTCCCTTTTGTAAAATCTTTGAGCCTGAGAAATTTTCAGGGGATATATATGAGCATGCAGTTGTTTTAAGTGTTAAGACTGAGGATCAGGATGCTTTTGAGAGGGACTTCTTTCAGCTGAAGCCCTATTACACAGATGCAGGGTAACTTCATCTTGTCTACTTGTTTGATTTGGTCAACTGTTTTGTAGAACTTTTGGTTTAGTCAATTGAACATTCATAATTATGAATCGAAACAATTGACAAGTGTGATGGTTGTCCAATTCTTTTCAACGGATGAGGATTTATACCTCTTTTTCTGCAATATAAGTTAAACTTGGGGGCAGGTTTTTATGTTGGATAGTTTTTAACATTTGTGGCCTACAATTTATCCTATATTTGACCTTTCTATATGTCTTAATGTTTCAAGTCTAAAATTTTTGCCGAATTTGGCTTGTTTAACATCCAAGTTGCGTCTGCTGAGCCCTAACTGAGCTGGCTCCTGTGTTCCTGTGTTCCTGTGTTGTATCAGTTTGTTTGTAACCGTAGTAATTCATCTACAAGTGTGGCATTGTTTTGTGTTTCTTGGTTCAACTTGTTAAATCTGAATAAATTCTCTTAAGGCATTTCCCTGAATGAATTTCATTGAATCTTATTTTTTATTTATCTCTTGAATCACCAAGACATCTTATACTAACTTGTTGCTCAAAGTTGATTTATGTTTGTGTTTTGATGGAGCAGGGGCCGTCTTCCACCATCCCCTCAGGAATTCCCCATTTTGGGTCTCAACCTTTTGAGACTCCTTGTGCAGAATAGAATTGCCGAATTCCACACTGAATTGGAGTTGCTTTCAGCCAGTGCCCTGGAAAATCCTTGCATCAAGCATGCCGTGGAATTGGAGCAATCCTTCATGGAAGGGGCTTACAACCGTGTGTTGAGTGCTAGGCAGACAGTACCTCATGAAACATATGTTTATTTTATGGATCTGCTGGCAAAGACAGTCAGGTAAATTGTTCAACTTAGATTTGTACTGTAATTTAGAGAATCTGATAAATTGTTGGGGATGGACGGATTTTGTATTATTTGCACGACTTATGACATTAATTACGTAGTTCAAGAAAAGGTTATTGATCGGTTTACAGTTATATCCGACATTTAAAAAGTTGAAGTTGCTTTATTTTTCTTTAATCAATTTCATGATTTATGGGCAGCTTCTTAATGTGCGTCCATCTGGAAATTTTAAAGATTGAAGTTCAATAATTATAGGAGCACAATTCTTAGTATCCAAGAAAATAGTCAACAAAAAATTAGGACTCAGACTCTTATGTAGCGTCTAGGATTAGTTTTATATTTTTCTAGTTTCTACATAGATGTTCGGCGGAAGGACTTCTAGTAGTATAAAAATTATCAGAAGGACCTTTATAAGAACTTGTAGCTCTTTAAATATATTACTATTCGTAAAGTGATATTTCACTTTACTGATGCTTCTACACCAAATATTATCTTCTTACAAAAGGCCTTTATAGAAGGTTATACTCAGAAATGCCTTTCATGAAAAATACATTACAATATCATGAAGCTGTCCCAAACATAGCTTAATATAGATTTTGTTGAAGGAAAGGTGACAAGGGATTGATTGAAGAAGAAAAATATGGTGAATAGACAAACTAGTAGAGTAGTAGTATATACAGCTATCTCCTAACTGTTCCACATAAATTCTTGGTTTTGTCATTAATATTTTTAAAAAGCTTTTAATGATGATCTATTGATGTACCGTCCTCATCTAAAGAAAGAATTAAAGCTGTTGATTGGTGGTTCCAAGTGAAATAACTTCCGTCAAAATCTTGGGTAGTGTGGACATGTTGAAGGAAAGATGATTCAACATTGCACCACTTCAGTCAAACTACAGTTGATTAGCACTGAACTAAAGTGATTGGTTTTATTTATGTACTTTGTAGTTAATTTTGTCTTTTACAGGGATGAAATAGCGGGATGCAGTGAAAAGGCATATGACTCTCTTTCACTCAACGATGCCCGACAAATGTTGCTGTTCTCATCAGACCAAGAACTTTCTGAATATATCAATGAGGTATTTTTTGAAGTTTTGCTCTTTTAGTTTGGTTAAAGAAGGGTTGCACTATGGCGGTAGCCCCTCCACAACATAAACTTAACCCTAAAGACCTTGATAACCAGATTTAATACTATGTCTTTGGAATCTTAGTTGGTTTGACTACTGAAAGACTTTTACCAGCCATACTAGTTGCACCTTTTGCTCTCTGTGTTGCGTTATCTCTTGGTCCCAATTTAAGTGACATATTTTGATTATTCTTTGAGCCATGAACCCCAGATCCAAAAGTGAAAGAAAACTTGAGGTTTGTGATGGTAGTGGAGGACTTGGAGTGGCAGGTTCTGCACCCAGCACCCCCTCGTGTGGACCTATTATATATATATATATATATATATATATATATATATGTGCACACGCACACACTCATGTTGTATTGTATTACTTCTGATTAAGTCAAGTCATTGATGGAATATTCGATGTAATTTTTGGGATATGGTTTGTTAGCGTCCATCACATCTTTTGTACTCAGTTTTAGTTTAGTATAGTGGATTACACTTCTTTTTACCAATGGATATACGCCAAAAGTAATATTAAGTACTAACCAAGTAAAAAGTAACATTTTTATCTTTTCTTTTAAAAAAATACTTCCCAAAAGAATGGGAAGAAGTAACTAAATTATTAATACAGAACGAAAGCATGATAGTATGATACTCATGAACCAACCTGACACGGCACATTTGCATGAGGTGGTCGTCACCCGGATCGTTTCTAGCAAAGCTGTAAGGATGGAACTCTCTTGACACCTTAAACCAACGCCTATAAAGAGACGAGAACCTTGGTACAATCGATCAAGCAATGAATTCTGCTTTGAATGGAACAATAATGACACCTTGACCCCTCGCTTATATGTAAGCGGTAACCTTGGTACAATCAACGATTGATGCGGTTGAAGACACCACACATAACTATGTGTTGTTGTATGATAAGTCTATTGAACATTCATAGATAAACCATGAATAATTCTAGAGTTCTCAAAGAACCAAAAGGAGAATAATCTCACAAGAATTTTATTAATATAAGTGTCTCAATTAAATCAACCCTTATTTATACTACTTAAAATAGTCCTAATCCTAAAAATAAAAGGAACAAATTACATAACAATCAAATTTAAAATTGGAATGGAAATCCTAACTAAATAAAAATCCTAATTACATTAGTATAAAAACTAATTTTCTAGAACTCCAAAAACCCACAATTGCCGTGTAATAATTTCCTTGCCGCGTTCGGAAATATAATTACCGCGTGAATGATTTCCGTGTTTCCTTTATGAATATGTCAAGCTTCCTTCGCATGCATGAATATTTAATTAAGTAGTCTGAATATGTAATTCCTTTGCATGTTAGGAATATATTAGTAGGTCCAAATGATAAATAACTTCTTTTAGCCTTCCTCTGCATGAATTTAAATGCAGACTTGATTTGAAAACAATCCGTGTGAATGTAATATGCTGCCCACCAAATTGGATAATAAAATTCGTGACCCACAAAATATATATATGCTTTAGCTTGGTTTCAACGTGGCCCACGTGAAAGTAATAATAAGTTGCTGATCCGTTAATACTTGAATTGCGCACCCTTGGTCCAATAATTCTGAAAATCACTTGATGAACCCATGCCACTTGAGTTGAGTTATTAATGTTTGATGCGATCAGGATCGTATCACAACTGATAAAAATAAAACGACGTTTCTTTAAATAAACAGCAAGGCAGGTCCGATATAAAGCCTACTGGCCAAAAAGTCCTCAAGAACGAGAAATCCAATCAAAAGACTATTCCATAACCAACTCTTGTTGCCGAATTAAGTGGGCTTGGCTTGTACCAGGAGCGAGTGGTCTTTCTTTCTTTTTGGGTCTTTCTATCTTTTTTATTTTACACTTTCATTTTGTGCTATAGGAGTAATTATTGTGGTTATCATAGATTTGAGAAGTCCTAAATTAAGTGATTGTTCTAGATATCAATGCAATATTGTTCATTTTGACTATGCTATCCTAATGTTTGAAAAAACTACAAAAGAGGATTTATGAAGCTCATTACATGTATCAGATATGCATTATTTTTAAGGGTATAATGAGTAGCAAAATATATTAAGCTTTATCAAGTACAAGTTCTTGATTGGGACATTGAGAATTTTGTTTCTCTTTGATAAGCACACTTGTCGTAGTTTGTTACTGTTCACAAGTAATCATTGATTAGTCTTGTACTATATTCAGTTTGGGACATGGGAGTATTTGTTTCTGGTTGATGAACATATCATTGATTATTGTTGTGCTATATTCAATTTGCAGGAGCATCCCGAGTGGGAGATAAAGAATGGGTCTGTGATTTTCCAGAAGGCAAAAGAATCTGCGCCTTTCAAAGAGATACCGTCTCTGCAGCTCATAACTCAAACACTCAGTTATGCTAGGGAGTTGGAACGGATTGTATGAGGGACGAACTTCCCCTTTGTTGTTTGCAGTCCTGATTTATTTTGTTTATTTGATTGCGGAACTGTATGTTTCTAGTCTTAATCGCTGAAGTGTCTTTTTTGTCTTCAAGAATGATGAAATCAAACTCGTTGATAGGATTACCTTTTGTATCTTAACACATTGTGAATGTTTTTGCCTTTCATGTGTCTGCTGCTTGTATTTTTATTCTCTGGAATTTGTTCGGTAGCCACAAAAAATGAAGTTTTCCTTCTTTTTTTAATTTCCTTGGAAATTAGCAGCCCAGTTGTCATCTTTTTTAATTTCCTTATTAACACTGCATATTGTGATTGTGAGTCGACTGTTTGCATATTGATTATTGGATTAGTTTATACCCCCAACCCAATTTATAAGATGATTGTCGCCGTTTGAATGCTAAATTCAAAAGGCTTAAATATGTAATACGTGTTTTGTAATATATTTTTTTCAAAGGATTGTCGTCTCAATTTTTTTAATTAGGAGATTAGATTTTTTTTTTGTTTCACTTTAGGGATTCATTCTCAATTTTTTAATTAGAGGATTAAAATTCTAATTTTTAATAATTACGTCTAATTGATTGTGTTATTTTATAAAATTGATGACATGACAATGATATATGACTAAAAAATATTTGTGTAATATTGAGTTTTATTTTAATATTTATTTAATTAATTTTTGTACCAAAAAAGATAAATATAAGATTATTATTAATTTTAAAAAATAAATTTAATGACAATTTTACCCTTTTAGTATAAAAATTAATTATATTAATTATCGATGATTATGAAATAAAAAGTTTATGTATTAATCTATATTTAGGCCTTAATTTTTTATATCAAAAGGATAAAATTGTCATTATATTGATTATTGATGATTATGAAATAACAAGATTTTAATTATTAATACATTTTAAAATATTTATTATTATACTGATTATTGATGATTTTTTAAGCTAAGTTTGTAATGTATTAAATTTACTTTTAAAAAATAATAATATTCTTATATTTAAACTTTTTGGTATAAAAAAATAATGAAATAAATATTACACAGAAGCATTTTTTTAGTCACATGTCGTTATCATGTTTTCAATTTCGTGGTACTATCAATTAGGCGTAATCACATAAAAATAAAAGTTTAATCTCTTAATTGAAAAAATTGAGAAGACAACCTGAAGTGATTTTTTTTAAGAGTTTAATCCCTAATTAAAGAAATTGAGAAGACAATTCAAGATATTATTTAGGCCAATTCAAAATTAACTAGTAGAAAAATTTATAGAAAATTAAAATATTGATTGTAACGTTGTAAAAATTAAAATATGGTCAAGACTACGTTATAAAAATTAATAACATAGTATGGAACACAACTAGAAAACTCAATATTTTTTTTTCGAGTTTGAAAACATAACCACACAACTCGAATCTCCTACCTCATGATAAATAAGAGTTTGGTCATACTACTGGACCAAAGGTCACTCTATTGGAGTAATTGAATTACATGCTTGTAATCGTTCCATACTTTTTATTTTTTGTCATTTTTTTTTTAAAAAAAAAAAAATAGAAGTTCAACCCAACTAATAACATAAGAAATTACGTGTTTTGAACTATCTTATAAAATATGATCAACTTTAAAATAACATAAGTTCAACTTTTAAAATATTCAACTAATAACATAAGTTCAACTTTTAAAACATAGTTCAACTAGTAACTTATAAAATAAAAAATTAGTAATTATTCAACTAATAACATAGGTTCAACTTTTAAAATATGGTCAAGACTACCTTATAAAAATTAATAACATAGTATTCAACACACAACTCAAAAACTCAATTTTTTTTCCGACATAATCATATAACTCGATTTCTGAACCTCATCATAAATATGAGTTGAACCAAAGGTCACTCGATAGTATTGAATAATTACTAATTTTTTATTTTTTGCTAATTTTTTTTTTATTAAAAAAATGGAGGTTCGGGAACCTGAAGTCTGAAGCGGAATATGGGCCGGGTTAATGGGGGAGCAAATGACCCATAAGAACCATACCTAATGCGGGTGAGTCGGTCACAGACAATCGCATTCTTGGTTCGAGTGGGCGAGTGGGCATCAAACCTCTTTGGTTCCCGCTACAAACTAAGCGGTTAATTAACCGTTTTTTGTTATTTGAAATCTATGGGGGATGGCACCATTGTAAGTAATTCAATTCTCTCCTCCTCTTTCTCTCTCCAACTCTCTCTGTTTGTGCCTCATGTCTCTGCAATTTGGATTTTATTCTCTTCTTATAATGCTTCTTTTGCTTGTTCCATCAGATTCCACTGTGTCTAAATTCCACAACTATCCTTCCTCATTCACAGGTACCTTTTGTAAACTTGAGATTTCTTTGAATTTTGTATTTACTCCTGAAAATCGGATTTTCCTTTTTCGAATATGGGTTTCAATTTCAACTTATGTAGGGAATAAAACTCAACAGTAATGAACTTTGTTTAATTAATGTTTCAGGTTGTATGGGATAATTTTCTGTAATACAATAAAATATTCATTGTAAATGTAAAGAAATTATTTGATTTTTTTTTAACCAAGAGTTTTTTTATGTATAATTATGAATTAGGTGAGTGTGTTGTGCTGCCCTCTTTTCCTTTTCATATTTTTATTCGTCAACTGCTATCATTTTTTTCCCGGGAATGTGTATTGATTGTAACAATATATGTATATAATGTTTTTCTTCCATTTACAAAGCATTTAGTAACCATTGCACATCGTTGTTCAAGGGAAGATTCTCTTTACATGTATATAGAAGAACACATTCTCTTTGCCTCTGAAAAGACTGAAATATTTAGCATTCAGTGAGCGATGTCACATTGACTTTTGGAAATTACATCAGCCATTTCAATTGTATTACTTTGTGAATAAAGATATGCATTGCAGTTGTAAAAAAAAAATTCCCCTCTTTTTCTATTTCCAGCTCAAGAGCCTCTCATAAAAGCTGCTAATAGGCTCTCCAATCCTTTGATTAACGATGATGGGAGGGTGTATGTATGTTTGGAGAAGAACTTGATTGCTTTTGAAAGCAATGGTACCATTGCTTGGAAATTGCCTCTCGGTTACACGTGTGATGTCAGTATTGCTCCAGTTCATGGAGGTGTGAAAACGGTAAGGGGCTGGTTTCATTTTCTGTTCAAATTTAAAGTTACCAATAAAAGATGACTATCTTTCTACTTGTGTAACAACACTCCTTCAACTGCTATGGGTCTATTGTCTAATGTTTTACAGACTAGTATAATATAGTGATGTAGACATGATATTTACTAAATCATTACTTATCAAAAATTATTATAAAACTGTGTGCTTTCTTCCAGAGCTGTTTATTAAGCTAGCTTCTGTATATTATTAAAAATTCATGGGTTACCGTACTCATAACTCAGAATGGTTGAATTTTAGGTTAAAAATTTGTATGTCTAAACATTTAAAAGTGATAATCGTAGCATTTACCAGTCAAAGTGATTGTATTCTCACTTGGTTGCTTATATTCCTTGGATATGTAAGAGTAAGACAATATGCCTACTTTTAAATCCCAAAAGATATTATAATACATCGGAACTGAGACTAGTTTCTCACGATTATAATTCTGGTATTTAAACACTCGGTGATTCATAATCGATATTTACATATACAATTATGCACATACATTTTTGGGTCAGAAAATAATAGACAGTGTAACTATCAATCAAATTTAGTTACAGTCGAGTACATATCAATCAAATTTGGGTGATAATAAATTGAGTAATTAGATTGGGTCTGACAAGGACGTCAAGAATTTAAGTTTGGGAGATTGTTATACCCAAGTCCCACATTGGAACATGTGAGTTTGATTAATGAGTGTATAAGGCTCAACTTGTCTTCCATTAGTACCAATAGTCATGACTTTTTTGGTGGACTTGTGGTGGGCTAAGATTACTCAAGTTGATGTCTTGGCCAAGTGGGTTGAGCTTTATTCTGGATTCAGATTTGGATTTGGGCCGAGTCGTTTCATGCTTAACTACAACACACATATCTCTTCTTGTACAAAATGTATTTATTACCAGTTCCACAAGCATTAAATTTATAGACCATTATCATGTTGGCTTTGGTAGACTATCTTCTTTCTCGTCTTGTAATGATAAAATGTGGGGTGCGCAGACATGAAATAAGATGAAGATGCACCTCTACACCAAGAGAAGAATTTTCTTGTTTTGGATAGCTTAATTTAATCTAGTGTGTTGTTTTAATTTTGAGCTGTTTTCTTTTACGACAGCTCAACATTTAGCAAGAATCTTGAACGTGTACAGTTTATCTCTCCTCTTGAATTTCGGCATGCTATATGATTTCATCCTTGTTGCTCAAAATATAGAGTAACTTTATAAGTTGGGAATCTTTTCTGGTTATTGATTGCCATTCCGTTTAGTTGCAGCTTTATTTGATTGCAGAAAACAGAGTACTGAAAGTCAAATTTCTGAAGATCGGAACTTCCGAATCTGCTGTGGAAGTATTCTTTGATCCAGAACCAGGTGAAATTATTGGACTCTCAGTAAGCACATCAAGCTCATGTGTAATCATCAATGTCAAGAACAGGGCACTCTTTGCATTCAGGTTGCATGGACGCCCACTTTGGAGTGCTGGCCCTGTGATTTATCAACGTGGATACCATCAAGGCTGCAGGAAAAATACATCAGACTGTTATTTTGCTTCAGTCCCGGTGATTGATCAATGTGAAGCAAGTATATATGTAAGCTCTGTTTAGCCTAACTACCCTCCTTTCTTTGGACAATAAGCATTTAGATTTGACTGGAATATGTTTATTGTGATTCTCAAAAGTTATGATGAATGATTACTCTGTGGTGAAGTCATGTCTTTCGCTGATAATTTGGCAATATCCGAAATAGGTGCTGTCTTTTATTGCACAGATTATGATCTCCCTTTTAAGATATGTTTGCGCTTTCCTTATAAAGAGGCTAGAAAAGTAAAGGATCCCGACAGGACTTGTGACTATGTTTCTGCACTTGCAGGTTTCAAATAATGAAGGAGAACTCTATTCACTGTCGGTCCGGAGCCCTCATTTCAAGTGGATCCAGGATTTGAGTTCATTAGACAAGAGATTTACTGTTACTCCTGGAAACAATGGCCTGTTGTATGTTACTGTTCCAGCGAGAGCTCTTATTCTGGCTCTCGATGTTTCTAGAGGAACTATTCTGTGGCAGAAAACTATTGGGCCATTAAGCACAATTGATTATGCACCGGTTGTTGATTCTAATGGTAAATTGATGGCCTAAATAGTGTAAGAGCAATTGAAGAAGTTTGAATGTTCAAGTAACATTATAGATTTACATATTGCAGCGATTAGATTTTAAAAGTCAAAGCATGTTGTCATGACAAAATTGGCAAGAATATAAGGATTAACCTATGAAAGGAAAAAACGATACATAGAAAGAACTGCAAATTTCTTTTCAGCAGCCTCCCTGTGTCAGGTTGGTGTTGAGTCGAAGCAGCATGTTTAACTTACAATTACTCAGAACAAGACATTTTTAATCATGAACACTTCATAGTCATACCTTCTAGGGATTCTCATGCTTATAGCAGAATTTATAAATGTGGGTCTTTGACTTTGATAAATTCCTGAGTATTTCTTGAAGGAACTCACTAACTTCTTTGTCATGTTGATCTATTTACAGGTTGGGTATCTATTGGTTCATTGGATGGGTTTCTGTACTCATTTTCACCAACTGGGGATCTCAAGAAATTCCCAAAAGCTGCTGCAGCGAATTTGGTAGTCCAAGTTAGTCCTGCTCTTGATTGCTCTGGTTATGCAGTTTATATATCTCAGACAGATATGGAAGGAAAATATAGCCGCACAATTGGTGAATACATTTATATATCAGCAATGAAACCAAGAAATGTTGTCTTCACTATGCTTGTTCCAGCAACAGGGTCCATCTACTGGTCCGAAAGCTATCCTGGTGATTTGGAAATTTTGTAATATATCTTTCCATCATTTGAATTAAGAAAATCTCTGGTCCAGGACGTATTTTATTGGTTGACCTACTCTAATTTTTTATCGTTTGTTGGTGTACTATAGGTCCATTCTCATCCTTGTTGTCTAAGAGTGATCTGCAATATTTTGTACTGGATGAGAGGATTATTCTTGCTTTTGTTTCTGCTTCAAGTAAGTTTCTCTCCGCAAACCCTGTACTATTTTAGGTCTTGCAGTGACTTTATTTGATATATTGTCAAGACTTTTGTAGCTAGAAAGCTGTGCTGGTAGTATTATATATGTAATAAAACTATGAGAATCTTCTATCACATTAAGGTCCAACACGAAATTAATGTGGATAGCATTGTCCCATCTTATATAACCAGGATGTGTGATTTAACAAACCACCATTTTTCTTTCTCTAATTGTAGTGTTCCCAACTTATTGTGTTCTGTGTCGTGCAATTCAACTTATTGTGTTCTTTATTGTTGATGATTTGGGTCAAATTGAATTGGATGGCTTATATTTAGCAAAAACATAAAGTAATTAAGAATTGGATTCTTATATAATTCTTTGTTCCCCTATCTAAGGAATATGGAATGTTTTGGTGGTCATAAACGTTAACCATGTTATAAGTTGAACACTTAAAACTTTATATTAAGCATGTATTCTAAAATTCAATCTACTTTTGCAGACCACTTGCCGAATATTAGAACATGAACGTAGTCTCTTAAGTCAATATTTTTCTTTATTTCGACTACTATATATTTGAGACTAAAGTATTTCTTAACATATGTAAACTACCTCCACAATGTCAAAATCTAGACTTTGGATGGGTAGTTCTATGTCCTGTGGTCCTGTTGCTAATTTTAACAAGATTGCAATGGAGAATATTCTTACCCTTTTGCAGGAAGTTCTTAAATCATTCGGTTATCCTTTCATATGAAACTCTACTGGAATTTGAGCTTATTGTTCTAATTTCCTCGTTGGTGCAGGTATTGGTAGTCCACTTCCATGCCGCAGCACATGTAATGTTCTCATAACTTGTACTAGTGATTGCCTCAGTCATGCATTTATTCTAATATTTTAATTTGGTATCAGTCCAGAAGCTTGCATCCAGCTGCTCCCAGACTATGCCCAAGCGTGTGAGCATATACACAGGTGAATAGCTACTATATGATTTTATACAGAGAATCTGTTGGTCAGTTTAAACTTCCAGTTCTGCTATTCATTTCAGGTAATGGAAGGGCAATTTTGTTGTTCCTGTTTTTCGAATCTGTAATTTTGATCATTCTAGCAGCTCTTGTTCGATTTTGTTGTGTTTTTTGGAGGAAAAAGAAGCTTCAAGATCAAGACCTCGGGAAATTCCTAGAAAAGAGAGTAAGCTCAGAATCCTTTCTATTTAATCTCTTACAGGAGCAGGGAGAAGGATAAGATAATTGAATGGTGAACTGGTAATGATCAAGTGATGAATTAACATTTTTTGAAAATGAATGGAATTTGTACCAATTCATTTCGTGTAAGAAAAGAAAATTGGAAAAAGTAACAAGTTGAAGTATGAATTTTTATTAAGAAGGCCTGTGTTTGTTTAATGAAGTCAAAACTAATCAAAAGAAGCATACAATTAAATTCCTATGCCTGTTTGATATTATTCTTGTCATGTTTTTTGCTTTCTAGCATTCTCTGCGGCTCCAAAAGAAAGCATTTGACAGGACAATCACAGAGCTTGAGCAAAAAGCTGCAGAGGAAGCATTGGGCAATGAAGTGCTTGAGAATATGGGGCATATGGTAAGAGAGAGGGAAAGCATAGAGAGGAAACTCTCAACCACCTATAGTTTGGGAAGGGATAGACCGGGCTCACAACCAAAATCCCTTCTTCCATTATGTGATGGGAAAACAAGGAGCTTGTCTTTTCAAGGTGTCTTTCACACACTCAGCGATACATCTTCTGAAGATGGCAGCAGTAGTTTTAATGAAGATAAAGACTGTGCATTTAAGGGAAAGACACCTATCGAGGCAGGGAGTTGTAGTGAGGATGAGAGTTATGAAACTGAGTATCAGAGTAGTCCTTTCGAGTCGGCCTCGGGATCAAAAGGATTTATAAACCCTTTATTCATGGATCCAGAGATTAAAAATGATGGAGAGGCAATGGGAAATTTTCAGAATTCTGGGAGTAAAAGCACAAGGAGGAGAACCTTGTCTGCGACTAATTAGTAGTAGTTGGTTGACGTAGTGATGGCATTATGTGTTGATGTTGATGTTGATGTTGATGATACTTGTGCTTGTTAAGAATAATTTGTTTTTGGTATGTAGATTGTTTGTTAATACTACACTACAGTTATGAGCATATGCGGTAATACAACCTTTTATGTGAAGTCAAGTGTCAACTGTTTCATTACTTGTTTTAGAAATTGCACGTCTATCTATGTTCAACGTGTAATAGTTCTATTTTTGCCATTTGAGTGCTGTTATATCTATGATTTACATAGTTATGTGGATATTGAATATTGATTATTATATGCATGCATATGTGGAAATATTAATATTACGTTTTAATCTTAAAGTAAGGATCGAAATTAAAATTTTCTTGTTCAAACGCGTGATTAAGAAACAAAGAAGGGATTCATATGCCGTATTATAATTAATAATATGTTATACCATACCATACATGGATGAGTCAAATTATTATAACCAATAACTACCATATGTATTATTTTTTTTAATTCAATCTTTTATCATCAAAATATTATTGATATTTCATCTAATCACTTGTGGGACATTTTGTTTGACGGAATGAGCGTTGAAATTGAATGCCAAACATTTCATTCCAACGTTTGGTACTGTCCTTCGCGATTTTAATCAACAAAGGTTAATTGACATGTCATATATTATTTATATACTCTGACCAACTAATTAAATGTCAAATAAACTTAGGTAGGTCATACTAGCGAAGGAATTCTCCGTCTCTCCCCTCCTAGTTCTTGTCTCACATCTCAACCAGGGATCATATCCTCTAAGCTTTGATACTGTTTATGTATCGCCCCAAAATAGGTATACATCACCCATCTTAAGTCACCAAATACATGGTACAAAATTCAAATACAACTTAATTATACAACAATTAAATGTAAAATACGACAAAACATATATGTCATGAGTTTTAATACAAATATTGTCATCTAGACAATATCCACACTCAATTGAGTTCTCATTACATTTATTATCACACTATTTAACGAGTAATAGTGAGGACTACTAACCCTATTATCCGGACCGTCATTACGTTCCCTCGACTAGTTTCTCACTACGTTCTCATTTCACAGAGAAACAATGAAAGTAAAAGGGTGAGCTTAACTAGCCCAAAAAAAATATTATGACTAAGATAATACGAGAATAAATTATTGTTAGCCTTCAACGGTGTTAAAGCGATACAATATAACAAACATAAAGTTTAATCTGCAGTGAACAAGCAATCCATTAAAAGAGTCAAGTAGAGAATAAAATCTACTATCTTTTATGATTTAAAAGGTTTTTCATCACTTTTATCGCTGGGACTCAGCTTAATAAATAATCCATATCATCCCTGTACTACGACCAAGGATATTCATTAGTATCACAACCACAAATTATCTATGCACTACGGGCCAAGGATATTCGTGTATTCATCAATGGTCATGATCATGCCAACAACTGTCCATCAATGCACTACGGGCCAATGAGGACTTTTACCACATCATTTGTAATATTACGGTCATGATTATACCGAATAATCCCTGGTCATAATCATACCAAGTCCATCTATGCACTACAGGCCACATATGACTTTCAACATAATATAAATATGAGGATGATGACAATGATATAAGAATTCAATAAAACAAGTTCAAGAATTAATTTATCCAGGAACTAATAACGTCTAAATTGTCAACATGATACTTCTTTGTAAAGTAAAATTCAAGAATGCTCAGAAGAATATTTTCATGAAAAGATACTAGATGAAGCGCAAATATCAAGGATATTCCATTAATTTCATGGAGTATAGAAGTCAAAACTTTAACTAACTAAGTATAATAAAGAATGGAATAACAAAAGAAATCATCAGACATGCGATAGACCGCACACACATGTTATTCCAACAGAATAATAAATAACGGAACCAGGTCATGCGTAAACGCACAAACAAGATATTCCAACAGAATAATAAATAATCGGAACGGTGTCGAGCGAACTTCAGACCGCAAGCGATGTTCCAATGAGAATAATAAATAACGGAACCGAGTCATGCCTAAACGCGTAGGCAGGATGTTCCAATGAAATAATAAATAATGGAATAACAGTATTTAATTTCACTATGTATGCGGTGCCCGATTTGTGATGATGCATTATTCCAACGTAATAATAAAGAATGGAATAACAGAAGAATTTTACCAAGTATGTGGTACTTCGCATAGACAGGTTATTCCAACATAATAATAAAGAATGGAATAACAGAAGTTCTCTTTATGAAGACAAAAGAAATAAATAATACCCCTTACCTTAGAACAAACTGGATATAGGAGTAGTGAAGTAGCATAATACTTTTATTCTTTCTCTCTATAGTTTCTCTATCTAGAGTTTCAGTGAATTCGTAAGAAATAATGAAGGAATGAGCTTCTATTTATAAGAGAATGGACTGAATAGTAACTAATTCCTGAACGGTCTAGATTGATTTATTTTTAAACTGACGGTCCAGATTGGTTTACTATAAAATATTCTAATAAAACAAAATCTTTTAAATAAAATATAATATATTCTATTTATAATCTAATAAAACGAATAACTTTATAAAAGTATTCTGTTTTATATAAAAAGATTTTACTATGCAAACACATAATAAAATATAATATATTCTAATTATAGTCTAATAAAATGAATAACTTTATAAAAGTATTCTGTTTTATATAAAAAGATTTTACTATGCATGTAAGACCCCAATTTTTTTTATAAAGATGAATTTTCTATAATTATCATTTTTGAATATTATGGAATGAATTTGATATAATGTTATAGTTGTGGGTAATATTTATAAATTATGCAAAGTATGCAAGTTATTGTATTATATTCGATTGGTCGGGGAATATTCGTTTTAACAGGGAATATTCGTACAACGGCGCAATCTTTGGTGGACCCCACAAAGTAATTATTGTCGGATTGAGAAAAATTTCAAAAATATTTTATTGAAAATAACGGTAGAAGTTTTACCGTTAATACTGTTGAACTACTCGGTAGTAAAAGTACAGTAATACGCGTGGTTGCATAGTAGCACACGGTATTGATTATTGATGCTTACGTGAGAAGTCATTTAGTTTTGTTCAATTATTACTACAGTAATTGCTGCATAGTATATCATGTTATTTGATTCAATTATTGTCAATATTTTATATATAATTGAGACAATAAAGTTATTAATATTATTATTTGCAATATTAACGATGTCTAGAAGTTCTGTCAAGGAGAGGTTTGGTCACCTAATTGAGCGCCAATAGGGAGAAATTCTTATTGAAAAGCCCCCTCTTTCCTGGGAACGACCTGGTCGATTAATATTGTGAATTATAATAATGATGATAAACGTTGTTAACAATATTGAGAGAATTTTTATGAAGTTTTTTGTTGTATTTATGGACCCCCCCCCCCCCATTTATCCATTTCTTCAAAATAATCGGTAGAAAATTATTCATGTATTTTTATATTATAAGAGTGGGGCCCACACGTGTAGCCCACGCGTGTATATATATTAAACCTAAAAGGTTGGGATTCTTGTAAAAGAAAAAGAAAAGAAGGGAGTGCATTATAAGTAATATATATATATTTGATATAATGACTTTTGTTGCAAAAGTTGTCAGGAATGAATATCATTATGTTATATAATATGTATGTTATATGATCTGAATGGGTGGGGAGGGAAATTGGATGAAGGAGTTGTGACGCCCCCAAAATAGGTATACAACACCCATTGTGAGCCGTCAAATACATGGTACATAAAGCAACTACAACTTCAATAATACAAATGTCGTGTGAAATACGACAATACATACTGTGAGTTTAAATACAATATTGTCTTCTAGACAATATCTACACCCAAATAAATCCTCATTACAATTATTCAAACACTATTTTACATAAATAGTGAAGACTGCTTAAACATCTTTCTAGAAACATCAGTCCATATCCCGACTCGATCCTGCTATGTTCTCACCTCCTGAGAAGAAAAATGGAACAAAAAGGAAAAGGGTGAGCTCAACTACCCCAGTAAAGAATATTATGACTAAGATAATATACAACAAATTATCGTTAGTCTTCAACAGAAAAAAATCTGATAGAATATAATAGACAACAAGTTTTAGATCAACAAATACAGCGGAAACAACAATCCATTAGAAGAGTCACGTAGAGAATGAATTCTACTATCCTCTAATATTTACGAGTCCATCATCAATATTTTATCCCTGTAACATAAATCAATATACATCTTTAATCAATATTCATCTTTGCACTATAGGCCAAAGATATTCATTTGTATCACCAATTGGTCATGTTCATCTCAACACTGCTCATCTTTGCACTACGGGCCAAAGATATTCATCAATTAATCATTTATCTTTGCACTACAGGCCAAAGATATTCAATAATATCATCATTTAGGACTGAGGATGATGAAAAATATTTTAAAGAAAACGAATCTAGTGAGACAGAAAGAAAAATATTAGGGATTCGTATAACAGTTTATCCAAGATCAATAATACTTCAAAATAACCAATTGTGAAGCAGAACTCAAAATAAAGATCAAAATATGGATACAATCAAAGATAGTAGCCAAAATAGACATCTTGGACAAAAAGAAAAAAATTTATTTTTTCTATTGAATAATGACAGTATTCGTGAATAAATAAGTACAGATATCGTGAATAAAGTCGATATCGTGAATAGTAATCCCGACACAAAAAGTCCAAATTTGATTAAAAAGTTCACCAATATTTTGGCATAATGATATTGAAGAAAATAATATCATTTAAGAAGAAAATAACACCCCTTACCTCAAAATAACCGTATTTCTTATTTGAATTTGAATTATAGTCTTTGACAAAAACTTGCATAGTATAGCAACACTCAAAGTATACTCACAAGAATACGCTCGATAATATAGAGAGAGAAAGAGTGAAAACTTTATTTCTGGTGTGATTTTCAATTCTAACTTAGCCCTCTATTTATAGGAAAATGTTAGAACGCCATAGGAGACTAAAATAATAAAATAATATATTTCTTATTCAAAATTCTACGCATGTGCTAAGTTGGAATTTAGACCAGCCACCTTTGAATAAATTTCCAGCAGCCCATGTGTATTCAACACAAGTGGGTCCCACCCATAATTTAATAAAAATTATTTTATTTTTCGAAACTTCAACAATTCATAGAAAATAGACCGTTTATTAGAAAAATACGAATTTTATGTTCATTCTGCCTGAAATCAAATTCTCTACAACTTTGTAGAAGGAAGTTTTTCCAAATTCCCAACAAAAAATATCTGAAATCTACAAACGGATGATTTTTAATACTTTCAGTCCGACAAAATACTGATAAAACACCTTAGCATTAATTCCTTCATTTATAACCACATAAATAAATAAATGCATCATTTATATCAAATAAATATTTTATTATCACATAAATCAATAATTAATTATTCACAAATAATATTACGTAATCACAATTATATGCAAATCGGTAGTTCCTTTAAAAGAGGGCTTTCCAATAAGGATTTCTCCTTCTTGGCGCCAAGCAATTAGATGACCTAACCTCTCCTTGACAGAACTTTTTAGACATTGCTAATAATGTTATCTAATAATATTATTCAAATAATATGAATTATTGATCTGATAATGGAAAATATTGTGTAGTGACAATTATTGAAACAATAATAATATAAACTAACAACGCAATAATTATTGAATCAATAAAATATTGAACAATAACTACTGTAACAATTATTGAGTAGTGTCTTCTTACGCATTTAATCAATAATTCAACAATACTGCGTAATACCGCAAAAGGTACTTCTTTATGCGACCACGCGTATTATCGTATTTCAACCACCAGGTAATCCAACAGTGTTAACGGTAACAATTACGCCGTTATTTATAAAAACTCATACTTTGACATTTTCTCTCATCCAACCGTTTTCCGTTATGGGGCCCATAAATGACTGCGCCGTCGTACGGAGATCCCCGACAAAAAGAATATTCCACGACCAAACGAATATTCTCCGACAAAAAGAATATTTTGTAACCACTTGCTTATTTTGTAAAATTTTCACATTTCACCAATAACCAAAATATTATATCAAATTAACCCTTTATTAATTTAGAATAATGAATAAAGGAAAATTCAATTTATTTATAATAAGTTGGGGTCTTACAGGAGTAATATTTCATTATTATATATGTGTAAGTTGAAAAGTTGGCAGAAGGCACTAAAAAGAGTTCACGGGGTTTTCACCCGTGATATTTTTTATGCACATGTTATTTATATAATATATATATATATTATATTTTATTGCATAGTATCATTTTCATTCTCCTATAAATAGAAGCTCATTCGTTCATTATTTCTTACGAATTTACTGAAACTCTAGAAAGAAAAAATTATAGAGAGAAAGAAGAAGAGAAGTCTGCTACCTCTCTTTTCTTATATTCAGTTTCTTCTAAGGTAAGGGGTATTATTTCTTTTGTATTCATGAAGAGAACTTCTGTTATTCCATTCTTTATTATTACATTAGAATAACTTTTGATACGCTGCCACCCTATACTTGGTAAAATTCTTGATTATTCCACTCTTTTATTATTACATTAGAATATCCCATCATGCATGCGTTTTCTGGCCGGACTGATTTAAATCTTTATTATTACTGTTGGAACATCCATGTCGGTGCAATTTACTTTGACACCGTTCCGTTACTTATTATTCTGTTGAATAACTTTTACATACATCAAGCAATCTGCGCATGCGTGGTGATTTCTTTTGTTATTCCATTATTATTTATACTCAGTTGGTTAAAGTTTTGACTTCTATACTTCATGAAATTAGTGGAATATTCTTGATATTTGCGCTTCATCCAGTATCTTTTTATGAAACTATTCTTCTGACCATTCTTGAATTTTACTTTACAAAGAAGTATCATGTTGACAATTTGGACGTTATTAGTTTCTGAATAACTTAATTCTTGAACTTGTTTTATTGAATTCTTATATCATTGTCATCATCCTCATGTTTATATTTTTTGAAAGTCATCTGTGGCCTGTAGTGCATAGATGGACTTGGTATGATTATGACCAGGGATTATTCGGTGTAATCATGACCATAATGTTACAAATAATGTGGTGAAAGTTCTCATTGGCCCGTAGTGCATTGATGAACAGTTGTTGACATGATCATGACCATTGATGAATACACGAATATTCTTGGCCCGTAGTGCATGGATAATTTATGGTTGTGATACTAATGAATATCTTTGGCCGTAGTGCAGGGATGATGTTGATTATTTATTTAGCTGAGTCTCAGCGATAAAAGTGATGAAAAACCTTTTTAAATCATAAAAGATAATAGATTTTATTCTCTACTTGACTCTTTTAATGGATTGCTTGTTCCGCTGTAGTTAAACTTGATGTCTATTGTATTTTATCAGTTTAACATTGTTGAAGGCTAATGATAATTTATTCTGCATTATCTTAGTCATAATATTTCTTCTTTGGGCTAGTTGAGCTCACCATTTCTTTCATTGTTCTCTTGAGAAATGAGAACGTAATTTGGGACTAGTCGGGAGAGCGGAGTGATGACGGTCCCGAGTTAGTGTCTTAGTAGTCCTCACTATTCAGTGAAATAGTGTGATAATAAATGTATTGAGGAATTATTTTGAGTTTATCTATATCGCCTGTAAGACAATGATTGTATTAAAACTCACACTTTCGTGTTGTATATTTAAGTTTGTATTTGAATTTTGTACCATATATTTGGCGACACAAGATGAGTGATGTATACCTATTTTGGGGGCGTCACAATGCAAAATACTATGCATAATAAAATATAATATATTCTATTTATAGTCTAATAAAACGAATAACTTTATAAAAGTATTCTGTTTTATATAAAAAGTTTTTCTATTTTATTACATTAATAATACTAATAAAACAAAACTTCATCATCATTATTATAATTCACACTATTAATCGATCAGGTCGTTCCCAGGAAAGAGAGGGCTTTTTAATAAGAATTTCTTCCTATTGGCGCGCAATTAGGTGATGACAGAACTTCTAGATATCGTTAATATTGCAAATAATAATATTAATAACTTCGTCGTCTCAATTATTGATTTAATAATATATAAAATATCGACAATAATTGAATCAATTAACGTGAGATCTTATGCAACAATTCTCAAGCAATAATTGAACAAAATTGAGTGACTTCTCACGTAAGCATCAATAATCAATACCGTAAACTCTTATGCAACCACACGTATTCTGTATTTTTAACACCGGGTGTTTCAACAGCTTAACGATAAAACTTCTCGCCGTTATTTTCATAAAATATTTTTTGTCGTTTTCTCGATCCGATGATAATTCATTTGTGGGGTCCACTTAATGATTGTCTTGCCGTCGTCTGAATATTCTATGTTAAAATGAATATTTCCACCAATCGAATATTATATAACAATTGCGTCTTTTGCAAAATTTATAACTATTACCCACAATTATAACATCATATTAAATTCATTTCATAATATTCAAAAATGATAATTATAAAAAATTCATCTTTATTCATAAAAATTGGGGTCTTACAAATGTTCTGCTGCACATAAAAAATTGCGTACAAAGAGTAAAAATTACTTACCAAAAAAAATATATAAAACATTTATTCTGTTCCAATATAACTTTTAAGTAATGTACCAAATACATAAATAAAGTATCGATTCTCACGACCATAAAAAATTTATTTTAGTCGCAATTTAAATTTCATATAATTTAATTGATATATAAATTATTATTTTTAATATTTTTATTTTTTATTTTATTTTTTTAATGACGGTATAAAACCACCTAATATTTTTAAATTTTATTTCTATTGCATTACAACTAAACGCTCAACAAATTTAAAATAAATATAGAGTCCTTCTACATATACCGGTCTATTGGACAGAAAAATTGGATATTTTCATTTTTTTTATTGTGACTCCCAAAAAATGTATAATATTTATTTTAACAGAAATTTTTATAAAATATAGTATTTTAGTGTTTTAGTCTGTATAAACTTATTTTTATATATGTATCCAAATTACACCTAAAACACTATATTTTATAAAAGTTTATTTTAAAATAAATACTATACATTTTTTGAAAGTCACAATTAATTTTTTTTTTTTTTGAAAATATCTAATTTTCCTGTCGGGTCTGCCAAAACTTGTTGCAAAATATATTATTAAAAGTTGTAAATTTTGAATGGAGGGACAATGAGATTTAGATATTTTTTGAAATAATCTATGTATATTCTCCTTTGAAATGTTTTAGAAAAGGAAAGTCAGATTCTAATTTGGGAAGGTGGAGCCCGAGCTTGTACGGAAGCGATTTACATAAGTTGGGTGCTACTACTGTGGGGATAATACTCATCATTTGTGGGATCGTACGATCTGATTTAATCCAAAAAATATCAGAATTGATCTGCCCCGTAAGGTAAATTACAACAAGGCACCAACCTATCCCAGTGACACACCGGATGATATTTCCCCTTGGGCCATACAAGAAAAAAGAGGGGCCTTCTTCACTCCAGGAATCTGAGGAGACAGGAGAGAGAGAGATCTATCCGTCCCAATTTCGTTCTCAATTCTATTTACTGCTCACTCATCGCTTTCCTCCTGAGAAATTTTCAAGAGGTAAAACCCTAATTCATTCTCTCTCTCCCTATTCTGAATCTTTTTTTTCACCGTTTGGTTGTTAAATGATAATGGATGTTGAACGAATTACTATTATTTTGCACTTGGGTCTCGTTATTTTGCTCAACTTAGCCGAGTCAGCTCAGGTCCTTTGTTTTAGAATACTTTTTGTTATTTTCCAAATATAATTTTAGCTTCCTCTTCTTATTGATTTCTAGTGGTTAGTTATCATTAAGTAATGTCCCGGCTTGATTCTAGCTGAATGTGTTTAAATATAAACCCTAATTATGTTTTGAATTTAATGTCTTAAAAATGTGCTGTTTATTATCTTCACCTGACACTGGAATTTCATTCATCTAATTGCAATTTTATCTATTTATGTATTTCTGAAGTTGTAGTCAATTGATGGTATTTTAGATGGACTAATCTATAGATCAACACAAAACTTCAACTGTAAGCTGCTTCCTAACTTTATTAGTGGTTATTGGTTAATTGGTTAAGCTTGTTGGTTTTAACTTTAAGTGTTATATCACCAGCTTTGGAATCTCATATGTTCTTTATTAGTTACTCTCTTATTGCCTGAATAAAATGGCTTTTTCCTTCCACAATCTGTTGGATCATGCATCTTTTAGCTCGTGCACTCACAAAAATATAGAATTGGTGTGCTTTGTTTGAACTGTTGGCTTAGATTTATGCTTCATCCATGACTGTGTCCTGTCTCTGCTTCATGCGCTAGAAAATGTTGAATGATTGAGTAGTTCAGGCTAATTTCTTTTGTAATGCTTGTTCGTATGTCAATCAAGCTTTAATTTTGACCGAAACCATATATCACTGTATATTGGTGCTATGCCTATGAGTTCCATTTTGTAAAACACTTATAAGATTATTCTTGTGCTTTTGTTGCATGTTTTTTACTGGATGGAACAAAGAACTGATGCTTCTTCTAGAAAAAGGTCATGTTCCATGGAAATTTCTAATTAAAAGTTTTTTTTAAAAAAAATAATAATTAAAGTATTACTTCTTAGATTTTTGGCACCTATACTACACTTTTCTGATACTTGGAAATGTGAAATTTGATCACAGATTCATAGGTATATATATATATATAACTCTCTTAAAAAGTTTTATGACATTTAAAAATAAGTAAGAAATGTAATAGTTTTTCAAAAGATATGCAAGGAGGACGATTCATACACACACATACAAATTAATATGGGTATGCTTTAACGAATACAAAATTATGTGGCGTCCTTGTTGTGCTTTCTCTGTATTATTTGCAGTCTTTGGTTAAAATGATTCAAAAGTAACAAATATGATTTTAGAAATTTCAAGTACTAAATTCACTTACTAAAAACAGTTTATCGTTCATAAATTGTTTCTATAGTAATCTGTGGTAATCAACAACTATTAATGAGTACAACTTAGAGTATCATGTTTCTCAATTACTTTCATTTTTGGTAATTGACTGTTCGTTTCATGAGTTTTGCCTTAAAACTATTGCATAATATGTAACCGAAGGTCATACATTTTCTTCAAAAATTAATTTTCATGGAGAATTTTTTTCCCCAAGTAATCTCAAGGATTGCTTTTACTGAATGCATTAAGGTGAAGTCAGTTAGAGATATCAAATATATAAGCTAGCACTGAAAGCTCTTACAAGTATCTTATTAAATATACTTCAAGATATTCTGCATTCAATATTTATTTTCATCTCATGCAGAATAAAGCTGCACTCTGATTTGTGCATCAACAAAGGAAGCTCCTTTAGAATTGAATATGGAAAGTGAGGATTTAATAAATCTTCCAGCTTCTAGTAATTCTGCTAATGAAAGTGAGAATAATGACGTACCTAGTGCTGATTGTGAGCTCGGTGCAGCTGATTCTCTACCCAATAATTCTGAAATTAAAGATTACCAGTTAAATGGGGATTTTCCAGGGAACGAGGATGATATTGGGAACAAATCTATCCAGTCTTTGCTAGTACCTGAAAGTGACAAGGATTTGATTGATAATACAACTATTGTTCAAGTTACCGTTGAATTAGGTGAAGCAGTTGAAGTTCAAGAAAAAATGAATTGCTTCAACTCTGCAGTACATACAGAGAATGGTTCTGTAACAGTTCAAGATGGAAGTCTCCTAGGAAATCTTAAGAGAGATGGAATTTCTATCAGCAGTCAGGAGAAAGATATCAGTTGTATCCTGTTTTTCGTGTCTCTGTGTATCTTAAACTCTGTATTCACAGGTCATTTGGAGAAACAGTACTAGCTAGTTTCGCTTCCACAATCTGATAGCATTAGAATCTTAATCTTAGTATGTAAATTTGTTTTTCACTATTTTCACTGATTCTGCTCCACTTAAAACAAAATTATTAATACTGCTTTTTAAGTACATTGTGATGTTATGCTTTCCATAATATATTATGCCAGCCATCTCTGGCGTCAAGAGACCTCGAGTGGCCATTAATGAACAACCACCTTCAGTCCTTGTCTCGTACAATTCTTTACCAAGGTCTGAACAGTTATCATCATTTTTTTCTTTCCTGAAAAGGGAATTTTTAAGATGTGATTTCTCATTGGATAAATTCTAAAGCGTAGCAGCTCTAACTTTTCAGAGAAAGTAAGCGGAAGCTTGAGAAGCTATTACAGCAGTGGTCAGAATGGCACGCTCGACATTATGCTTCGTCTGTTGTGAGTGATTCATCTCTTGAACTCAATATTGTGTGTTTCAAACTTTCAGTCCTTATTTTCCTGTATCTCCCACACCTTTTGAACAATCAGCATATTGTAATAGTTGAAAGAAAGAAGCAGAATTAGTGGGATACTGGGAAGTGGAAACCATGTAATGGAATATATGTTTTCTTGTCTTCTTCTGCGGGTTTTTTATTTTTATTTATTTTATTTTATTTTTTGCAAAGAAATGCAATATAAGTTCTGAAGTCCTACATTAATTTTTTCCCTGGCAGTTAAAGTAGTCAGTTGTAGAGAATATGTAGCGCAGGCTTATGGCTGTTAGCCTGTTAGTAAATTCTGAATTACGAGTCTCTATTGACTTCATATAAAGGCTCTCTTATTAATTATCTTTCTTGGAAGAATGGATATATATGTCTTGGAAGCATAGAAATATTTGTCTTGGCTGGACAGGAAAGGGATATCCTTCATGAATATTGATCATTTAAGAGTAATATGACTATGCACTAGGTTTAGAGGAAAGTTTAAGATGATCCAGAGTAGAATGATCAGAAGTTTATCATTTACCTTCCCTCGATTTTTCATCCTTCATCCTCTTATAATGCAACATGACATATAATGGCAATTCAATATGGGTATTAACAGCAGTTGAAGCTGTTTGTTTATGTGCGAGGATGGGTAGATTTTTCTTAATATTGTTGTAAACATTATAAGTCCAAAAAGCTCTCCGTAAGTTCATCTTTCTTTCTGTCTCATTTTAAAACTTGCACGTGCATGTTCAGCTTATATAGCTGAAGTTTGTTCAGACTTTTCTGCACTCTGACATCATAATTCACTCTGTTCAGGATTCAAATCAAGTGTTAGAATCTGGTGAAGAGACGTACTTCCCTGCGCTTCATGTTGGTGTGGATACCCCTTCTTCAGTGGTATTTTAACTTTCAGCATCTCTGTTTGCACATTCACTTGTATGCTAAAAGCATTACCTTGATGTCTTTTATGACTAGTTTGGGACTTTTCGTTGCCTATTTTAATCAATTGATCCACCCATTTAGTTAATACTATTTTATTTCATAAAGTATGAGGTGAGGGATTAACCCATTATCATTAATACTCATAATTTTAGAAGGATTTACTAGCTTTTCTTCCTTAATAACTGTTGTAATGGAATCCTTATATATACAAACTCTTTTTAAAGAAATGATTCTAAAATCTTCAGTTACATTAAAGCATATTTCATAAAGCACGAGTTGTGGGGTTACTTTTGCCCATTATCTATTCATAACTATAAAGGATTTACTAGTTGGCTTCCTTAACTGTTCTAGTGAATTCTTACATATAAATGCTTTTTGAAGAAACGATTCTAAAATTTGCCAACTTACGTTAAAACATGTGTCTTGTGCCTATAAATATTAATTGAGTATATAGCTTATGGTAATTGGATGAAATTAATCCATCCACTTATGGCCATTCTTAGTTGTGGATTCTCTGGCAATGATAATAATATTCATATATCAGATAATTTTCTGATACTAGTAGAACATAAAATGAAAATTGATTTAGGTGGAAATGGGAGTCTGAGAGGCCTTGGGTGGCAGAGGAGGTTCTGGTTTTGATTTTGGGGTGGTAGATATATTTTGAAGTTACAGTTTCCAGAGATATTTTGCATAGCAGAAGGTGATGAGGTTTATAGATCAGCATACATTTTTATCATCCGAAGTTGGTGTGACATGGAATCCCTGTTCTTGGTGTGATTTTTGGTGGGGCTAGAGAATATTCATTCCTTTCTTAATATACTTATGGCTCTGGAGGTGGTCATCTGGAAGATCAAGGCTCATGAAGTTATATATACTTACTCCCTCCATCCTTAAAAGGATGGCATAAGTACATTTTTCACACAAATTAAGAAAATTAAGAGGGGAGAGTAAAAAAAATTCATATTTATCCTTGGCGGCCCCACAATATTACATAAAGTGACTTGTCCTTTTATTCTTTTATACTAAAGAACACCACTAAATGAAATACTTACCCCTTACTTTTTGTACCTTAAGCCATCCTTTCGATAACAAAAAAAATTATAACTTAAGCCATCTTTTTGAGGACGGAGGGAGTATATACCAAGATAACCTTATATATGGTTGTTAGAAGTTTTAACTTAAGATGGTTTCTTAATTTGACACACACATACATTATATCTTCACAATTTGTTCGTTCCTTTTGAAGCAAGTAGTTTGCATGTTTCCTCCAGATATAACATTATGTCAAGCTAATCGTCAAAACTATCTGTAGACTTTCTGGATGGACAGCCAAACAAGGGATCCACAAAGCAAGGAGGTTATCATGTTGGATAGCAACTCTGTCCCTCTTTATGATCGTGGATACACATTTGGTTTGACTCAGACTGATGGTTCTGGTAATGTGGAAAGGTAATTGTTATATTTGTGTGAATTTGTGGGTGCTCCTTTTAGTCTTAGATAAACTGATGGTTGCTTTTGTAACAATAAACAACAAACTTGGTTCTGTTTTTTGCATAATAATTTTACTTTCTTGAATCTTGATAATAGAAAATTTTAAAATGTAACTCGGTAAAGATTAGGAATGATGTATCCCTTCATGGACAAAGTTGTACCTTCACCGAAATAGAATGTAAGACGTCTAAATGACTAACGATGGATATTGTAGTCCTTAGAGCTTAATACTTTATACATATACCATGATTTATAAGACGGACTTTGGTATAGGAGAGCCACATAAACCTTGATGTCATGCAGGCAGTGTTCTAAAAATTCTTGCTTAGGTCCGATTAATCCTCGCCTAGACGCTAGGCGATCCTCTACCACCTTGATTTGGTTGGGCGCCTAGGTAGAATCAGACGTCTAAAATAAATTTATTAAGCATTAAAAGATTGGTTTTTAGTAATGTTTCATATAAATTTTAAAAAAAATAAATCTACTATATGTTTTGTATGGTATAACAAGTATGCACAATAGAAAAGTAAATAAATTAATAAATAAGACCACTTAAGAAAACGCCTAATCCGTTTAGAGAAACGCCTAGGCGCTAGGTTCCCCCTCCGTAGTCTAGGTTCGCCTAACAATTTTTAAAACACTGTATGCAGGTTGACCAATGTACTGCTATGCAGTATTTGCGCATCTGTTTAGTGAAACAACCCAAATATGAGTTCGGAACAAATCTTCTGTCAAATCCCAAGTCCGAATCAAATCGAATCAAATCCATCTAAGGCTTAAATCACTAGGCCAATAGTATCTTCTTGGGTTATTTTAGCACACCACATGCTTACCCAAAAGGTCATGACTGAAAATACTATTGTTAATAACTTAAACTTAATTTCTTATATACAGACAAATTTCTCTCATATCTTTCGATCACACACGGTCCACAAATCTTTGCTTCTCTAGTCATTGTGGGATAATACCGGTTGATTTCGTGTTCCTACCTCCGGCCTCTCTCCATTGTGGGATAATATCACCAGCTTTCGTGTCCCCACCTCCGGCAACCTAATCGAGTCTGGAACAAATCTTAGGTGAATCTCAAGTTCGAATTTAAATAAATTTATCCAAACAAGACCTTAAACCACTAGCCCAATAGTATCTTTATTTTAGCTCACCCCAAGCTCACCCAAAAGGTCATGATTGAATGTACTATTGTTAATAACTTAATTCCTTGTATACTGACATTTTTTTTCCGTATCTTTCGATGTGAGAATGTGGTATTACAAACTCCCATAGTTAAATTTTTGATGTCCTTGTCAGAATCGATCACACGCGACTAGGAATGAGCAAAAAACGGATAAAGCCGAACTACCGAACCGAACCGAACCTTTTTAACCGAATTATTTCGGTTTTTCGTTTTTTTTTCTTATTTCGGTTATATCCGATTTATTACTCATTATTCGGTTTCGGTTTTGGTTTTAAAAAATAGATAATTCGGGTACCCGAATAACCGAATATTAATATTTAAAAAATAATAATTTTATACTATTATTATTATCCAAGTATTCTAAGTATTTAAAAACAGATAATTCTTGCTTTGCTTGATGCTTCTGCCTTCTCGAGTCTTTCTCAAATCAAGAGGGTACTCGTCTCAAATCCAGATCCAGATCTCAAATCCAGATCTCGAGTCTTTCTCAAATCCAGATCTCAAATCAAGAGTTGTTGTCCAAAAAGGGTACTCGTCTTTCTTGTGGCCTTCTGCTGATGAATCAACAAGCTGTTGTCCAAAGGATGCAAGGATGACCTTGTGGCCTTCATCGTATTGGGAAAGCCTCATTACAAGTTGTGGGTATCTCTCTCTCTCTATTTTTCTCTCTCTAACCATCTTCATGGTGGGCCGCTTTACCGCCGATCCTCCGTAATCGTATCTTGGCGAACTTCATTCGATCTGTGGACACTTCATAATCGAGTTGATTCGAATTGGTTCGAAAAACGAGCTATTTTTTGGGCGCATTTGTATTTGATTTTTGTGGGTTTAATTGGTTGATTATATTCCAATTAGGGATTTTTTATTGCGATAGTTTTGCAGACTTTTGGGTCCATTTTTGTAATGTGCGAGAAAGTTCTTTGTTTTGTGTGCTCTTTGGGGAAGGAATCATTAGTTATCAACATTTAAGGTAGAGAAAGATTGGGAATTACATTTTAAGGTAGAAAGATTGGGAATTCTGTAGTTACTTTGTAATCTGTTGCTTCATTCTTAATTTTAATTTTGAGCACAGGTTCGGTTATTACCCGAATTACCGAATTGTACATTCGGTAATTCGGTTAGTTTCAAATTTCGGTTAGTATTTCGAATAGTATAATTATCGATATTTGGTTTTCGGTTATAACCAAATAGCCATTTCGGTTCGGTTATAACCGAATGATCACCCCTACACACGACATACAAATCTTTATCTCTTTAGCCAATATAGAATAATATCGGTTAGTTTCGTGTCCCCACCTTCGGACTACTCTTCGTTGTAGGATAATATCATAATACTATCAGTCTTCGTGTTTACACCTTTGGCTTTCAAGAGTCGGCTCTGATACCTTGTGAAACAACCCGGGTCAAATTCCGAGTCTGAAACAAATCTTGGGTCAAATATCAAGTTTGAATCGAATCAAATTGATCTAAACAAGACTTAAACCACTAGCCCGATATTATTCTTTTGGTCATTTAGATATCGCATTATGTAATTGAGTCAACCAGTCTTGGATTAATATGATTGCATAACTAAACCTGGTGGTTATGGAAAGTGCATAACTAAATATTAGTGTAAATTTTTCCATACCCTTATTGAAGGAAATTATTGAAATCTAGTAGTTAATAGCTTGAAAATTTCCAGTCACCTCCAATATGGGAGGTGCGCCTAGTTCAAATCCTTGGGACATGGGTGAATGATTGTGTATTGTTATCAGACACAAATTAATTAATTTGAATTCTTGAATACTTTTTTTCCTTAAGAAATATGTTGAGGTTCTCGGTATTGGAGTAGTTTTGGACATGGAGATTGGAGATTGCACACACTGGTAGTAAGTATGGAATATAAACCAACTACTGTGCGTTGTGGTAAAGAGAAGGAAATGTTGGAAATGATATACATGTCGACAAATATTTGACAAAGTTGGATTGCAACCAACGTGAAAGTGTACGTGATAAGATAGAGTAAATTAAAGTGATGTTCTTCTTAATTCTTACATATCCCATGAATGCACATATCGCAATCATAATTCAGCTGAAAACTTTCGCAATATATAGCAAGACTCGGAAATGTTTATGATTTTAAGATGTGGACTCAGACGCATACTTACTTTCAATTAATTATTAAATAGACAAAGACACGAATAGGAGCTTTCATGTCATTTACCATATAATTGTTTACGCTTATGAATTGTACTTCTTCGAATAATAGATATATAAATTACACAACTTTTGATTGAGGTCGTGCAAATACAATTTTACAAGGTACAATTTGCTCAAAGCCTCAAAGTATTGAAGAAAGAATATCCACTCTTTTTTTATTATTATTATTATCATTATTTTTTATTATTATTATTATAAATATTATTGTTATTATTTTTTTAAAGTAGCATTGAAAGAATTTCCATGCATTAATTTTGAATGGAAATTCTTTTTCTTTTTTTATATAAAAAAGGGATGATTGCTTTATCTCAATATAATCGCTGAATACTTGCCTCAGGGATGCACTCTGAGGTAGTTACACTTTATCAACACTTTATTTATCTCTTATGGCTATGTTTGTCTTATGGGACATTGAAGAGACCCCAGCAGGGTACTTATTGTTCCTGGTTCATTATAATTTTTAATTTTTCCTGGTATGGTGATTTATGTAACTTCCTGCTCATGTATGAAGCATCTTCCTTCCCTGAAACATAATGATTTGAATTTTGATCAACTCCTTGGCATATGATAATTTTGTTGCATGGCTTTTACAATGTAGAGGTATGGAAATAGTAGATGCTTCCCGCTGTTTCAATTGCGGGTCGTACAACCATTCATTGAAGGAATGCCCAAAGCCTCGTGACAATATTACGGTCAGTAATGCTCGCAAACAACAGAAGACTAGGCGTAATCAGAACGCTAGTTCACGTAACCCAACTCGATATTATCAAAGTACTCCTGGGGGTAAATATGATGGCTTAAAGCCAGGTGTCCTTGATGTAGAAACACGGAAACTGTTGGGCCTTGGGGTGAGAAATTATGCTTTTATTTGGAAAAAAAATAAGGCAGTTACTCTTTTAATAAATGTCCTATAAAAGCTTTGATTTCTTACATCGCTAACTGATAATTAAATATTATATGTAATGGTTCTTTTGGGTTTATTTCCAGTAACAAAGGGAAGGGTTTTAAGTCCTTTATTCTCATATGCATTATATGAATTCCTCTTCTTCTTTTCTTCTTTTTCTTCATTATTATTTAGGTCTATTCTTCTTCTTCTGAATTGTTATATAGGACTATTCTTCGTCTTCTGAATAACTATATATGTCTATTGTTCCTCTTCTGAATAATTTTTTCTTGAAATCATTTATTTCATGTTTTCCCCTAAATTTCTTTTAGGTAAAAAACATAGTTTAACATATCTAAATAAGTACTTTTAACTTAATTTGTGCTCCATAATCTATATGGCACTCAGAAAGGCACATAAACATTATTACCATCAACCAATGTTATGGATGCAATTCACAAACACATACAAGCTACTTTTAAGCTGCCTCTCTCCACCTGTTCTCAACATATAGATATATATATATATATATATATATATGAGTGTCTAAGGTGGCAATAATCGATGTAACATGATGCGTGGAAAAAGAGAAAATGGTGCAAAAAGATAGCAATGCTGTAAAAGCTATTCCCAATCCCAATCCCAATCCCATTTCCCACCCTAACAACTGTTCACACTTTAACAAAGGGATCCAGAAAGTAGGGTTTTTTTTACTTTGTCCCACTCTCTAATTAACTTCTTGTTTAAAGTTTATTGAGGTTTGTTTTTTCTTTTAATTTTTGTGATGTTATGCAGGAGCTTGATCCACCTCCTTGGCTTAATAGGATGCGAGAAATAGGGTATCCACCAGGATATCTAGGTAATTGAAATATCTCAGTTCTTTATTGTCCTTGTTGAATTGGGTTGCACAGCAATATTTTGTTCAGTAGTAGTGTCTCTGGGAATACCATCATGTTCAAAGTCCATTTTCTTGACTCCTCATATAGTTGGCTAATAGAAAGCCTTTTGATTGCTTACTGCTTAGGCAGTTAGACTGGTTAGTACTATGGATTCAAGTAAGATTGATTAATCTGAAGTACATCAGATGAAAAGTAACTTGTTCATATATTTATCTGAATACTCTGCAATTAGTTCTGGTTGATGCTTCTAGCTGTGCTATATCACTACCCTCGAGGATGTTTGGATCTGGTGTTCTAAATCTCGTGTGTATTTTGTTTCAATAGCTCAGTATCAAATTCATTTCTTTTTTCCTACTTTAGCCTTGCCCTCACAACTTTTTGCAACTATTATTAGATCCAGAAGATGAGGACCAACCTTCAGGGATCACAATATTTGCCGAGGAGGAAAGTAAGGAAGAAAAGGAGGATGGAGAAATACTAGATACAGACAATCCTGAGCTACCTAGAAAAATGAGCGTCGAGTTTCCTGGAATTAATGCCCCAGTGCCAGAAAATGCAGATGAAAAACGTTGGACAGCTGGGCATTCGAGTGTTGACCTATCCAGAAATCGGTCAAACCGCAGATTCAACCACTTGTCTGAACTTTCCGGCAGGTATTATCAAGAGCAGAGATGGCCTAGGGATATCAGAGATGATGGGCCCCCTGGTGTTGATCCAGTAACCAACCCCGCAGTATCTAGTTACCCTCCCATGTATGGTGGTTATGACTCTACTCACACTTCCTATAGTCCAAGAGGTAACGATTCTATACTTAGAAGTCCTAGTTTCGAGAGGTCTCTGTCAGATAGAGGTAGAAGGAGCCCATTATTAGTACATGAAACTTCCAAGTATGGTTCATATGGTACTTCAATGGACTCACCTGCAAATAGGCTGCCATCACAGCAGAATTATGGCTCAGCCAGTTCGGAAAATGGGGATAATGGCCTTTGGAATGAATACACCCCTGATTCTTCATCTCACCGCAAGGATAAACATAACCAGCACCACCATCATAGCAGAAGGTAAACCCCATTCTGCCATCATCAACTGGTAGAATAGATTGTTGTCCAATGATCAGATTAGGTGGCTTAGCATGGCTGTATGTGTTTTGTTAGGTTTTACTTAAATCTCTCAAGCCCCAGAAACTCTGGTAGTTTAGGGTCTCTTATGGATTATATCATCAACATTTTTCCATTAATGTTTTAGAATATACATTGTTCTTCTTGTGATTACTCCTTTAAGGACCATTTACTCTTTTAATGATATTATTATATTTTGAAACTGAGGAAGTACTAATTACCATATTTGTAACTTTCAATCCTTACATTTAAATTTTAAGAATTGTTTAATTGACTTAACAGTCAAAATATATTAATTGCAAATATTTATGATACATAATATGCATTTGTAAATACGTACTTCAACAAAATTTTTAAAGAAACATATTAAATGCAAACTTAAAGATTGCTGTAAAATTTATTTGGAGGAAAGGTGCTGTGCATCTCTCTTTTTATATTTTGCAATATCCAATTAACATGTCATTATATGTTATATATCCAGTATCAATTGTTTTATATAAAGTAACTTATTAACGAATCAAATTGCCCCTAATTCATATACACTTGTTCCATTCAATAAGCCGACCATCAGATTTTTTGCTCCATACATCCTAAAATTAATAATACACTAGATATAAACTCGCGCGTTGCAGCGGAATTATTCATTTTATTAATAATAAATTTATACGTACAATTATTAAATTAAAATGTAATAAGAAGATGGTAGATTGTTATGCGATTGATCAAATTTTGATAGCATATGTTGTATAAAATTGGGTAAAAGTTTTGTGAACAAATACATATCCAAGTATAGCATATGTTGTATAGAGTTGGGTAACAGTTGTGTGTGTGTGTGTATATATATATATATATATATAATTATATTAAGTTTTTGATAAAAATATTTATAATGTAACTAATAGAATTAAAAATGGGTACCTCTTGCATTCTAAAGCACTAATAAATATTTAGAAAGTGTAATGCATAATGTCATCGAGTTGTTATATTAATACGATTGTTAGTGGCATATTTGAAGTCTGTTACACATTACACAAACCTCATCAAACCTCAAATATCTGACACAGGTACTTGATGCATTTTAAAGAGTCTATGTCTCATATACGCTCACTTGCACCAGAATTCAAACATCCAAACGAAAGAAAAAACAGATAAAGAATGTACCAGTTTCAGTCCTCAGACCTTAAGGAAAATTACATGTTAAACAAACATCGTGTCCAAAAACATAGTAGTATAACACTGTGTCATACATAACACAATATTATAGTTAAAAAACGAATACATTGTCTCATTAGAATTTTTTATCCATTTTTGGCAATTGTCACAGTATTACCATAATGCCAAAAAAAATTATTAATGATGATGAAAATGATTTACCAGATGCTAGTACTTAACAAATCATGCAAAGCTACAATCCAGATAATAAAATACAATAGATGAAGAAGCCATAAATATAAACACTGTGAGATATAGTTAAGGCTGTAAACGAGCCAACACAGTTCGGGCTCGATTCGAAAAAATACGAGCGAGACTCAGATTCGTTAATAATATGATCCAAATCTGAGCATTAAAAATAGTTCGAATAAAAATATGAGTAGAATCTGAGCAAGGTTATACTCGACTCGTTTAATATTCAAACTACTCGAATTTTTGATTGTGATTCGATACATACTCGATTAATACATATTCAATTAGATGTTCGATACATTCTCTTATAATATATACAAATTTAAATCAAATTAGAATAATGTTTTGTTTTTAATTTTAATTGTGATTTTATATTTTGTAAAGTGTAATAATAAATATATTTTTTCATTTTTAAGTAAAATAACAAATTCAATTTATAATTATATTTATTATAAAACTAGTTATTATGTGGAGACTCGAATTCGAGCTTGAATTTGAAGCTCGCGAGTAGTTTAAATAAATATTCGAGTCGAGTCGGATCGAATTCGAGTACTAAATATTCTAGTCGAGTCGAATCTGAGTAGAATTTTTCAAATATAATTCGAATTCGAGCCGAATTCAAGTACGAATTTAACATTTCGAGTCGAATTCGAGTAGTTCTCTGTTCGCTCCGGTTCGACTCGTTTACACCCTTAGATATAGTCCACAAAATGAAATCATAGCCCCTCCCATTGAATGCATTGTCACCATAATCTGAAGGTATCCAGATATATAAGTCATTTGCACTTTCAAAAATATTTAGAATTGTTTGTACGTAACATGAGTTGTTGCATAATAGTTGGTATGTATTTATATGTAGAAATTAGGTTAATTAACGGAGAATAATGATAATAGCTCAATTTCGGCTCAATGACACTTCTGTTCCTTCAAGTTGCCACCCACTTTTAAAGTTGTCCCTAAAGTTCAATTTTCGTCATGACATTTTGTTGGCATTATTGTTTCAAATCATTGATTTGACCTCAACCCGATAATTATTATTTTAAACTTATTTTAAAAATAATTTTATATTTTAAAATATTAAAATTTTGGGTTGTGTCAAATCGGATCGAGTTAATAAAATTGGTCAAAATTGGTTGAGTTGAGGTTAAATTGAATTTGAATGAATGTAAAATACCAACAAAATGTCATTTTAAGGACCTAACTGACAATAATTGAACTTTAGAGACGACTTTAAAAATGAGTGATAATTTGGAGGGACAAAAGTGTCATTCAGTAATAATGATAATATCATAAAGTAGTACTTTTAAAAAATATTAATTACATTAAAAAGAATAATATCAGAACAGATGACATTACCAAAACTATTTAAATTTGTAGTGATTTAGGGGATTATAAATTCAAAATATTAAATTAGTAATGATAATATTAAAACAGTTAACATTATCAAAACAGTTTAGATTTGTAGTGATTTATAGGATTATAAAATTAAAATATTAACGTGAGATTAAATAGTAGTGATTTTAGGAGATAATAATTAAGTAACGATAATATAAAAACCGTTTAGATTGAAAATGTAGTAATTTAGGAGATTATAAAATCAACATAGTACGTAAGTTATGATTGATATTATTTGTTATTTTAATTTTGTTTTAAATGTTTTAAATCAGTATAATATTATGTTTTAATATAATTATAAATGGTATAATATTATGTTATAATATAATTTAATTAGTAATGATAATATTTGCACGAGATAATTTAGATTTGTAGTGATTTATGAAATTATAAAATTAAAATATAATAATGGAATTCAAAAGTAGTGATTTTAAAGTAATGATTTAGGGGATCTTAAAATCAACATAATAAGTTATGAATGATATTATTTGTTATTTTAATCTTGTTTTAAATATTTTAAATTGTATAATATTACGTTGTAATATAATTATAAATGATAAAATATTATGTTGTAATATAATTTAATTAGTAAATATCTGCATAGTTTAGATAGGTAGTAATTTTATTATTTTGTTATATACGTATATTATATATAATATTATATCATACGTGTATTATAATATTATATCGTACATGTATGATATAATGTATGGTATAATTATGAATGATATAATATTAGAAAAATAGTGATTTTAGGATATAATAATTATGTTTAGAAAAATAGTAGATTTTGGGGATTATAAAATCAATATAGTAAGTTACGATTGATATTATTTGTTATTTAAATGTTATTTTAGATGCCATATTTGAATAGTTGATTCCAAATTTAGGGAAATAAATTTAGGTTTGTTTCAACCTCATTTGTTATGTTAGTTGGACATTTTTGTTAAGGGTCTTAAGGAACATTAATTAGACATGACATGTGTTAAATTTTGAGGATGACATGTGTCAAGCTATTGTGCCATGTACTGTGTTTTAGTATTATTAATAGATTTTCAAAGATAATTTTATATTCTTAAGAATACTCCTAGTAATTAGTTAAGAATTTAATATTTATGGTGTAATGATATAAATGATCAAAGATAAAATAATAGTAAAAATATTTATTTCTCATCTTCTACTACTACTAGAATGTAAACCCCGTGCAAAGCCTCTGTACTCGGATACATTATATTTAATAATAGTAACAATTTTGTATTATGTAAGATGATATTTATAAAAAAATAGTTTCCTTCTAAATATATTATATGATTAATAATAAAATAATACTTATACTTACAATATAATTATATTTATATTTTAATAATAATAACAAATTGAACTTAGTTAAGGCGATATTTATGAAAACAATTTTTTCTCAAATTATATTATCTAAATAACAATAAAAATCATATCTAATAATGATAATAAATTAATATTTGATAAGATGACATTATAATTTATTTTTTAGTAAAAAATATATTAAAATTATAGTTTTTAACTCGATTGAGCCAAATTATGAAACTGATGGTGTTTTTAACTTTATTTTTATAAATTATTATTGGATATAAAAATTAATTTTCATTTTCATTTTTATATTTAATAATGGTGTAAACGAACTGAGTCGATCCGAGTATTGAGTTGTTCAGATTTGATTCACAAAATTTATCGAGTATAAAATAAGGTTTGATTGAGGCTTATTTAGCTACTGAGTCGAACACGATTCTAAATTAAGTCTGAGCAGTTTGAATTTTTTCAACGAATATTATACGAGTATTAATAAAAAATTATAATTTGAGAAGATTCGAGTAATTTATCGAATTTTAAATTATATTAACATTTAACTCATTTATATTTTGAGTCGAGCTCGAATCAAACGAATACGAATTGAGTCCGAATTATTTGTTTATTTTACCGCGTTAATAGCAACAACCATTTGGTCCGACTCAATGTACAAATCAATATGTTTAGTTTACTTTGATTTTAAAGAGGCCACTTCACTTGTGAGTTGTGAGTTTGTGAAACGACGCAGTTGTGTGGAATTGGATTTATATATATGCCCCACTAACGATACCTATAAATAAGCAGCTTCACATCGATTCTATATCCCAAACCAAACAGATATCTACAAAATTGAACCCTACTTTTATTTTCTCTTTCCCGACCAAAATTAAATCTTTATCCGCAAACATTAATTCTTCTAATTCTTCTAGGGTTTTTCTCGCTCGCCCTAGTTGGAACCCTACTTGAATTAATTCAGATAAAAGATCAATTTCATGTTACTTGACGTTCCCAATTGAATTTTTGATTACTGCAGGTTAATCATGAGTGAATTCTTCTCGTAAACAAGATGGATCCACGCCGATATCCATTACCGATGAACAGGAACCGTGTTGTCAATTTCGGTGGTGAATTACGTCGAAACATTCCGTGAGTTCCCAATCACTCGCGTAATCTATAATTGTTCTTATCGTTTAAATTTTAAGCTTGTGGATATATGGAGATTGTTTGTGTTTGGTCCAGTTTTTTATTTTTATTAATTTTTTTATTTATGTGATGAATTGGAAAAAATCTGCAGTCCCAATAATTTTATTCAGAGACAGAGTTGTCCTGTAGTTCCAATTGACTCGAGAGGGCAACTATGTATGAATGCTGCTGCTGCTACAATGGTTTGTTCTCTTCGACCCGCTTTAATGTTTAATTAGAGAAATTATCGCAATTTGTTGATTTAATTTGTCGAATAGTGATGATTTCAGGCCATTGTGGGATGGGATTGTATGTTTAGAAGAAGCAGCAGGAAAATTTTAAAAAAGGGAGAGGTATAATAATCAATTATTTTTGGCAAAATGGTTGATGATATGGGAGTCTTCAACTCATTACTCTTCCAAGAGAAAACCCCCTTTTCTAACTTATTAGAATAATTAGGCAAAATTTGCTTCCATATATATATATATATATATATATATATATATATATATATATGTTAGAGTATATATTTTATCCCACATTGAATACCTTGAGAAAATATGTCTAGTATATAATGACTTGGGCCAACTCTTCTCATTGCGAATTGGTTTTGAGTTAGAGATCTTGATGTCTTTATATGCTAGACTTTGGGTCCATTTTATAAATCTAACTATATATATACATATGTATATATACAGTGTTCTAAAAATCCCCGCCTAGGTCCGTTTAGGCCCCGTCTAGGCGCTAGGCCCCCCCTTGGCGCCCCGCCTAGGTGCTAGGCCCCCGACACCTCACTTAGGCCCAAGGCGGCAAAAAAATCCTTCTAGAATATTAGGCGGGGTCTAGGCGGAGAGTTTTTTTATTTATTTTAATAACTACTCAAACCAGATCTTGATATATTTATTTTTCTAATGATTTATCATATTCATAATACAGATTATAGCATATCAAATCACAACAAGAAGTGAACTATATCAAGTCAAAATAGATAATTTTATTATAGTTGTAATTTTTTGAACTTGTACCAACTTTAAATTATATAAATGATGATACATTTGTAATATTTAGTTTAATTCAATATAATTTTAAATTTATGTTTAGTTTCTTAAGTTTTAATATTGAATTAAATTCTTGAAATTTTAAATTTTATAATTTAATAGCAATCTTGTATATGTTTGAACTTTGAACAATTGCATGTTTGTGTTTGAACTTTGACATTAACAATATGAATATGTGTTTGAACTTTAAGCAAATTCCTTTATTATCTAGGTTGTTTTGCTTTATATTATTGTTTTGTTTGGATAAATGTAAGATAAAATATTAAAATTGGCTTAAAAAAATTCCGCCTAGGCCCCCTAGGCGCTAGGCCCCCTCTGGCCGCCCGCCTCCTGCCTAGCGCCTTTTAGAACATTGTATATATATATATATGTATATATATAACATAAGTCGAGAATGAAGATTTTTAAGGAATACTTTACGAGAATGTATTATGTTATGATTGTTCTAAACAGGTCTGTAAGATATTAAAACGTTTGCTTTTGAGCTGCTATTGTCTGCCTATTATATCCTATTTATGTCCAGATAATCATAGAGCTTCAAAATGTCTTCTTTATTTTTGAATTGCATTACTTGTAATAGTAGGTCCATGATATGCTTGAATAATATTATGATGCAGTAGCTTACTTTATGTTATTTATACCTAGGACATCCTGATAATTTAGTTATAGTGTCTGTTGAGAGTTATAATTATATTTTCTTGAGCTTGTAGACATTTTCAATGCTTGTAGGAGGAGTATAGGAACCTGCAGAGGCAACGCCCTGGACTGCAGACGCTAATCCTTGAAGAAATATTGGCCATGCAACAAAAATCCCATAGGCTTACTTCCTCACATCCACCAAATTCATCCTGGGGAATGCAACCTGATTTTTGCAACTTCAATTCATCATACCCTTATGTAGATTACTTTAAGGCTTCCATAGCGACTTTCAAACTCCCACACCCAATTGTGTCAGTGATTCTGGCTTCTATCAGGGTATGTTATTTAGTTCTTTTTATGGTTCTCTCTCAGAAATTTTCATATTGCTCAGTGGGTCGTTTTATATCTCAATGATATAAGTAATTTTGTTCATGCAGAATCTGTATCTAAGGAATATAGTCAGGGAGTTGCCTTAGCAATCACAGCTCGTGATAGGTGCATGATGAGTGTAAAGCAGGTTGCTAGTGAGACGAATACTTCTGCTGGACAGATTTCAAGCATCACCAGATGTTCTGATGGGGATGGAGTTTCTGAATGCGAACCTTTTGACGACAGATCAATTTTTCCTGGCCGTAGTTCGCAGTATATCTCTGAGCCATCATTGGAAAATCATATCAAACTTCAAAGGAATAATCACGGTATGTTTTTTTAATACTAGTGCAATATTTTTGAAAATTGAAAAGTATTAAATGGTACTACCTCCATTTCATAATAATAGTCGTTTTAGCTTCATGCACATGAATTAAGAAAGTCAATTAATACTATCATTTAAGAATTAAAATTTGTATGAAATTCCATCATTATCCCTTGGGAAGTTGAAAACTATTAATACAAGGGAAATTTTTTTTTGGGACAATGAGAGAAGTTAGGGGTGATCTAAGAAAATAAATAATTTAGTATCCTAGAAAGTTGTAAACTACAAATAAATTGGAACAAATTTTTTCTTCTAAAAAGTCAATTATTATGGAACAAAGGTAGTAACTAACTTTCTTATCAAGTGTATTTACCCTAAATATTATGTATACATCACTTAATCGTGAGATTACTGGCAATATTCTGAATGTCTTCTGAACAGATAAATCATTGTCTTTATTTGTCTAGCATTCCCTCTTACTGATGGTCATCTACCTTTCTTCCTTCTGATATTAATGATACGAACAATTACAGCTTGTGATAGGAACATGAACAATATAAAGCAGGTCGCTAGCGAGATCAATACTTCTCCTGGGCAGATTTCAAGCATCACAGTATGTTCTGATGGGGATGGGGTTTCTGAAAGTGAACCTTTTGACGATGGTTCAATTTTTCCTGGGAGTAGCTCGCAGTACATCTCTGAGCCATCATCAGAAAATCATATCGAACAGAAAATGATAGATCATGGTATATTTTTTTAAGGGATAAGGTCCAAAAATGCCCCTGACATTTTTTTCAATGTCTACCGAGCACCCTATACTTTTTTTTGTCCAAAAATACCCTTAACGTTATAATTTTTGGGTCATTAAATGCCTTTTAGTAATAACAATTTGTACCAACTAGACTAACATCCGTCCAAATTAATTACGTAAGCGACCACATGGACATACTAAAAATACTAATTAAAAAATATTAAATACTAATTAAAAATATATACTAAAATACTAATAAAAAAAATACTAAAATACTAATTAAAAAATACTAAAATACTAAAAAAAAAATTAAAAAAAATGCTAAAATTCAAATTATTTTGTTAATTAAAAAAATACTAAAATTATTTTATTAAATATTAGTATTATATACTTTTTACTTTTTAATAAATATTAGTATAACATCAAATTTTACTAAATATTTAGTATTATATTTTACTAAAATACTGAATTTATTAAAATTTAACGTAATTTTTTTTCTATTACTAACTTTTTTTCACTAAAATACTGAATATATTTAGTATTATATTTTACTAAAATAAGAATTTACTAAAATTTAACGTTAAATTTTTTCAATTACTATTTTTTTTTTACTAAAATACTTAATATATTTAATATTATATTTTACTAAAATATTAATTTACTTAAATTTAACGTTAATTTTTTCAATTACTATTAATATAACGTTAATATATTAAGTATTTTAGTAATTGAAATTTTTTTAGTAAATTTTAGTAAATTAAGTATTTTAGTAAAATATAATACTAAATATATTCAGTATTTTAGTAAAATATAAAAAAATATAATTTGAATTTTGTAAATTCATATTTTACTAAAAGTTAGTAATAGAAAAAAAATATAATACTAATATTTAGTAAAATAATTTTAGTATTTTAGTGTTTTTTAATTAACAAAATAATTTGAATTTTAGTATTTTAGTATTTTTAAATTTTTTTTATAGTATTTTAGTATTTTTTAATTAGTATTTTAGTATTTTTTTTTATTAGTATTTTAGTATATTTTTTAATTAGTATTTAGTATTTTTTAATTAGTATTTTTAGTATGTCCATGTGGCTGCCACGTAATCAATTTGGACGAATGTTAGTCTAGTTGGCACAGCTGTTAACAGGGGCATGAATGACCCAAAAGTTGTAACGTTAAGGGTATTTTTGGAAGAAAAAAAAAGTATAGGGTGCTCGGTAGACATTGGGGAAAATGTCAGGGGCATTTTTGGACCTTATTCCCTTTTTTTAATGCTAGTACAATATTTTTGAAATTTGGAGTATTACATGGCACCTAACATTTTAATTACGTATATTTAGTGAATATGTTATGTATAAATCACTTACTAGTGAGGCTATGGGAAATATTCTAAATATCTTCTGAATAGACAAATCATTGTCTTGATTTGTCTAGCTTTTACTCCTAGTGAAATTCATCCTTCATTTCTTACTTTCCATTACTTATCCTAGAGCAGTAAGATTCCTAACTTATTGAAATATATGTGTGTTCAATTTTAAGTAGTTACTTACAATGATCAATTTCTGAAGCCTTGTAAATATGTCCAAGTTTTGAAAACTTATGGCATAAGCTTCACTTCTTTTCTTTTCTATTTTAATGAGGAAAAACTCTCGTTTTATATGAGTTTTTCTGGACACACTGAATTAGTTTATGTTGCGACAGGTGCCACATAACCTGTGCCTTGGAAATTTGCCACCATGATTATTGCTGAATCTCTCTCTCCTCTCTCCCCCCTAAAGCACCATTTCCCTTTATTGGTTATTCTAACAGGAGATTTGAATTTGATAAACATATACAGGTTTCGTTCAGAATAACCACAATGTTGATCGAATGCGTTTTCTGTCAATGTTGGGGGCAAATGCAGACTCGCCTTGTCCAAAGAAGTTGATCTCACAAAATGAGTCACAGGGCATTTCTGAAGCCTCTTATAATCTTCCTAAAGAAATGTTTAAAACACCAATCTCAACTAAAGAATGCAGTAGCTTTCAGCTTCAGAGTTCAGGGTCTCAACAATTTGATCACTGGCCTCAGCAGCCTTTCCTGCAGGTTGGTGAGAAATCACGGTCCCAATCAAATTTGTTCTCTGCTGAAAAAGATGAATGTTATAATCAGATAACAGAGCAAGAGCCATTCAAGCCACACCAGCTTCCTCAACAATTTCATGGGGTGCAGCATGTTGCTTCCATAAGTTCTACACTTGATTTTGGTCCAAAAGATGCTGCCCATCTTACAGATTCAAGTTCTCCATCTATGCAAAAATTTCTCCTTTTATATATAAAGTATAAGAGCATGTCAGTGCCGAGTAACAGCCAGATCCCCTTTTTGAATCATATACATAAGACAGTATGCGACAACCACCAATGTAATTGTAACATGTATTCTATACTGGTGTCCCACTTTGACAGCTGTCTTTATTCCAAATGTAGCATATGTGCACCTGTGCGGAGATTACATGCTACTCATAAAGTTTATATGGAATCTGGCAAGCAAAAAAATGATCTTTCTGGTTCTTTCTGTAATAGAGAAGCCGACGGCGCTGGCACTGACAACATTGTAGACGTTCTGCCTCCTTTAAAACGTCAGAAGATGGACAATTCCATTTCGAACAGCATTGCTCCTTCAATGAATCAATCTCAAGAACCTGATCGACTTCCACACTTGGAGCAATGGCATGAGGCTGCTTTATATAGCGGAGATGTGACAGAGGTGAACAAGGAGCTGTTAAGCCCCATAGAGGACAGAACAGTCAACATTGTAAACAAATGTAATATCATAGATAAGCCTCTGAATAGGGATCTAAAAGACACTATTCTTTTCCTTAAAGAGCTCATTGTTAGTGGAATATCAAATGATGCCGAAGATACATTTCAAGGATTGGTTTATGATGGTGTACGTGAAAAATCTGAAGAGCCCACTAGCGGTCATACAGATGAGGATATAGAAATCATGTCCGAGCCTGACCATACCGATTTAAAAGAAAAGTGTGATTTACTTGCATCTGCAGCTGGTTTTGAGGTCAGCATGAAGTCGACAGAGCGAAAGATACAGGGGGTGTCTTTGGCTGATTATTTCACAGCAGGTGAAATGGAAGAACATTTACGCAGTTTTGGGCAACAGATTGGTCAGGTTAGTGCACAATATGCTTTACTTCTATTATATTACTGGTTTCCTATCTTTTTCCTCATGATTTCACATCATAGAAACTTCTTCATTATTATTTTTTTTGCTCTTGAACCATTTAAACGTAAAAAAATAAAAATAAAGGTCAACTTGTTCAAGCCCATTTTTTGGGTCTGTCCAAAGAGTTCTCTTTTATGGAGCAATTTTAGGGGCCATATCTTGTGATCATGTTTCTTCTCACAGAACCTTGTATTACATTGAATTAAGTCTTGTTGGGATTTTTTGTGTCTGTAGGTCAGCAAGTTGTAGCACATGTAGATTTAGCAATGTCTCTTCTTTAGTGGCATCAACATATATATATATATATATATATATATATATATATATATATATATATATATATATATATATATGCCAAAAACACCATTAATGAAATCACACATAAGCTTGTGTGTGTACACATACTCCCTTTTCCCTATATATGTATACTTTTTACAAATGATCTAATCATATTGGTCAACCCATGGCAAGTTTATTCAGTTGATGCCACATGTAACTTTGCATACTTAAAGATTATGTAGTAAGAAAGGATTTTTTTGTGAGCCATAGTAAATTTACTGTGCTTGAATGTGAATCTCACTTTGCCTGTTGATATATGCCCATAGGGTGTTCATCGATAAATTACCGTACCGAACTGGTTACCAAATCCACCCGAAACTCGGTACCGAAACAGGTACCGGTTAGACCGGTATACTGGACTAGTACCTGCTCGGTATTTTTACCTACTTTTGTATCGGTTGTGGTATCGTATAAATCTAATACTGCATAAATTTTAAGCAAAATGAGATGGTAGTGTAATCCATTACAACATCACTAAATTAACAAATCCACGAGATGATTGCTGCCTCTATTGGCTATTTTAAGATTAACTTTAAGAACAGTTTTTGCACTCCAAAAGACATTCAGTTGTCAATAAATATATTAGATCAGAAATGAGATTGTACACAAACATTTAGCTAATCTGTTCCGTCTGATCAACCAAAGTTCCAACTGGTTCTCCACATAATGCTCTTGATATGTTACCAGGCTCATGAAGATTAAAAATCACAACTGCAACAAGAAATATATTTCAATAGAACAGTCAAGACTAAATTGAAAATAAATTGTGAACTCCACAAGGGAATAGACGAAAGACAACTCATTACATCATGGTATAAAACAATTTCACCTTTATTTCACCATTTAAAACTAAGTACAAGGAAATCATGTCTAGATGTGAACATCAGTGCTTATTTGATTAATAACTCAATGGACCAGAGATGTCACTGTTGGGGAAAGAGAAAACATACGCAGACCAAGGCAAAAAACAGTAAAATATACCGACCTGGAATTCCGTTCTCCTCACAAAATGTTACAACCATCATGTCCGATCCTAAACCACCAGGAAAAAAACCCTAAACAGTAAACACCCATATATGATATATAGACAAATCGACATAAGTAAGTAGAGAATAATCCATTCACTAAATCTCAAAATAAACACATGATATACCATATGAGTCGATCCCACCATCAATTAGAAAAATCACCTAAGAAAAACTGAAGTTGGAGTTGGAGACAACGGTGCAGTGAAGACTGAAGAGATATGAGAGAATCAGAGGTTTGGCCGGTGGGAAAGATGGATCGGATAAGGAGAGAGAGCTTTGAGATGGTGAGATGGAGAGAAATGTTGGAGATGGAGACTTGGAGAGAGTGAGAGACTGTAAAATGAAAGTCTAAAATAGAGTCAAAACTTTAAAAAAATAACAATTAGATAATCGGTACAATCGGCTCGGTTCGGTATATACTGATCGAGCCAAACTCCTTACCGTTCCAGGTACCAAACATCCGGTATTTACGGGTTAAATTTACCAAAATCGTACCGTTCACTTTGTACTGAACCGACCGGTTTGACAAAAAACCGAAAAAACCGAATTTTTTGGTCACCCCTATATGTCCATAATACACATGCATGAGAAAACACACAGAGGAAATCTTAGAATTTTTCTTGGAGTACACCTAAAACTCCTGATATAGTTTATGGTTCAATCTAAATCTAGAATTAAATCTAATCATAGGATAGTATGCTTAAAGTCCTGAAAATTTTCACTTATGGGTCTTCTCTTCTTGTGTAAGAAGAATTATCAGCCTGATATCTTGTATTCTCTTCATTGTCATATTGTTTATAATGAACATTTGAGATTGCATTGTGTGATATTTCTCAATCCTTGTCATGGTGAAGTCCGAAAGGACCCATAGTGAATTTTTTTGGTTCTTCCGTTTATCTTTATTTATTCTCTCCCTGTCTCATCTGTATGCTATGTACTACCAAGGCTACCTACTCCTAGCTGAATTCCTTATGCTCTTACTCTGAATCTTAAAATTAAATTCTTGCTATCCTCCTAGCATATTTTTTAAAAGCTCTTTCAGTTTGTCACTTCTAAAGCTATGTTATGTCCCACTCCACTCCAAAATAATATCCCTTCCAAATTTTCTAATTGTAAACGTACAAGCAGGTACGAGTTTCTACAACTTTATCCCTCTTCCCTCCGTGCCCCCACAAAATCGATTTAGACTTCACTTTTCTGAGTATAACATGAGTGAGAGAGAGGGAGAGGGAGAGATATATATCTTTGCATTGTACTCATTTAAACTTCTAATTATCCATATGGAGCCAGGTTTCTTGACTTCTTTGATTTTTGCTATCGTAAATCCAATCTTTCAGACCCTGTTAAGGCCCCTAATTTTGTCATTACGTACCATGCCTTGTGGTTTTTGTTCTCACAGTCAACAACTCTTAGGTTGACATAACTTTATAATTTACACATTAAAAATATTGTAGATCCCTAGTGATTTGTCATGTTTAGTTCACTAGCCATTCCAGTGGAGATGGGGTTGTTTCTCTAATTTCACAATTCTCACATTTGTTTATGTTCATTGTCATGGACCAAAGATCAATTTGTTCTGCTTGTGTTGTTATTTCGCTCATTTGACATTTATGATATTCTAGGTTTGAGCTGGTTAAATTTTACTTTCTTTTGTATTATCAATTCTGAAACCCTTTGGGTTCACCAGACATCGTATAGTGCCCTGGAGGGAGCTTTGTGCTCCTCAGAAAGATATCTGTTTCCCTAATTAGTCATCTTTCTTTTCATGTACATAAAGCAAGGAATCTCTTAGAATAGTGACTATAAATATATGTGAATCAACTTTATTTAAAATTAAATACAAATTAATTTGAGAGATATTATATCCATTTCTTGCCTTCCATACTTCTGGACTAGGTTAAGCTCTAGAAATACTACAAGCAACTGATACATATGTCATCTCAAATGTTTTATGCAACTCTTACCGGCCTAAACTTTGTTGAGGATATAAATGATTGTATATTACTCCGATGCATCTTATTTAAAAAAAATATATGCAGGAAGTAAGAGGAAACATGAAACATTCTTTTGGCGAAAATAAATGCCAGTTGTGCGCTATGGATAGGCTGGAGTTTGTTCCTGCACCTATGTATTGTTCATATTGCGGAGTTCCTATCAAGCATAATTTGATTTATTATCGTGCACCAGTTGAAATGGGTATACAACATTGTTTCTGTACCTCATGCTACAGAGGGTTTCGCGGCAGTATTATCTCATTCCACGGGGTTTATATTCCCAAGACCAAGATGCAGAAGGAAAAGAATAATGAGAAAAATGCAGAATCGGTAAGCTAAGTTGCCTTTCTATCTGATTTTTAACTTTGTTTGTGGTTATATTTTAATTCTTTTGATTGTTGTGTTCTTGTAGTGGGTTCAGTGTGATAAATGTGAATGTTGGCAGCATCAGATATGTGCGCTATACAATGATAAAAGAGATCCCGGTGGGAAAGCAGAGTACATTTGTCCAAAATGCTGGTTAGAAGAAATAGAAAATGGGGAGCGTGAGCCTTTACCAAAATCTGCTGCTTTGGGAGCGAAAGATCTTCCAAGTACCATGCTTAGTGATCACATTGAGAATAGACTTTTTAAGCGTCTTAAGCAAGAGAGAGAAAAGATGGCAAATGATTCCAAAAAGAAACTTGATGAGGTAATAGAATGCACACATATTTATCTGGCTTGGACATTTTCATATTTTTTCTTTTATGTATATGTAATAATCATATGCTGTGGGGGATGTGACTTCTGAGTAGCGCATAAGCTCTATAGTGGGTTCCTGTTACAGCCTCAATATATCTCTGGCTAGTAATTTGGCTCAAGCATTTTACTACAGATGCTTGGCTGTAGTTATGTAGTGTTTAGCCTACCTACTACTAGCTAATGTATTGACAAACAACTGAAACTGAAGCAGACATATAGAAATCTGTCATGGGGGTAATATATGTATGCTAAACTTAAATCTTTTTAATTGACATAACCAATACCAGTGACCCCTGCAAAGATCTGAAAACCTCATGTAATATATCTACAAGTTTCCTTGTTTTTATACCTAGATTTGACCCCTTAGTTTAGTGGATGGGAAAAGCAGCAGCAAAGAAAGGTAATAAATAATTTTCTTAATGCAATTATGTTAAGCAACATATCATATATTTTATTTAATTATAATACAAACCTATTCATATTTTATTGGTGGCACATCTTTCTAGTTCTTTTTTGTTAAGAACCTTTGAGTAAATATACCTTGGCTGCCTCTAGACTTCAGCTTCCCCAGTTTTGGAGTACTTGTATCGTAGAAAATGTATCTCAATGACGGTCTCTGTTCGTAATGCTTAGTCTTTTTATGCTACTGGTTCATTGTTTATTTGTAATGTTCCACCTGTACCAGGTACCTGGTGAAGCAGACCTTGCTGTCAGAGTAGTGTTATCGGTTGACAAAAAATTGGAAGTGAAGCAGCAATTCCTGGATATTTTCAGCGGGGGCAATTATCCAGCAGAGTTCTTGTACAGGTCAAAGGTGAGACAAAGTGATGTTGACCAAAAAAATGATCAAATTTGCTTAATCCTTATTTGGCATTGATCTCACTCAGATCCTAAAAGATATTGTCAACCCTCCAATTTTGTTTGAATTTATCGCATGTCATCCCACTATGTTCACTTATTTAAGTGATTGACCAATTTGCTGATGTATCTTCTTTAATGAATTTTGTGCTGGTAATTAACTATAACAATCAGTAAATGTTTAGTTAGAAAGTTAATATGCTGGGAAGTTGGGATGAAGTTAATACAGAACCACATAGTGAAGTACTTAGACTCTTCAACAAAAGATCCTGTCTGAAGTCTTTAGATACTTTAGCAAAAGTGCCTGCTTTTTTTCCAACTCATAGTTTTGTATATTAAAAGCAAAATGAGTGGGTTGTTTGTCAAAATTATTGGACCAACTAAAAATTCCAAAATTAAATAAGTGGAGAAGTTAGGGAAGCCAGCTTCTGGCTTTTTTGAGTGTCCAGTTTATTTGAGTTTTAGTTTCAGCTCATCTCAAACCCAGAAGCCTATTGTTTCTCTTGTGGGGGGGGGGGCGGCTTTTGTTCCTATGCTGTTGTCTTTCCATTCATTGTTATGTGATTTACCATGAACACACTGACACATTCTTGTTGCAATCAGGTGATACTATTGTTTCAGAGAATAGAAGGGGTAGATGTTTGCCTCTTTGGGATGTATGTTCAGGAGTATGGATCAGAATGTGGTCAACCTAATCAACGTTGTGTCTATATCTCATATCTTGATTCTGTGAAGTACTTAAGACCCGAGACAAAAACGGTGACTGGTGAAGCTCTTCGTACCTTAGTGTACCATGAAATATTGGTACTTACTTATATTCTCATTATCGGTGCTTTTTTATTATGAGACGTACATTTAGAGTCTATGCAAACATGTAAATTGAATATGAATGCTTGTGTTTCCTTTTTTGTCATCAACAGATTGGATACCTTGATTATTGCAGAAAACGAGGCTTTTCAACCTGCTATATCTGGGCCTGCCCACCTTTAAAAGGGGAAGATTATATTTTATATTGCCATCCAGAGAGTCAGAAAACACCAAAGGCAGAAAAGCTACGGCAGTGGTAACTCTCTATTTATCTCACGAATCATTCTGATATGTACATAGCAGTATTTATATGTACACGGAGTTATGATATGGGGGCACACTGGATGTTGCTTGCTCGTCTTACAATTGAGAAAGATCAAACTTGAACCTGTGTCACTTTTTTGCACTAGAGGTGGTCTTTCCTATATATGGCCTTCACACAGGGACCTCTCAAGGGGGCCTGTGGGTGGGGGTGGAGGGGTGGGGGGGGTGGGGGTGGGGGAAGGCTACACAGATTATGAAAAAAAAATTAAGCCTTTCAAATTTTAACTTCAGGCTCCCCAAAATTCTTGTAAAAAATTATGTACTACTATAGTATTTGAGGAAAAAGAAAGTAGATAAATAAATTTCTTTTACTAAAATTATAACTCTCCCCGGGGGAACACTTTTTATGTCTTCATCCCTGCCTTCACACATCAAAAGCAGCCTTAATCAGTTCATAATATGTGTTGATTTAGGCACTTTGCTCTGAGCTTCCCTTATCTTAAGATCTTACTTCAAGTCTTGACTCTAGAAAATGTTGGATGTGCAGGTACGAGTCAATGCTTAAAAAAGCAGCGAAAGAGAACGTTGTGGTGGATTGCACTAGTTTCTATGATTACTTCTTTCTTCCTTCTGGTGATTGCAACACAAAAATAACCGCAGCTCGTTTGCCATATTTTGATGGTGACTATTGGTCAAGTACCGCTGAATCTATAATTAGAAATTTTGAACAAGAAGGTGGAGGAGGATTGCAGAGGAAGGTCAAAAGGCAAATGTCAAAGAGAACCTTGAAAGCTTTGGGGCACAACACTTTATCTAGTGATGCAACCAAAGATGTGCTAGTGATGCAAAAAGTAATCTACTTAAACTTGTTCTCTTTAAAAATATCTAGTAGTTCTGATGGTTTTCGTATGCTGTGATCTACTTTGCTTTCGTAGTTGTACTATCAAATGTCCTTTTATCATAGGCTTTTCATTTTCTAAAACTTACTTGGCATACCCCTTAATTCTAACAGTAATCTTGGTTATAGTCTAGATGGAAAATTGAGTGCCTCAAAAGTGCTGAATAAACTAGATACATTTAACCTAACATATATATCTACGAAGCGAACTCGTCTCGATAATTCTTCCCAAGTCTAATTTACAAGAATTATCTTTAAGGTCAGAACCAAAGAAAAGTAAACTGATGGAGGTAAAACCATGCAAGCTAATTTCAAATGATCAGGTATTTCTGCATTAACAATAATATTTGTTGTGAGAGCATGGAATCCTACTGTGAGACCTCTTTATTGTAGAACAAGTCCTTGTCAAGCACAAGTATGTCGAAGTTGTGGTGCAAGCTGGAGTACACTAGAAAGGAAGAATGTCATAAGCCTTTATGAATACCTGTTTTGATTTCACATTCATGTGATCTTAGTACAGAATCATGGTCATTTCCTTTTCTGGTTGTGACTTCTTATCACGAAAAACTAAGAAATTTCCCACAAAAAGGGGGAGTGGGGGATGGATATTTTAAATGGGAACGTATAACATATATTAGTAAACATTTGGTCCTTTGTAAGTCATATAAATTTTTTGGTATTCTCAGTTATTACTTCCCTGGAATTAAAAGCGCTGTTGTTCTTCTTATGTGATATGCACCAAATAATATTTTTGTTAATTGGATTTTCTTTTCTTTGATAGCTGGGACAAACAATCTTACCTGTGAAGGACAACTTTATTGTTGTCCATTTGCAGTTCGTTTGCATGCGCTGCCATGAAGCAATATTATCAGGAGTTCGATGGTTTTGCAACAAATGCAAAAAATTTAACCTTTGCTCAAGGTAATGTAGTTGTTTCTGATCATTTTTTCCCTTTCCTGTTACCATAGACATACCTTTTTAGTATTCATGAAATAGTTGAAGTCAGCTTGATCGATAGAGTTTTATTGTTTAATTATGAGATTTAAACCTTTGGAACTTTCCTTGATTTAACAAATTGTGAGGTTGATGCTAAAGTCTTCAAGGCACGAACTTTATTTAATGGCTTCGTATTATGATCTTGAACATCTATAGTATTCATCCTCTCCAAAATATGTGTCCTGACTTTAAATAGATTAATGTAGATTCCAGTTCAGTAGTGATTTAGAATCCTAAATGAATGGATTGAGAATCATAGGTAATGAGGTGTCGAACTTTAAGTTTGAGAGAAAAAGGAATGTACTCCCTCCGTCCCAAATTTTAGATAGTCTCAAATTAAATGTCTACTTACCTTATATAATCTATTTTTTTTATAATAATTTGTCTATAATACCCTTAGTATTAATTGTTATATTTCTTATTTATTCTCTATGCATATTTATGGAGTATCACTAGTCATGTGCAAAAAACTATGCAATTAAATGAGAATATATGGACAATTTTGTCATTTTATCCTCTTTCTTAATATACCCCAAAAGTCGACCGAGACTTTTATCTTGAGACGGAGGGAGGGATTAATTGTTTTTAGGGCGTGCCATGAAGCTTGTATTCTATTATGTTATGCTTTTCTTATATAGGTATTATAATGGATATTCTTGTATAAAATGTTTTACAATCCTATTCCTTAATTCCTGATAAATTATTTTAGCTTTTGGGAATCTAAAAAAGTTTGCTTTTGTGCAAGAATATTAAAAAGTTTATCTTTGGCTTGTGGGTCATAAGAAGACACTGTTATGGCCCATCTTAAAACATAATTAATTTGCGGGAAAGAAGAAATTAAGAAAAGATTTTGGGTTGAGTTTCAACTTCAATCTGACAAGTCAAAATTTTACTTATCTGAATGTTTACTCTAATTAAGGGTGTCATGGTATGGTAATATTAATATTGATTATTCGCTTCGTTAATGTCGCAGATGTCTTGATGTGGAGCAAAATCTTGATGGAAAGAAGACACACAGGTCAAATAATGGTGAAGAACATCTACTTTCTGAGGTGAATCTCAAGCTCTAGATGTTTTTCTTTTATACCCTATAATTTCTCTCTGAAAAGTAAGGCTCGGATAATGTGTATTTCTTGTTTATAGATTGATTTCCCCAGTATTGATTGGATTCTGCTCGCTCTTACCATAATTGCTCATCATTTTCAGGTGGTTGTGTGTGATTTGCCTCCTGATACCGAGGATAACGATGTCATTTCAAATAATAATCTCTTGGAGAATAGACATGCTTTCTTGAGCTTCTGTCAGGGAAACCATTATCAGTTTGATACACTTCGACGTGCCAAGCATTCCTCGATGATGCTTTTATATCATCTTCATAAGTCCATTTCAACTAACGACTCACCTTTTTTGGGATGTGGTGTAGAATTCCGACCTGACTCCTGGAGAAAAATTGACTCACTAGTGTACGTTCATATGTAATTATTTACTCAAAGTAAATTGTACAGAATTTTGATCCCTTGTGTATAGAAAGAAACTGGGAGAGTTAGATACACCCTTTAAACTATAAAAGTATGGTCATCTGGTCTATCGATTGTGATGACTGACATTACTCGTGCACAGACTGGTTGCACTAATTATTCTTTTGCACCACAGTATTCATACTAATTATTCCTCCTTTGTTTGTTTCGTGGTGGTACATTGGAAGAAGCAGAAAAAAAAAAGAAAAAAAAAAAGGACGTACGACACAGACTCAATGAGCAATCTGTCTAAACAGCTTGGTACGTACGTAAGAGAAACACTTTCTTTAAAAATAGTATGGTTTGATACTAATAATACTTGTAGTGTTTGAGAAAATATAAGATTCATGACAAAAAGTGTATGGGCACCAATGCATTTTCTGGCCGGCGGGTTAATTCCTGTGTGAAAGAGTGAGAGAACCCTCTGCCGCTAGCGCAAACTAGTACATGCTTGGCATCAGCATGCAGCATGCAACTTCGATTCTACCTCCAAACATTTCTCTTCAATATGCATGTGATCAAAGCATTTAATTTGCTTCGACCAGTCGTCAACTTTGAATTAATTAATTTCTGGCATATATATATATATTATGAGCGCATCTCACGCAAAGCATTCTCGGCAGGCCAGGGAATTAATGGGATAGAGGGCTTTTAAGAGCCTGCAATCAAACGCCACTTAGTACAAATAATATATATTGTGAGGTGTCGACGGGGTGTATAAACTTAAGAATGAATGAATATATGAAGCAGAAGCAATTGAGCTTCTGAAGGTAAACCAGTCATTCTTTTCTTTTCTGTCGCAATTAAGCACCTGGTCACATTACTGTTTCCGGTGCCTTCAACAAATATAATAGTACTAATAATTATAATTATAAAAATAAATATTATTATCAGGCATTAAAGATTCTAACTTTCAAATAAACTTTTAGTAAAATTTAAAGAATTGATTAGAATATTTTATCAATAAATATTTATATATGTTTTTAAGCTTATAAAGGAAAGGACAATAATACTTATGTTTTTCGCCTATATTAAATTTTATTTTGTTTTGTTTGTAAGTAGAGGATTTACTAAAGATTATGAAATATATAATTATTGTATTTAGCTTTATGTCCATATTTAACCATTTCAGACAAAAATATTCGGAAGAAAATGGCTATCTTTTTGCCCTTTTTGTTTATCCAATATTATCAAACTAATATCCAAGAAAACTTGAGGTAAGACTTCACTTCTGTCTTTTTCATTCATTTTAAAACTCCAAAATACAGTATATAACTATATATGCTCATTTTTTTTTTATTATTTTCATTTTTGTATTTGATGTATTATATAAATATAGGAAACTGCCACATTATTTTTTGATATTTTCACATGTAGGGCACAAGTATTAGTTAATGTGATAAATTTTTATCGGTTAATGTGGTGTGAAATAGATTAGACTGCCTATAAAATCTTAATTATATTATCAATAATTTGCTAAATTTTTTGAATAAATAAATATATGATGGTCGTCGGTCATAATGATATAAATATTATTTTAATAATAGTTTGAGTTTAGATCTATATACCCTTATTCATAAAATTTCAGAAATGAAACAATGTTAGAATCCGATTCAATCTTCTTGGATTAAAAGTTCGATTCGAGCTCGATTCGAAATATAAATAAGTCAAATATGAGCACATTTTAAAGTTCGATAAATTACTTGAACCTCCTCAAATTATAATTTTCTATTGATACTCGGATCATATTCGCTCCAAACTATTCTACTCGATTCTAATCGTGTTCGACTCATAGAATTAAATGAAATTTCAATCAAACCTTATTTTATACTCTGATAAATTATGCGAACCAAATCTGAACAACTCAATACTCGAATCGACTCAATTCGTTTACGCCCTTACTTATTCAATCAGTCTAAAATCACATTTTTATAAGTTTATAACCACACATATAACTCCATAAAAACACGTCTATCATTATTCCAAACAATTTATAACCGGCATTAAAAATCTTGTCAATATTTAAATTATAATATCTAAATATTAGTATTTGTTTTCTCTAAACTCTAGTTACGTATAAGCTGTGTGCACATAATTTAGACACTTAAAACTAATATGATAAAATATTTGTGATATTTTTTAATTATTGATCTCACCAACATCATTATTAATTAAGGAACTAAAAAATTATTATTTCTTGATAAGACCATCAAATATTTACAGTAACAATAGTTATACCAGAATTAATAAGATCTTCGTCAACATTCTCAACAATAAATTTCGTCATAACTATTGTTACTGTAAATATTTGATGGTTTTATCAAGAAATATTAATTTTTAGTTCCTTAATTAATATTTGATGGTCATAACTATTGTTCATAATATATTATATTATAGACAATTTTATTTTTAAAATTATTTAAAATTTTATATAATATAAAAAAATTAATCATAATCTTTTTAAAATTACTCCTGAAAAAATATTAGTCATATAATATATTATAAATCCAGTCCGATATTAAATTATTATATTTATTCTAAAATTCACTACAATGTACTACTCCCCAGCCCTCATTATTAGTATTACAAAAAGGAAAAGGTCGGTCGGTCGGTCGGTCCATTATATAAAGAGCGTTTCTCTCGTCGCCTGTATCAAATTACTCGCCCCTAGTACATGTGTCCCTTTTAGCCTCTTAACCAGAAGAACATTATACAGCCATGGCTGCCGAATCCTCAAGATCTAGTCCCTCCGTTGAATCCTACGTCGGAAGCTTGATCAGCTTAATTTCCAAGTCTGAAATTCGATACGAAGGCATTCTTGTTAATATTAATACTGCCGAATCAAGCATCGGGTTACGAAATGGTAACTCCTAATTTCTTACCCTTTATTTTATTTTTTATTTTTTTTTATTTGTTGTGGGGATTTCAATTTTTGTTAAATTGTTATGGGATTCTGTTTATTGGTGTCTGCATTTTAGTTTGAATTAGGCTGATCACATACAGAAGTAGTGATATGACCTGCATTGGCAAATATTAATTCGATGTATAGAAATTTTAGTAATTTCACACATATGGGTAACCTGCCTTGTAAACTCTTGAATTTTCAAACGTGCACTTGATATATATACATATATATGGGTTAATGGAGCTGCCAGACTACCAAATATACACAGTCATAGAGTTAAGTCTCTACGATATGATTTGAGGATTTTCTTTATGTTTCTACGGTAGTAGAGTGACTACTCTCGTAGGGTGACTACTCAGTGACAACTCTGCGATCATATGTAAGGTGACTCAACTCTACGATACTTTTTCAAAAAAGAATGTAAGCTCGATCAGTGTGAGTAGCATAGTTATGTTATGACATACTATCATTATAAATATTTTAATTGCGTTCAAAACCTTACCTATATAAAAGTATTTTCAAAGTAGGAAAAAAGAAGAAAGAAAAGAAAACAAAGATAAAAATGACCAAGCATGAAAGTCACTCTCCCTTCGTCTCTCTTTTATTGAATACCTTTTTATTTTTTATTCCTATTCAAAGTTTTATGGACTCTAAAATTTATCCTATAAGAGTTTTATTTGACCATTACTGTTGCTGTAATTCAAATATTTGTTGACCCCCACAATTAAAAGTTTATTTGAAACTGAACTGACAGACTTTTAAGCTTTATGTAAGAGATATGTTCCTCAAAACATTATGTGCTAAATTGTTAGGATCATTTGAAGAGGGAAGGAAGAAGTATCTCTTATTGGAGAAGTATCAGGGAATGACGTGTAAGGATTTAACTGTATTAAAGGAGGAAATAACTCAAAAATAGAAATGACTAAGAGTGAAAAAGTATCTCTTTGTAGTCGAGATCTGTATAGGCATGAGACAGGAAGCAAGCCTTTATGGGAAAGCTGGGGTATCTGCTGTTTTTGTCGTTACATGATTAGTAGACTTCTAAATTATGTTTAGGCACACGTGACTTTTGTTGTTTTGCACGACGCAAAAAAGTGAGCACAAGGAGCATTGAAGGGAAATTGGAATAGGTTAGATAGTTCTCTAAAATATACATAGAGCACCACTAATTTACTTTTATCGATCACAACCCTTACTAGAGACATGGCACCGCTAAAGTCTTCCCATTAAGTCATCACTGAGAGACTGTGAATCTGTTATATAGAGATTCATTTTTATGAAATGAGATCAACAATAGCCATAAAAAGATTAGAGAAACTTAGGCGGGGCCCACATATTTGATATTTACACCTTTTCAGAGCGCATTGTTAAATAATTAATTGTTGTGTGGGGAAATAGATCAATTGAAGCTTACATTAAAGTGAAATGTTTTAATAATAAAGGAGTCACGTTGATGCTATAATTCATGTTTGGCAAAAAAAGGTATTGCCTCACTGTAGTTGTCTACTTTTAAGTATTACACTACTAAACTTTAAAAATATGTAATTATTAAACTGAACTTTTTTAAAATCATTAATTGGACCATTCCGTCGAATTTGTTGGACGAACGTCAAATTAGAACCATTACTTTCATACGTGGATTAAAAGAAAAAACTTTAAATCACAAAAATACTGATGTGGCCTATTAATTTTCTCTTACATGGAATTAGCGGGAGAAATAAGAGTCACCAATTATCACGTGAGCTAGGTTTATGCATATTAACCATTTCTAGCACGAAATAGAGATTAGGGTTTTGCAAACTTACCAAAATTGGGATGGATTAAACCTTCATTTGGTGCAAAAAATTTGGGGCTTTTGCTGGGGCAGCATCACGTTCAAGATCTTCACCAATTGCAGAGATTAGACGATTGTTTTTGCAATATTCTTTCTCGATTTGTGTTTTCCAGATAGGATGGGTCAAGTAGAAGAAGGTGGAGTTGGCGCACAATCAATAAAACCCAACAACATCTCTGTTACCCAATCTGATCTCACCAACAAAATTAATCAAGACCATCAGATTGGTACTAACCCACAATTTTTGTTCCAAATTAGCACCACAAAATTTAGATTTTTTCCTCTTGTGATATCTCTAAGAGAAAAGAAGATAAAAAAATCAGAGTAGAAGAAGATTAAAGATGTGGGTTTCTTCAATTCTCTCTCTCTTCATGGACCGAACCAGGTTGTTGCTTCATCTTCTCCAATAATTAAACCTAGATGAGTAGAAAGATTATTCTTTTGCCAAACCCAATAAATTTCTCTTACAACGTAATAGATGTTTTGGTTTTCTAATTTTATTTTTATTTTTTCAATTTATTATTATTTTGCCAAATATGTAATGGTTTTAATTTATTTTTTTTGTTTGCACAAACACGTGGATAAAAGTTTACAGTCGTTCAATTAATTTGAAGAAATGACTTAATCACAAAATTTTAATTAATTTGCATATTTTTAAAGTTTAATGGTGTAATACTTAAAAGTCGACAAATACGGTGGAGTATTATCCCTTTTTGTCATTCATGTTTCACTTTTAGATGCTGAAAATTACTTAATTTTCCATTCATTTTTTTTTGTGAAGAAATTTATTAATAGAAAAGAGAGGGGAGGGGAGGGGAGGGGAGGGGAGGGGAGGGAGGGGGGACAAGAAGTCCTGTTAATTTACCCATAGATGAATTTTTTATTTGTTCATTCTCTTTGTCTTTCGATTTTGCAGTTAAATCATTTGGAACCGAGGGGCGGAAAAAGGAGGGCCCACAACTCCCTCCAAGTGACAAAGTTTATGAGTACATTTTGTTTCGTGGAAGTGACATAAAGGTATTATTAAATATTCTCCAAGATTTACGTAGGATTTACGTGCTCTTGTATTGGTTCCAAGTTTCTTGTCCCCCTCCCACAACCCTTCCCCCTCCGTCGGAGTCCGACCCTTCTTTGTTGCCTTTGACAGTTTTGACAGTTTTAGGGATTGTCCACAAATTTGAGATTGCTTTAACCATGGGTAAGGAGGGTTATTGACATTAATGAGCTTTATGACCGTATCACTATTTATGAAATATAGCTTGGTTATATATAAAATTGGATTTGATCCATTAAATATACTTTTTTGGGCAGCATAATAAATTATAATAGAAACTTATCGAGATTGTGACCTTACACATTTAGATTTCTTTGATAGCTTGTAAAAAAAGGAAAAACAAAGCTGGAATGCCACTGGTTGCAAATGAAATGATCTGTTCATCAACAGTTTGGTATTCACCTCGTTAGTGCTTGCTCAAACTCTCAAGTTTTAGGCTCAAGCTTGAACGAGGATGAGTTTGGCTTATTTAGGGTGGGCTGTGCTCGTTAAGGTAAATATTTAAAAACCATAATAATGTTAAAAATTCTAAGCCAATTTTATAAGTTTTGTTCAACTTTAAGTAGTTTGGTTGACTTTTTATCGTATTTGTATTTGAAATTGTTCTACAAAATTTTGATGAAAATTATGTTTCGAAGCTACTTTTTAAAAAAGTTGTTATATATTATACTGAGCTAAGCTCAGGATTGTATTAAGCTCGACTTCTGCTCGTTAATTAAGTAAACAAGCCAAGTTTGAACTCCAGTATTTGCAAACAAGAGCCTGAACAAGGGTGAGCTTGGGCGTGGATTGGTTTGTTTGCAGCCCAGTTATGTAATTAAAAACCTTACCAATCTGATTATATTTATTGTAAGTTTCTTTTCAGTAAACAAATTCAGGATAAAATACTTGAAATTTTGGAGTGATTAAGGTATACCAGCACAGAACCTCCTATATTTCCTGAACTTAGTTAGACATACAAAGATGCATATAATATTGTTCTCTCCCTTATGATGTGGCTAGTTTGTTTTTCTTTTTTTGCCTTCCCTTATAAGAGTATGGTAATTTTAAGATGCAGTTTCTTAATAGGTAGTTCCTTCATTTGTACGTTTTGGAATCAAGAATGCTCCTGCATAGTAAATGTTATGTGAAAGGGAACAAAGATTAGGCATTCATTATGTCATCACTTTTATTTCCAATTGTAAATCAACACATTATAGATTGTACATGTTAGATTGTGCATCGTAGATTAAGCAATACTACTTCCATGATATTGAGAAATGGTAATGTTTTAGTCTTTTAGACATTTTTCTGAATTACCTCTAGTCCGGAAAACATTTATCATTACTATTTATATAAAATTTATGTTAGGGAATTAATTTTTATTGTGATTGAATCACTCAAGCAGATATTTCTGTGCATTTTGTTCCAGGATTTACAAGTCAAATCTTCGCCACCTGTTCAGGTTGTTCAGAGTACAGCACCTATATGTAATGATCCTGCTATCATTCAGGTATACATATATCTTAATAGTTCTGATGTATGGGTCATTCTTCAATGTGAGAATATTAATATTGCACGCAAATTGGTATTTACATTTTTAAGTAGTGTATGAAAAACTGACAGTATAGTCTTGAAAAAGTGTTTTATGTAAAATTTGCAACACATAAAGTCTGATCATATTGTGAATCAACTTGAGTTTGATTCCATTTTACTATCTGTTCAATTGTTGTTCTGGATTGGTTTTAAAAAAAATTATGTTTGGTGTTGCATTAGTTAAACTACACTAACAGTTACTTATTTCTCCAGTCTCACTATCCTCAAGAAGCAGCAACATCTACAAGCTTGCCTTGGACTGATATTAGATCTCAGCAAGATCTTAGTTCCTACACTTTGGGGCCCCCCAAGTCGACGCCACAAAACAGTGTGCCCCTATATCAACCCAGTGGGAGTTTAGGGTCATGGGGTTCATCGTATCCTTATCCAACCTCAAATGGCATTTTGTCTATGCCAATGTATATGCAAGGATTTTATGGGGCCTCAGATGGGCTTCAAACCCAGCAGCAATCTTTGCTCCAATCACCACCTGGATTGTTGATGCACCCTTCCATGCAGCAAACAATGCAATATTCTGCCTCGAGTGCATCTCTACCTACTAAGCCTTTCAACTTGCCTGCTTCACCAGTATTAGATACCCCACCTCCTTTGTTGCCATCTTTTAGCACTAGCCCCTTAAATTTGCATTCATCTTTGCTTCCTGCCCAGTCTTCTGCCTTACCATCAGACTCATCAACAACTTTAATATCTAATAATGCTCCTATTCAAGCTCTTCGTCCTGCTGCAAGGAATACTAATAGTCTGCAATTCGTAACTCCACCGACAAATGTTTTGGATAAGAATGTGTTTGCTACATCTGGGGCTGTCCAACCTAAAACTGCTGATTCAATGTTGTTATATAATAGTGTCTTGAAATCTGAGCATCCTGTTACTGGTACATCAAGTTCTTTTATGAACAAGGGCTTGGCGCCGTCTTTGGTAACACCAAATCAATTTTTGCAGCCTGAGCCAACCATAGGATCGTCATCTCAATCTTTACAATCAGTTCAGAAAGATGTTGAGGTGGTTCAGGTATCATCAACTGAACAACCAATACAAACTTTTCCAGAAACTCAGGCACCAATATTGCCTCTACCTACACCGTTGGATTACAAGGTATATTGCTCTCATGTATTACTTTCAATGTGTTAAGTTTCAATAGTTTGGGACTCTTGAAATTGGTTTTTTAAATCCAGTCCAACAACTTCTGGACAGTTCATTCCAAATGATCTAGATTCTTTAAGTTTCCAGGCTACTTAGAATATAATGCAAGTTCACTTACAACTATTCTTACCGTGAAGGGACTTGTTGACTTGTGTAATATGATATTCTTCTTACCCCTTTCTTTTGGTTACTATTATGGATCTAAAAATAATTTATGTCTGGATGTTTATTAATATGTTATATGGCACTGCAATCATCTACTACTTTAATATTTTTATATTCATGCACATAGTTTTGAATTGTTTTACCATAGACTTGTCTTTTGTCCTTTCAATCAGAACGTCTATTTAAGAATAGTTTAAAAGACATACAGTTATGGTTAACTGTCAAGTAAATCTATGAATATAATTTAAGACTTATATCTTTTATAATCTCACAGAAAAACCTGTATTACCGATCCAAATATTTAGATTTGACGTGGTTGAGTTGCATTGATCTTAGTGGAGAATATTTTCCACTTTTTATCCATCTTTGTGCCATATATATGCAACCAAAAAGTCTCTCTGCTTCCGCCACCCTGAAATTGAGTTTTTTGGTATTACCCGAACCCAACAAAATTTGCAAATATCTATTGATGCTGTCTCCACGCTCTACTTTGTAGTAGATTATTGCAGTAGAATGAACTTAGGTAGAGTTTTCTAATAAGTTCAATTTTTTCTCGTTGATTTTTCTTTTAGGTACGTGTAGATCCTTCACACAGTCATCACCGCATTAACAGAGGAGGACATGGAAGAGCCAGAGGACACTGGGTAAGTGCGTTGCTTTTACATTGCACGGTCATGTGATTCTGGGCAAGTTGACCTAAATTTGACACAGCTGTTAATTTACCTTGCAGGCTTCACATATTGTCTCTAGTTTCACAGAGGACTTTGATTTTGTCGCAATGAATGAAAAGTTCAACAAAGATGAAGTATGGGGTCATCTTGGTAAGGCGAATACAACTGAAGAGGATGGATATTCACAAGACAAAGACGATGGAACGTCAAATTTTGAGACCAAGGTATTGTTTATCTTCCATTTCTTATTTTTTTAACATGCAATACTCTTACAACCTGACAAATATTAAATGACTGCTTCATGAACCTTATCAAAACTTTTCCCTTTTCACTTCTGTGGTTTATATGAACTTGCACTTTCCTGAACATATGAACCATCATCACATGCTCTTGTAAATAATTGATATATATTTTGTCCAAAGAATTTTAACAGTTTACTTCTTCTATCTACTACATACTCTTATAAATGATTTAAAAGATGCATGTTTTCTTTTTTCTTCATACTTTTTTGGCTAATGCCATTCTTATTCAACAGCCTGTTTATGTTAAGGATGACTTTTTCGATTCACTGTCTTCCAATACTTCTGGTGGATCACATAATGGTGGGAGGTCCAAGTTCTCTGAACAAATGAAACTAGATACAGAGGTAAAGTTCCAGATTTCTTGCTGCAATTTCTGTATCTTAGCTGTGTTTTTGCTTTATTTTTCTTGAGCAGCTCATCTTATCCCTAAATCTTTTTGGCACGGAACAATGTGAATTCTGATTTTAACTTATCATATGTGGTGTTTGGTTTTATAACAGTAAACCAAGGGATGGTTTCCTTCCGACATTACTTTTGTTCAAACTTTTGAGGAAAGGAAAATATCAATATTAATAAAAACTTCACTTAATTGTGGGAAATTTTGGTTCCAATTTTGTACTTTTTGTCGGTGATGATCAATTAAAAGTTCTCATGATGGTGATACATAATCATATTTGCAGACATTTGGTAATTTTGGGAGGCATCGAGGTGGTCGCGGATTTGGTCGCAGTGGCTGTGGATTTGATAGAGGTGGTCGTGGATTTGGTCGCGGTGGCCGTGGGTTTGCTGCCGGTAATCATGTATTTGATAGAGATGGTTATGGAAATAATCGTGGTGGTCGTGGATTTGGTCGCAGTGGACAGTCACATGGTGCTCATGTTGGTGGTGCTCATTATGGAAGGAGCTACGGCTACAATGAGAGGGGGGGCGGTTGGGGACATCACGCAACCTAGTTGCACTTGGTATCCTTGTATGCTGATCTAGGTTGAACCTAAACACCCTTAGTTGGTGGCCTGTTAAAATATTAATAAGTCGGGTACCATTATCTCTGGTTTGCCCATTTGCAACTCTATAGACAGAGTCAACTTGTGGTAATAATTAATACCTATAGACCAACTTCTGGTATTTGTTAACTTGGTTTGGGTGGTTTATATGTATGCTTTTTGACCTCCACTAATTCCCTTTCCCCCACACCCCCAAATATGAAGAGGTAACCACCTGTGCTCAAGTGGTACCAAATCAGCAAAGACGGTTACAGCTGACATATTGCTTCTGCAGAAATATTATTATTATTTTTTACCAGGAAGAAGTTTGGAAAATATTGGACTTGAAATAAACTTTAGTGTTATTGAGATAGTTGATTGGAAAAACATTTTTAATATGCTTGGAATTAGGGTGGACATGAAAACATATGATAAGCTAATCCAATCCATTTGGCGTTAGTTAAATATGAGAATATGTTTGAAATGGTAGGATGCTAATAAATAATTTTTTGTTATTTATTTATTTAGTGCTTAATGCATGCATGGTGTTGTTATATTCAACGAATTGTATACTTATTTGATAAATCAGTAAACTTAGTATTTAATTAAAATGATTCGGCATGTCTAACACGAAAATTATAATAATGTTTTGATCTATCTATTCTAGCGTAATACGTAAAATAAACACTATTCCATGCATGCATGCATGGTTAACCAAATATCTGATAACTTTTCAATGTGGATGTGTTAGGTTGTATTCTATTTTATATGAGATGAAATATTCCTAGGATGGATTTCAATTGAGAAATCTCAAAATCAGAGCACCATTAGAATTCTACTTCAGATTCTAAGTTGGAAAAAATAATATAAAATATAAATATGCTTTTCATGCCAACAAGTCGTTGTAGTATAGTGGTAAGTATTCCCGCCTGTCACGCGGGTGACCCGGGTTCGATCCCCGGCAACGGCGTATTTTTTTCATCTTGCTCTTTCCTCCTGAACAGGCAACTCTGGATTGTTCATATTGTCATGGTACCCCAATCACACCAGCACCAGGGATAGATGTTTTCATCAGAATAGTTTAATTCAACAACAAACCTCATGCATGGAACAGATATGAAAGCTGTTGCTCAAGTGATGCATCAATCTCTAGATGCTCTGTAACTCTCAATTCTGGAAACTGTGATACATTTGATCGCATAAATCATCAGCCACTGCCTGATACTGCTGGAACTGGAACACTATCAAGTTGTCACTGGAAATTCAGTTGCTTCTCATAACAACATTACTCAACAGTTGCTCACCACTCTACTGAATCAGGGCATGAACGATAATGGAGCCAGTTCTAGTACCTATAACAATATCACATTTGCAGGTATATCTATTTTTTCTAGCATAAATACTGTTTGTTTGTCAACCTCCACATGCTCCTTTGACTGTGGAGCCACAGAGATGATATCACTTCCACTTTTGCATTACTTGAGTATCAACTCAGTCATTTTCCTACCTAATGGTCAATTTTCTTCCATCACTCACAGAGGAAACCTCACTTTAACACCTGACATTATTCTCAAAGATCGATGTTCCTACATTCAAATTCAATCTCATATCTGTAAGTAAATTGACTAAAGATCGATAATCAGTGCTGTGTTTCATTTCTTTCTGATATCTGTCTCTTTCAGGACCTTGTGATGAAGAAAGTGAGAGGGATTGGTATAACTAAGGACAATTAATTTATACAAACTTGTGCTTCCTACTACAACCTCCACAGTGCTTTCTTCCCAGACTGTTTCTCAAGCACAACTATGGCATGATAGATTAGGTCACTCACCTGTGTCTGTTATTAAAGGCATTGAAGAATTAGCTAATTCCAGTTGTAATCCTACTTTTCTATGTCATGTATGTCCTCTTGCTAAACAAGCAAGACTTCGATTTCCTATTAGTCATAGTCATAGTCATAGTAATCAAATTTTTGAGCTAATCCATTGTGATTTGTGGGGACCCTATAAGCATAAAGCACATGGTTCTTGTGCTTACTTATTGACCATTGTTGATGATTACTCATAATGTACCTAGACTTAATTGTTATCTTCTAAGAATCAGGTTTCTCTTGTTTTCCAGAACTTTGTTTATGTCAAGAATCATTTTGCTTGTACTGTGAAATTTTTGAGATCAGACAATGGTACTGAGTTCTTTAACAGTGCTTTAAATCCTCTTTTATCTGTTCTTGGGATTGTTCATCAAAGTAGTTGTGTTGAAACTCCCCAACAAAATGGGGTAGTTGAAAGGAAACATAAGCATCTTTTAGAAGGTGCTAGAGCTCTCAGGTGTAAAGCCAAACTTCCCATATATTTTTGGGGAGATTGTATTCTCACAGCCACTTGCCTCGTAAACAGATTACCATGCAAAAATTTACAACATAAAACTCCATATGAGCTTCTTTTTAATAAAGTTCCCTCTTATTCACATTTAAAAATATTTGGTTGCTTGTGTTGCGCTTCAACTCTAACCCATAATAGAGATAAATTTTCTCCACGAGCTGTCAAATGTATTTTTCTGGGCTATCCTTTATGTCAAAAAAGAAAATTTGTTTCCAGAAATGTGATCTTTCATGAACTGTTTTTCCCTATATAACACACATCTCAGTTTTCTGCTGTTCCTCACTTTAATGCTGCTCATTCCTTCATTGATCTTGAGCTACAACCAACTCCCACTCTTGTTGTACCTGATCACTTAGTACCCTCATCTCCCAATTCTTTAACACCCAATTCTCCACTTCCTAGTCATTCTACAGGTGATAATAATTTTTCTGATGATTCTTCTTCTCATACTCCACATCATACTCCTACTCCTGTTTTAACTAAACCAATCAGACAAAGAGCTTTACCTTCTAAATTTCAGGATTACACTGACCTACCCCAGAACTTACCTTATACACTTCCTACAAATGTTGTTTCTCATTGTTCTACTAGATATCCTATTTCCTCTGTAGATTGTTTGTCTTCATTAATTGTCTCCTTCATATCAACATTTTATTGCCTCTACAACAGCTATTCCTGAACCAAAATCTTTTAGTCTAGCAGTCAAAGATCCTAAGTGGTGTGAGGCAATGTAAACAGAATGCTTTAGAAATGAATAATACCTGGATTTTGTCACCCCTTCCTCCTGGCAAGAAAACTGTAGGTTGCAAATGGATTTATAAGGTCAAATACAAGGCAGATGGATCACTTGAAAGGTATAAAGCAAGGTTGGTAGAAAAGGGTTTCACCCAAACAGAAGGATTGGATTATTTTCAGACTTTTGCACCAGTATCTAAAATGATCTCTGTCAGAGTATTATTATCTATTGCTGCTATTAAAGGATGGCAGCTAACTCAGCTTGATGTAACTAATGCTTTCCTACATAGGGAATTAACAGAAGAAGTTTATATGGATCTTTCTCCTGGTTTTAATGCCTCAACTCACCCTCATACTCCCAAACCTGTGTGCAAACTGATTAAGACTTTGTATGGTCTTAAACAGGCCCCAAGACAATGGTTTTCCAAATTCTAATTCCTATAGAACATAATCACGATTTATCCTCTGACAAAGCTCCACTACTTCATGATGGTAGCAAATATATAAGGCTGGTAGGAAGATTGATTTATCTCACCATCACTAGGCCAGACATCTCCTATGCTGTTCATATACTTGGTCAGTTTTTAGCATGTCCAACATTGGCCCCCACATGGAAGCAGCTAACAAACTGGTTAGATATTTTAAGGCTGCCCCAGGCCAAGGTTTACTTCTTAGTGCTGATAGCTCTCTGCATCTTCAGGCCTTTTGTGATGCAGACTGGGGAACCTGGCCTATGACAAGGAGATCCATTTCTAGGTATTGTGTTATGTTAGGCAACTCCTTATTGTCATGGAGGTGTGAAAAGCAAACAACTGTTTCTAGATCCTCAGCTGAAGCTTAGTATAGGTCCACGGCAAATGCTACGTATGAAGTAACATGGTTACTTGCTTTACTGAAGGATTTTGGCCTCACAAATTTGACTCCAGTTCCTCTATACTGATAATACCTCTGCCCTTCACATTGCAGAAAATCCTATCTTACATGATAGGACAAAGCATATTGAGATTGATTGTGATCTTATTAGAGGAAAAATTTATGCTGGTCAAATAGTGGCTTTGCATGTCCCTAAATCTCAACAACCAGCAGACAGACTTACCAAGCCTCTCACAGCTCAACAATTGCACTATCTATTAGCCAAGTTGGGACTTCTAAATCTTTTTAGTCCTACCAACTTGAGGGAGGATATTAAGGTATTAAGCCCAGAAGCACATTCACATGGTCTAACTCAGCCTCAACCAAAGGAAGGGAGCAGGGAAACTAGTAGCAACTGCCTCAGTAGTACAGCAGCATCAGTATTCATGTAGCGGCATCTTATTATAGTTAGGACTATTGTAACTACACGTGTAAATACAGGTGTCACTATTAGCTTAAATCAAGGAGATCAGTTAGATGTGTTAGTGTTGCATATAATAGTATAAATAGGCACAATCCATGTACAGATGAATTCATTGAATTACAAAAGAGTTATTTTGCTCAGTATTTTCTGTGTTTTTCTACACGGGGCCTTTTCTGTTTTCTTTGTAAATGTGCCATTGAGAATTTAATAGCAAGTCATGCTCTCTAAAGTATTTCTTTGATTTTGAATATGCACATTAAAATACATAGCTTTCCTTTAGAAAAAACGGGCTACTTGGGCTCGCTCTCAAAAGGGATATAAAATGAAATTTTTGTTGTTTCTTGAATGGAAATCTAAAAAGAGTAGCACCAGCCAGTGTAGCTACAGGTATGCGGTATGTCAAATCTTAACCTTGAATATCTGGTAAAAGAATTTCTCTTTCTCTCTTTAACGTAAGAAACTCATGTTGTAATGGCCATGCAATTTCAAGGTAACCCAACAAACCAGCGACCAGCCACCTTAAATAAACTTTTCTGCATATAGACTTCGACTCCAGTTTAGAATTCTCAACCTACAAAATAAGTTCATACTAGCCAACCTGCAAGTAATTCCTGAGAACTGAGAAATACACAACGCAAAGTCAGAAGGGCAAGCAATTTTTCAGAAAATGTCATGTCTGCTTGCTGGATAATAATGTTCAATATTCACATTGAGAAGAAAATAACACAGATACAAATCTCATCAGAACTTTCAAGATAGATCTCCAGTAAACTGCCCGGAGAGGCATAAATTCGCACTCTTCACAGAGCCAGGTTGACAAATGAAAAAATATACAGTGATATACTCGATAGCTTCATTAAAAAGACAAGGTACAGGAAAGAAAATTGACATTGCCGGAGAAGTCTCTTTTATCATCTCATTCGCTATTAGGATGGATTTCCAGCAAGTCCGCAAGATTTGATATTCCTCAATGGTTCAAAAGCAACCCGTTATATGTATAAATGTTCTTTGCGGTATTCTCGAACAATGACAGGAACACTCGTTGGAGGTATCTGGACAAGTTAAGATTTGTACTAGTTAATAAGAGAATGAATGATAAAATAACAAATGGAAGCAGCATCGCATAGAGCCACATAAATCACAAAAAACATGTAAATACAAAGATGCAATGACCAAATTCCCAATGATCATATTATACCTAATAGAAAAAATACTACATCAAGATGTAAACTTATTGGGAGAAAAGTATTAGCCTCAAAATCATAGCCCGACTTACCATGCCATAATCTGTGATAATCATTGAAACATAATCCGAAGGTGTAGCATCATAACTGTAGAAACGGAAAACAGATATTTAAAGATCACAAAAATAAAATAAGAATATAACATTTAATCGAACAAGGAGAGTTGGGACAAAGTAGAATTCTAGTACAAATACTAAAATCACTCTTACATCAGATTCAGAAGTTGTAGGTTTTCACTGTTAGCCCAATCCTCCAAATAATTGATTTCTTCTATACCATGAATATTTGAAATGACATCCGGATCACCTGTAACATGTAGAATGGATATCATCAGAACAATCAAGTTCACAGGAGAGCTTAAGGTCATGCGTAACAAGAGACAAACACTTATATCAAACAATAACAGAAATGCATACCTAGTTCATTAGAGCAAATGGAATCCAGCTGCACCCTTTCGTGAAATTTATATGCTTCACAACACACTAATACAGGAATTCGGAATGCGTGAGCAACCATAGCAACACATGCAGACCCAACCCTTGAGTAAACTGTTCCATTAGATAAAACCGACGAAGCGCCCAAAAAAACTCGAGTAACTTCATGCATGATGTACGAAACAGCATTTATATGAGTATATGTGCAGTTAAGACCCTTCCCCAGTAACCTACGAAGTAAGAGTCGCCCTTCAAGCTTCGGACGTGAATCCACTACAACAACACGAAAGCTTTTACCAAGCTCATGGGCATGTATTAGTATCATTTCTACACAGATTTATGACCCATATGTGAGAAGAACATCCCATCCCTGACTTTTGTTACAGCATGACTTACTATCACCTCATCAGCTAGTATTATTTTCTCATTTATAAAACAATCAATATCTGACAGAAGAGTTGTTTTCGCTTCTGCCTCAGAAAGAGTCAAAGGTAAGTTGGCAATTCGTGTTTTAATGAACTTAATTGCATTTCCCATGCTGATTGAAAGGGGTCTGCATTCGATCAGAAAAGAGACATAAGAATTTATTTTTGCTGTTAAGTCTCTATTAAGAGTTTTCTCAGCTGGTGTTGAGTAGTCTTTTATTGACTCTTGAAATGCTTGAAGCATTGCAATACAACGAGCATTACCACCAGATATATCTCCAGCTAAATACCTTAACCCAACCTGATAACAAATGTAGGAGTCACATAAGAAAAAAATCATGTGAAAAGAAATTGATGAGCTTGAGCTAGTTCTAATTCCTTAATCACCACAATATCTGCTTTAGTTTTCGAGGAAAAGGCTTCAGCCTCCCGCTTGGTAATAACTTGGATACGCATTTCCAAATAGCATAGGAAAGAAAGATAGGAATTGGACTGAGTTGATATACTTGTAAATTAGTAATGATATCAGTTTAAGCTTAAAACTTTCTGAGTGTCAGCAATGGATGAAATTGCAATAGAGTCCCTGTTGAACTACCTTGTAAACAGCAGGGTGAACTGGATCAAGGTGGAAGAACTTTGACTCGAGATCAGGCAGCCGTGTTCCATGTTCATATTGAGGTAAATGCCGAAACAGTTCAACCCTGTTCCTAGCCTCAGTTTGTTTCACTATTGCACGCTTTTTAGCCTTCTCCACTCTGCTCTTATCATCAAACTGCAAGCGTGGATGTGGAACATCTTTATTCCTATCTTTATCTGGAGGACGATCACCTCCTCTTTTCTCAGAAGCTGTAACGGAAGAGCTATCTTTCTTTTGTGAAGCAGATTTTGCAGCTTTTGCTGGTTTCACATTCCTAGCCACAACCCCAGAAGAAGCAGGAACCTTTTTTCCTTCAGCTGGTTAAATATTACATAATTCAAATATTATACCAGAGAGAACACAAAATGCAGCAGATAAATCTGGGAGAAATAGTTCCACAAATGCCTAAAGATGGCAAACTGCAGATATATTGTAGAAAATGCTACAACAGATGCAAAAATATCATCCTTGAATTCAAAGAACTAGAAGGTGAAGTAAATTTTTGATGGCAGGAATTTAGAAGTACTTTCAGCAAAGGGATGACATCATAGATGCATAATGTGACACATTTTCTTCAAAGTGCTTCACAAACTTCTAAAAAGTACGAGCATTTGAGCCTTCTGGATAGAATTCGATGCCTTTTCTCCAGGCTTCTAAAATATGTTGAAGGATAATACACATTCTTAAAGAACATAATACATAATGCCAGCATAATGAAATCCTAGCTCTCAAACAAGAGGTTAAAAGAGTCGAAGCAAATAATCTATGCCACTTCAAAAACTCCCGACCAACATAATTTAGAAAAGGCACATGTAACAATATTCCAGCATTTTTTTCTTTAGGCATGAAAAGAAACTGTTCACCTTTTGCTGCTCGTTGAGCCTCCTGAAGAGCACGCCTTTCAGCCTTTGAACTTTTCTCTTTTGATGGCTTTGAACTTGCAGAAGATTCATTTTGAGCATCACCACCACTAAGTCCTCCATTTTTTTCTGCAAATAAAGTTAATTAATCTTTTGCAGAGAAAGCCTTGTATGCTGAAAGACTGACAGTGCTTTTATACTATACAAAATCGGTATTAAGCTCAAAAGCTATTATACAAGGTGCTTAGAAAGCAAAACAACATAAAACATATTTGTTGAAGAAATAGAAAACATGTTTAGTCAGCTTATCATCAATCATTTACCAGCAACTTAATTAAAGTTTACATCTCTAACTTAATTCAAAATGAGAGGACCTTTATCCTTCCCTCCCATTGAACATTAACTATATTCCCATGCATGTAATCTTGATCATTCCAATTTTAATGTTCCTATTAATTCGAGTTTTCAACAGACATGTAATTATTTTAAAGACAATCACACCGGGAGGAGAGAGATTGCTTACCAGTTAAATTATGAGGCATGGTGAGCATTGACACAGTTGTCAAACTACTGGCCTGGAAATTCTTCTGTTTAATGGACATGTCAAATCCACCTGCAGGCAGCGAGGATGCTGCAATTTTACCAGAATTAGACCCCCTCTGAGTCCAACCCGGCGAACGACCGTCCTAAGCGAAATCCGTAGTAGGAGAGGCGAATTCCGAAGGGTTGTAACTGCCGACGGGAATGGACTCGCCGGAGAGGCGGAGAAGGGGAGACAGGGGAAGCTGATGGACGGAACGGGTAATGTCGGAGAGGTGGCGTGGAGGGGGAATCATGACCGGGGAGAGGGAGTTACCGGAGGGAGAGATGTCGGAAATCGGTGGTGATGAAGTGGAGATGCCGGGAGGGCCCGATTGGGTACGTTCGAGTGGGTAACCGGGAGCGAAGAACCCTACCTGACGAACCTTTGGGTCGATCACCGTGCGGGACGATCGGCGAGTGTCCATAGGATAGGGCAGGATATAGTCAGTAAGATAAAGATAAAGATAGAGAGAGAGAATATTTTTGTTTGGATAAAGATTAGGGTTCCATGGAAGTAAATCTAAGGTTTATTCCGTTGATAGAGGATATCGAAATCACGAAAGAGAATCTATAGAACGGGGTTTTACTTTGTTTGACCTAGGGGTGAACATTCTGTTATTATCTGAACCGAACAAGTATTTTAATTATAATCAAAAATCAAAAATACACTATTTTAATTATTCAAATAATTAACCAAAATCTATGATAACCGAATAAGTTATTCGATTATTCGGTTAATAACCAAATTTAACATTGTTAATAGCAGAAACAGCCAACATATTATCGACTACCGAGAGGGAACAACAAAAACATTAGAGTTCTTACATGATTATTGATTAACACTATGTAACCTACATATTACAAAACCTCAGCCAGCAACTTACTTGGCCAAACTCGTCGAGCAAGTCCAAGTCGAGCGCTACAAAGAGATGGTGAGCTTCATGGAAAAGCTCGTCATCGGCTCCACTTTCGCCTTATGCACCATGAGCTCATTCGTCGAGCGTAACCTCCTCTCCCAGTAGATCGTATCGTCGATTGAAAGCGTAAGGAGGGCTCGAGAAGAACGAAGAGATTCTTAGGAGATCTCAGATCTGAGTACAGATCTGAGAAGGAGGAGGGCTCGGGCAGGCGATCGATCGATTCTGCTCGGCTTGATCAGGAGGACTGGAGGAGGGTCATGTTCTTTGCACAATCCAAGCAACAATAAATCTCGCCATCTCGCTTTCTTCATCTTGAAATTTGATTACTAAATAACTTTGGCGGTGAGTAAAGTAGTAATGATTTAACTTAGACTAATGGGCTGAGTAAAGTAGTACTAATAATAACTAATGACTTGATTTGACTTCGGTTATTTGGTTTAATCGAATAATTCAAAAATGATACCTGTACAAACTAATCGAAAATCGTAAAATAATTCGGATATAATCGAAATAGTAAAAATAACCGAATTTTCAAAAAAAATTGATTAAATTATTTCAGTTCGATTCGATAATTCGGTTATATCCATTTTTTGCTCAGTGCTAGTCAGACCAAGGCCTGAGAATGGGGTAGCACCGTAGCAGTATTAAACGGGAGTAGCAACCAGGTAAACTGATGACGAAGCCACTTGTTAATATTAAGGGCAATGCTAGCATTTGAGACGAATTTGAGGTCCTTAATATTATTTTTATACGTATTTTTGACCCCATTTAGAAATATCATTTTCCTTATTTTAATATTAAGTAGATAATGTTAATTGTTTTAAATTTTTGGTCATCAAGGATAAATTATGTGATTAGTTACACTATAAATTATTACTACTAAAATATTTAATTTTATATTATTTGAGACACATTTAAAACTCCTAACATTACTCATATTAAATATTCATGTACGTAGATATTAAATAATTCACATAGCCAACCATATAAATCATTTTCTATTTGGTACTTAAAAATTGTAGGAATATTGTGAACACTAATAGGAGTATTAAATTAGAGTTTTCTTTGTAGTGCAATAAAAATATGTTGAATTTAATTGCTAATGAACGAATAACATAGTCAATATGTTAATACAAATACATGAATCCTCGATCAACAACAAAATTCTACCTATTATATTATAGCCGCAATATAATATATTTTTTTCTTAAAATTAAACATGTACTTTATGTTAACTGAAAATGTTTATTAACACTAAACATAGGCTCTCTTTTTTCTACAGAATTTGTGGTGGCCTTTCCCCTAAAATATCGAAGAGTGATTCCAAGACTGGAATAAGCCAAGCTTTAGCGGAGCTAAACTAATGATAATTAACTATTTTGAATAATTAAATTTAAATAAACTGAATAGGAATCAAGATACCCTTTTCCATTTTACTAATTATGCGAACTCGAACCATGACCATAAATTAAATGGGCCAAGCCTTTCTCCTCAAGACAAAAGACTTGATTCATTAAAGTTGTACTCGATATTGGAATGGCATAATGAGCTCCTCTGCTCTGCATCAGATTTCGATTAGAACAAAATGGAATGCCCCCTTATGGGAGGTGTTCACCTTCACAGATGTGAGATATTCTAATTTTTACCACAATACTGTAAAAGGTTCAAACTAAGTACAATAACTATCATTGCAGTACAGTAGAACAGAAACAAACAACTTTCTGAAGGAGGCACAAATGCTTCACATAAAACTGGGGCAAACTGGTCCCTTGGAGAGCCCAAGACGAACTTCCAGTCCATGATGCATATCAGCTGGGTGTAATATCTCCGAGTCACGTGGATCTGCATATAAAGCATATAAAGAAAGATAAGAACACCGTAACAAGTTTATGCGGTACAATCACACCCTATAAATTATTGGAGAATAGTTAGAAGATCAAGAACTAAGATTCCACCCGATGATTTGATAAAGCACTTTAAATAACAACTCATAATAGCAATTTGAAAAAAGGATTACCATTGAGATAATCTTCAACACCAAAGTTCTCCAAAGCTCCTGTCATTGATTCCAAACCCAGCATGGAAGATGGTATTGCCCCCGGAGGCCTCTGGAACCTGTAAAGTTTATGAAGAAAGATGCAACATCAATGTGGCTTTTCCATCTAATCATACCAAATTAAGCAAGCAACAAATACATCAAGGGACAGGCCCTTACATTTATTACTTAAAGCCAACCCCCCAAAAAATATTAAAATGCAAATATCCTCTAGCAGATTGGTTTTCAAGGTATTTTGTACGATAATTTATGGATCTACCTGAATTTCCTGATAGACCAATGCTGCTCAGTGCTTACTAGTAATTACAATTGGCTAAAAAGTTGTGAAATCTTCTTACTCCTACTACGATTCTTTCCTATATCCTTGCACTGCTTTAGTTGTGCTTGATTATGTTCACATTGTTCATGAAGCTCACATCTCTCATGGCTATGAATCTAATAAGAACACTTGGCTTGAAACAAAAACCAAAAATCTTGGCAGCTTTCAATGTTCATTTACGATCATCTTGACCTCCTTTCTCTTCTCCGAAATTATCTAAATCAATGATTTTACATTTAAATTCCATTCTTTAATAAACTCAAATTGATATTGTTTTGGTTAAAAAATCAAAAGGAAAATAATAATAATAATTATAATAATTGTTTACTTTCAAATTAGCTTCAACGTCGTCGTTACTGACTACCTTCCAAGTTCCAACTAAGTGTCTTATGATCAAGGACACGCTACAAATCATTAATGGATTGGACATTTGAAGGGCTTACATCAATAAAATGCTGAATACATTGATCACAGAGATCTTATTCAGACCAAACAAGAAAAGATGAATAAATAGCACTGGAAGACTTTTTTTTAGTACAGCATAATATTTTGCAATTTGCATCGAGTGAATGGGTGAGAATAGCATGTTTACTTTTTGATGTTTCACCATTTTCTACATAATATTGCTTGCTTTACATTACCAAGTAAGTGTCTTTTAAAAAAAGAGAAGTTGAACAAGAAATGCACCAGCACAAAGCCCAGTTATTTTCCATATAAAACCCAAGTTATTTTCACAAAAATTGAAGTAAATAGATTCCAAATCTGGTTAACTAAGAAAAATTTACAAGCCTCTATGCTACATGGACTCAAAATCCCTAGAAGTGTCCGACATTGGACTCCCCTACTTTTAGAAGTGCTCACACCCACACCGATGTCATGTCCTGCCAACAAGGGTACTTCTGAAAAATTGAAGTCTCCATGTAACACAGATTGAGCTACACTAGAAATCCTATAATACCTTAGTTGTTGCTGCAGTAAAACCTGAGCTCAAGAAGTTTGTATTCAGAAGTTTAAGTGACAAATAAGTCCATCAATTCCATATCAAACTCAACTTTGAAAAGATGTCTAGTATTACCTCCATATATACAAGTAAACTAATACCATGAAGCACAGCTTCTGAAGCATCATCATAAGCAAATTAATGCCAAGAACTTCTAAATTGTATTATATTCTTCAGCCCCAAGTGGAGTGATTCTACATTCACTAAGGCAAAAATCATTCTCTAAAATAAAACCTGATAAAAAAACTTAAACAACAGAGAACAAAACATTCCGGTTCTTAACCTCTAACACTGTCCCCCTTTAATTTCTTCATAAGCATATAACACTTGGGATAGCACAGCAATATTTCAAATATTGAACATTTATGTTCTTTACTGACACCCAGGGGCGGACCCAAGCATGGGACAGGGGGGGCACCTGCCCCACTGAAATTTCAATGGGTCTGAGGGTCAACTTAAAAAAAATATTTGAGGGGTGTTAAATGAAATTGTTATGTTTGATTTAAAAAGTAAAAACTATTAGAATACTTAAACAAACTACTCCCAGTTCTCACTACTCTACTACTCCCCAAAATAATTTTAAAAACAATCTCATTATCCCAAAACAAGACCAACCATCCCATTATCCCAGTTAAAACAAGGGATATTGACCGTATAAACAGAACCCAAGACTCATTATCTCATTTCCCACTACTCCACTAGTAGTTTTAATCTCTTAGTACTTCATCTGTTCAGGCGGTTCATCAACAGAGCAACATACAACAATCATTCAGTAAATAGAGCAACAACTCCAAGTCTCCAAATTCGCAACAGAGGCACAGAGTAACTCCAAGTGTTTAAGTTATTTTAATTTTAGTTTTTAAATTTCACAAATTTAACAATTGCTTTAGAAATTTTTGTAATTATTTATAGATTCTTCTTTTTTTGTACTTTTATAAAATTAGGGTTTTTTACTTCTTAAAGCAACACTACAAGAACTCCATCAATTAAAAGTTCTTCAAGTATGTGTTCTATTCTATTTTTACTTTCTTTAAATTTTTGTAATTTATTTTGTAATGTTACTTGTTAGTGGTTTAATTGAGAAAAAAGAACATAATAAATTAAAAGGGGAACATAAAATTTATAAAAAAAAAAAAACTAAAAACGAAAAAGGAGTAAAAAGAGATCCAAATAAACTTATAATCTGTATAGTATAATGTTTAATGTTGATATTGTTTTGATTTTAATATTTGTTGTTTTCATTTGGTTATACATTAGTTATTAATAATATACAACGGTGGATATTGTTCCAGTTTTTGAGTAAAACCCAACCCCAATAAAACCTATATAACGGTATATTAGTAACTTACATTGAACGTGATATTTCTACGACTATTAAAAATGAGATTATCATGCAACAATTTTAAGTAATGAAACCTCAAAAAATGTTATTGTAAATAATATTTGAGGATTATTTAGTTTAGTAATTCATTTTATTAAACTTTTATTCTTAAGGGATTTTTTTTCCCGAATTTGACCACACTGAAACTCCGCGGTTGGATCCGCTCCTGCTGACACCTAGAGTACTGAGATTTCAAGTTGAATTGAGCTTTTAAATGGCAAAGTGGGTTATATCTCTACAGAGATCCAAAAGCATTTAAAATATCATTCATATTCAATACTAATACAAGTCTCCACACTCTCTTCAGCTACCAAATTGGATATCAAACCTAATTTCTAAAGATATCTCATAAGAAAAAATTATATCAGCAGATGAGAAATCCATAATACACAGAAAAACCCTAGCCTTCAGTGTTCACAAATTCACACTAGCAGTATCATCAATCAATTAGTAGTTATATATAATTTTTAAACCTGGAAAGAATCCTGCGATCAAGCTCCATCTTCAGAGGGAAAGCCGAGCCATAAGTATTTGCAAGGATTTTTCTCTTCATCTCCTCCTGTCTTATGCTTGCCTTATCAAATTATACATAAAGACATATAAGAAAAACTAATTCAATTGCAAAAGCACGCATATATATGCAAGTATCATGGAGTGAAGACGCAAAGGGAGTACAGAATGATAAGCAGATTCGAGGGGATGAGCTCCGACGATCTCGCTCTTGACCCCCTGAAGTCCAAAACGAAGTGCATCGTTCTTGAGCCCTCCAATTTCTTGCTCTATTGTCTTTGGAGCTTCCATTCTTCTCTCTCTAATCTCTCTCTGATTCGCCTGGTAGTTTCTGTGAAACAAAATAGCCGAATAAAGAAGATGACATGCGGATTGATATTATAAGGCATATTTGTATTGGGCGATGATGTAACTATTGTATGAATGTAGCCTGCTAAGGCCCAAAAGAATCAGTTTGATTGGGGTGGATCAGGTGTTTTGGGTTGGAGAATTAATATTTTTTTTCACATATTAAGGTTTTATATATTATTATTCTCTACTCCTTTGATATATTAATTTCGTCTATTAATATATTTGCTCAAAACTCCATTTTTATGAAAGGTAGTCAGATTATATCATGTTATCAAAAATTCACTAAAAACTAAAAGGGTAAAATATACTCCTTCCGTTCCATGATAAAAATTTTTAGTATTATTTTGGGTAGTTCCATGTTAAATGTTCATTTTCCTTTAATAACCAAACTTTTACATATATTTTCATATTATACTCGTAGCATTAAATATCTCATACTTTTCTTATTCTAATTCTCTCTCCATATTTAATGACATTATTATGGGCAATTTTGTCATTTCATTCATCTTCTTAATATGCGTGAAAAGTCTACCAAGACTTTTATTTTGGAACGGAGGGAATATATATATACTTTTAGCGACGCTATATGTTGTCCGTCGCTAAAAGTATAGACGACGGTTGTATGACCGATACCGTCGCCGGATCCGTCGCTAAAGGGAGGTAAGTGTAAGACCCCAAATAATTAATAAATAAAATTTAATTTCCTCTAATTATTATTTTGAAATAGTAAGGGTTGATGTGATTAATGTGGATAATTATGGGTAAAATACGCAAGTATTTCAAAATAAGCAAATGGTTATAAAATATTCATTATTATCGAGGAATATTAGTTTGTCGTGTGTGGAATATTCGTCTTTGTCGGGAATATTCGCATGACGACTAAGAACCATGTGTGGGCCCCATAACGTAAAAAGCGATTGGAGGAAGAAAACGACAAATATAAGTTGTTTAAAAATAACGGGCGTAGTTGTTACTGCTTACAATCGTTGGAATACCCCGTGGGTTAAAACACGATGTCTACGCGTTGTTGCAGCGGAAGACACTCAGATTGCACCAATTATTGACTCTTACGTAAAAGGCACTACTCAATAATGGTTACTGATAATTACTCGCTCGGTGTTTTTTATTTTATTGATTCAATAATTGTTGCGTTGATATTTTATATTCATTGTTTCAATAATTGTCATTACTCAAGATTTTTTTCTTTATCGAAGCGATAATTCATATTATCCTAATAATATTATTAGATAACATTATTGGCAATGTCTAGAAAGTTACATCTAAGGAGAGGTTTGGTCACCTAATTGCATTGCAAGTAGAGGAGAAATTCTTATTGGAAAGCCCTCTTTCTGAGGAACCGCACGTTTGTCAATATTGTGATTACGTAATATTATTTGTGAATAATTAATTATTGATTCATATGATGAGGAAAATATTGATTTTATGTGGATATAGATGGAGAAACTTTTATAGTGACAATTGTTGAAAATTGAAGTTTTATCTTTTTCCGATAAAATAATTCATTTAAATATATTATTATATTTTAATAATATAATAATGATGATATTTTTACTTGAATGTGGGATATATGAGTATATATGTGAGGAGGAGTATTTTTGTTGCAATAAATGTTTAAAACATGTTAAACATGCCCGTGGACCCATTTATTGACCGAAATTTGATTATAAATTTGAAAAATCGCTTCGCTTATGGATTTCTGGTCATTTTTGTTGGGATTTTGGAAAAACTTTCTTCCGCAAAGTTGTAGAGAATTGAATTTCCTATAAAACTCACGAGATTCGAATTTTCCGGCAAAAGGGCTATTTATTGTGAATTATTGAAGTTCCGGAGTTAAAATAATTAATTTTGGAAGTTTTAATTATTTTATTATGAAAACGTTTTTGTCATTAAAGGTGGGGCTTGCATGTGATGAAAATGCTGAATTTCAGATCTTAGAAAGTGTGCGTGGGAAAATTTAATATATATTAATATTTTAATTAAATTTTACTGCTTTTGGTGTTCTAAGCATTTTCCTATAAATAGGTGCTTAGGTTAGAATTGAAAATTATACCGTAAATCAAGTTTTCTCTCTATATTATCGAGCGTATTCTTGTGAGTATTTTGAGTATACTTTGAGTATTGCTATATCTGAGTAAAGTTTCAAGTTATAGCTTTATATCCGATTCCCGTGGTAAGTGATCTTGTCTTTTTCCGAGTAAGGGATATTATTTTTTCGTAATGATATTATTTCTTCAATATCATTATCTTTGAAATATTGATCTGAAGTTTTTATCAAATTTGAAACTTTTGGTGTCTGAGTTACTATTCACGATACTGGCCTTATTCACGATATCTGATCTTATTCACGAATACTCAAGACTATTTATCGAAAAATAAAAAAATTTTCTTTTAGTCCAAAATATCTATTCGGATATTAGCTTTGATTGTATCCATGTTTTGATCATTCTTGAATTTTACACCACTATGATTATTTTTGAGGTATTTTTGGGCGTGGATAAAACAAAGTCACGAATCCTTAATCCTTAATCCTTGTCATTTTGTTTCACCGGATTCGCTTTCTTTAAAAAAAATATTTTCATTATCCTCGGTCTTAAATGATGATATTATTGAATATCTTTGGCCCGTAGTGCAAAGATGAATGATTTATGATGAATATCTTTGGCCCGTAGTCTGCAAAGATGAATGATTTCGATGAATATCTTTGGCCCGTAATGCAAAGATGAGCAGTGTGTTTAGATGAACATGACCAATCGGGTGAAGGTCCTTGGCACAGTAGTGCAAGGATGAATATATGATTCGGATATATATTGATTGATGTTACAGGGATAAAATATTGATGATGGATCGTTAAATTCATAGATATTAGTAGATTTCATCCTCTACGTAACTCTTACATGAATTAATATTTTCATTGCGAGTATTGATTTAAAACTTGTTGTCTATTGTATTCTATTATATTTTTCCTGTTGAAGACTAACGATAATTTTGTTGTATATTATCTTAGTCATAATATTCTTTATCGGGCTAGTTGAGCTCACCCTTTTCTTTTTTTGTCCATTTTTCTTCTCTCGGGAGGCGAGAATGTAGTGAGTGCAGTCGGGGTATGAAATGATGGTTTTAGAGAGTTGTTTAGTAGTCCTCACCATTTTGTAAAATAATGTATCAATAATTATAATGAGGATTTATTTGTATGTGGATATTGTTTAGATGGCAATATCTCAGATATTTAAACTCACAGCTTTCTTTGTTGTAATAATAAAGTTGTAGTTATTTACATCGCATCGTGTATTGACAACTCGTGAATGGGTGATGTATACCTATTTTAGGGGTGTTACAGTTGGTATCGAGCTTAGGGATATGATCTCCCATGGAGATCGGGAATAGAACTAGGAGGGAGAGACGAATAAATCCTTCGCTAAAGGTGTCCTACCTAAGCTTATTTGATAGTTGGTCAAGATATATAGGGATATTATGTGATATATTGATTTCCTTAATTAACCCTTGTTTTATGATGATTTGAGAATGTCGATCGAGAATATTAACAATGGAAATGAGGCAATCGTGGAGACGCTCAGACTCACCAACGAGGAGAAATACGCAACAGTGGTGAATGTTCCTCTTGTGAACAACACCACCTGAAAGCGAGATGATGAACGAGAGGATATTTAGAAGCTTTTGCGGTTCATGCAAAAATCGATTTATGGAGACTCGTGTTCAAAACATAGGAGAAATGATAGCAATTCACGGGTTGTCATAGCCAAGCGAGCCCAAAGAGTTGGGACCACCACGAATTTAAGGAAAGCGGATCCGATCATGGCGTAAACATGGGTCAAGCAAATTACCAAGATATTCGATGTCTTGGGATGCACAGAGAATGAAGGTTCCATTCGCCACCTTTATGTTCCGTGGCGAAGCGAGACTACTTGGTGAGAGTGCGTGAAGCGTGCCATCCAAATTGACTCAAAGATATCTTGGGAGACGTTTCAGAAACTATTTAATGACAAATACTTTTCTGAAGTGTTCGTCATATGAAGGAAGTGGAGTTTATTAGACTGGAGCAGAACAACATGACGGTGTCTCGATGAAGCGAAGTTTGCGAGTTATCCGTGTTCAGCACCTCATTTGGTGGAGAATGAGGAACGATGACGCGGATGTTTCGAGAGGTTTGAAATCGGCGTCGCGTTAGTATCTCATCTCTCATAAATTTTCTCTCTATTCGGATGTTGTTAATGAGGGCTCAATTGTTGTTAGAAGCGAGATAACGAAAGCACGGCCAACCGAGGTACCACAATCAGGATCATACCGGAGATAGCAGTCAACAAAACAACAATAAACAGTGGAGAAAGAAAAAGACGGACAAAAATGGTAACCACTCTGGTGGTAATCATAGCCATGAAAATAGAAGAAGCGAGTCAGGAGGAGATTTTAAAAAGAGGAGATTTAACAACGACCATGTGAAGACGACAATCTGGTGACAATTGGTTTCTAAGGGAGGAGAATCGGCCACCCATCATATGCTACAAATGCGGAAAAGAGGACATATCGGTCAAAACCGCCCCAATGCAGCCTGGTATGCTACAATTGTGGAAAGGAAGGACATATCGCTCGAGATTGCAGATATAAACCTAGTTCAATGGGGGACGGTGACTCAAAAGATCTATCCGGAAAAGTCAAAGTCAACGGTTCTGGAAGAAGCGTTTGTTGTGGATCGGTCGAATCGCGAGAACCCAAACAAGGTGATCACGGGTAAGCTATTTATAAATTCTTGTGAAGTTTATACTTTACTGAATAACTAGGTGCTAATCATTCATTTATCTCTCCCGCTTGTGCTCAACGTTTAAATTTGACTCAGGAGAAATTAGACTTTGACCTATCTATGGAAACTCAGTTAGAGAAACTTTCATCACATCCACATGCTTATAAATCTTGTCAATCCAAGTCAAGACCCTTATCTTACCCGTTGACCTTATCTCTTTAAAGATACTTGCTTTTGATGTGATTTTAGGAATTGATTGGTTAACTACTCATCATGCCAAAATTGATTGTTTTAATAAGGTTGTTAGCTTTCATATTCCTAAACAACTTTGTTATGCAATTCAAGTAACTAAACCATTAAAATCACCACTATCATATCTAATCATAAAGCTATTCGTTTATTAAAAAACGGATGTCAAGCTTTCTTAGCCCATGTTATGGATTTGAATAAAGACACGTCAAAATTGAATAATATTCCTGTGTTGTTATTGACTTTCCGACGTATTTCTGAAGAACTTCCTGTCCTACCCCGTAACGTGAAGTTGAATTCTTTATTGACCTTGAACTTTGTACAAAGCCCATTTCTAAAACCCCATATTGAATGGCTCTATTGAACTTCGAGTTAAAGGTCCAACTACGAGAATTGTTGGACATCGGTTTCATTCGTCTAGTACATCTCCTTGGGGTGCTCTGCTTTTATTCAGTAAAGAAGAAAGATGGGAGTATGCGACTTTGTATTGACTATCGAAATTGAACCATGTCACCATCAAGAATAAGTATCCTCACCTCGTATTGATGACTTGTTTGACCAAATTGCAAGAAGCACAATTCTTTTCAAAATTGATCTTCATTCTCGATATCATCACCGAAAATTAGAATCGAGGATATTCCAAAGACCGCCTTCGAACTTCAGTATGGGCATTATGAATTCTTAGTTATGTCTTTCGGATTGACTAATGCTCCTGCGACTTTCATGGATATGATGAATCGAGTATTCAAAGAATATTTGGATAAATTCGTTGTTGTCTTTATTGATGACATCCTCATATATTCCAAAAGCCGTTAAGATCATGAGCACCATTTGAAGCTGGTACTCCAAAGGCTTCGTGAAAACAAGCTATATGCTAAGTTGAAGAAATGCGAGTTTTGGCTTGAAGAAGTAGCATTCCTTGGGCACGTGGTGTCAAAACATGGAGTATCTGTTGACGCGGAGAAGATTGAAACAATACAAAGTTAGGAGAGCACCAAGACGGTGGTGAAGACGTAGCTTTTTGGGCTTAAATTTGGTTATTATCGGAGATTCGTGGAAGGGTTTTCTCGAATCGCTACTCTGATAACTCATCCGACTCGAAAGGATACAAAATTCATATGGAAATGAGGAACGCGAGAAGAGTTTCCAAGAGCTTAAGAGAGACTTATTTCGGCACTGTTTCTAACAATACCATCCGGTTCGGATGGATTTGTTATCTACAATGATGCTTGAGCAAAGGGTTGGGATGTGTTCTCATGCAACGTGGGAAAGTCATAGCCTATGCCTCATGACAACTTAAAGAATATGAGAGGAATTATCCTACTCATGATCTAGAGTTAGCGACAATCGTTTTTCGTATTAAAGATCCGGAGGCACTATCTATATGGGGAGAAAGTGGAGATATATTCGCACCATAAAAGCCTTAAATATTTCTTCACTCAAAAGAACTTAACATCTGCGGCCGGACGTTGGCTCGAGCTATTGAAAGACTACGACCACACTATTCAATACCATCTTGGAAAAAGCGAACGCGTGGTAGTGGCCAGCGTTGAGTAGAAGATCATATCACGAGGAACGAGTGCGATGATGTCAAGTATACGCGTAGAGCCAACTTTAATAGAAAAAGTTAAGGTTGCTTTCGAGCCACCCAGGGGCGTGATGCATATGAAGAAGAAAGTACAAGAAGGTCTATTCCTAGGGCGAGAATTGATGAAGAAGGAATACTTGAGTCCACTCCGCACTTTGTGTTCTAACGATTCTAATTTGATGTACAAGATCATGATGGAGGCACACAATACACCATTTGCAATCCATCCTGGAAGTACTAAAATGTATCGTGATCTTCACATACATTTTGGTGGAACAATATGAAGAGAGATTGCAAAGTTTATCTCAACATGTTTAACTTGTCAACGTGTAAAGGCGGAGCATCAAGTGCCTAAGGGACCATTGCAACCACTTGAGATTACGAAATGGAAGTGGGAACACATTACCATGGATTTTGTTACGGTCTTCCCACGGTTTCTCAAGGCATAAATGTTTGTTTGGGTTATTGTTGATAGATTAACCAAGTCTCATACATTTCTTGCCGATACGGAGACTTATTCTCTTGAACGTCTTGCTAATATGTATGTAAATGAGATTGTGAGGTTGAATGGCATGCCAAGTATCTATAGTTTGGATCGTGACCCAAGATTCACTTCAAGATTTTGGGTTAGCTTGCAAAAAAGCTATGGTACGGATTTACGATCTGATTCGATACCATCCTCAAACGGACGGACAATCGAGAGGACTATTCAAACTCTTGAAGATTTATTAAGACTCGTGTCCTGAACTTCAAGGCGCTTGGGATAAGTATTTACCATTGGTGGAATTCTCCTACAACAACAGCTTATCGAGCAAGTATAGGTGTGGCCCCATTCGAAGCATTATATGGACGAAAGTGTCGCTCTCCAATATGTTGGGATGAGGTGGGTGAAGCAACATTGTTGGGACCCGAAAGTTGAGATACGATATGACTACCGAAAAGATCCAAATGATTCGACAACGATACAAACAAGACAGGGATCGACAAAAGAGTTATGCGGATCTTCATCGAAAGGACGTGAAATTTAGTATAGGGGATCATGTATTGTTGCGTGTTGCCCCATGGAAGGGAGTTACAAGATTCGGAAGAGAGGAAAGCTCAATCCACGATTTATTGGTCCATTTCAAATTCTTGACCGAGTAGGTAATGTAGCTTATAGACTCGCGTTACCTCCGGTATGTCTCGTGTTCATAATGTGTTTCACATATCCGTACTTCAATAAATATGTAAAAGACCCGACCACGTTATTGAGTTAGAATCGGACGAGATAGCCAAGACTTAACGTATGAGGAGGTACTGTCAAGATCTTGGATAGGAAGGAGCATGTCCCTACGACGACGAAGGTCATACCACAAGTTAAAGTCTTGTGGAGGAACCATCTTATAGAGGAAATGACCGGGAGTTGGAAACGGAAATGAAAGCTAGGTATCCTCACCTTTTGAAACACACCAGTCGTATGTCAATTTCGAGGACGAAATTTCATAAGGAGGGGAGGTTGTAAGACCCCAAATAATTAATAAATGAAATTTAATTTCCTCTAATTATTATTTTGAAATAGTAAGGGTTGATGTGATTAATGTGGATAGTTATGGGTAAAATACGCAAGTATTTCAAAATAAGCAAATGGTTATAAAATATTCATTATTGTCGAGGAATATTCGTTTGGTCGTGGAATATTCGTACTGTCGGGGAATATTCGTACGACGGCGCAACCATGTGTGGGCCCCATAACGAAAAGCGATTGGAGGAAGAAAACGACAAATATAAGTTGTTTAAAAATAACGACGTAGTTGTTACCGTTTATACTGTTGGAATACCCCGTGGTTATAACACAGTAATACGCGTTGTTGCACGTTAGCACACGGTATTGCACCAATTATTGACTCTTACGTAAGAAGGCACTACTCAATAATGGTTACGATAATTCTTGCTCAAAGTTTTTATTTTATTGATTCAATAATTCTTTGCGTTGATATTTTATATTCTTTGTTGTTTCAATAATTGTCATTACACAAGATTTTTCTTTATCGAAGCGATAATTCATATTATCCTAATAATATTATTAGATAACATTATTGGCAATGTCTAGAAAGTTACATCTACAGGAGAGTTTTGGTCACCTAATTGCGGCTACTAAGGAGAAATTCTTATTGGAAAGCCCTCTTCACGGGAACCGCTTATTGTCAATATTGTGATTCTGTAATATTATTTGTGAATAATTAATTATTGATTCTTATGATGAGGAAAATATTGATTTTATGTGAATATAGTTGGAGAAAATTTTTATAGTGACAATTGTTGAAAATTAAAATTTTATCTTTTTCTGATAAAATAATTCATTTAAATATATTATTATATTTTAATAATATAATAATGATGATATTTTTACGGTGAATGTGGGATATATGAGTATAGTTCCTTAATCCTTGTCATTTTGTTTCACTAGATTCGTTTCTTTTAAAAAAAATATATATATTTTTCATCATCCTCAGTCTTAAATGATGATATTATTGAATATCTTTGGCACATAGTGCAAAGATGAATGATTTCTGATTAATATCTTTGGCTTTAGTAGTGCAGAAGATGAATGATTTCGATGAATATCTTTGGCCGTAAGCGCAAAGATGAGCAGTGTTTAGATGAACATGACCAATCGGGTGAATGTCCTTGGCTTCAGAAGTGCAAGGATAAATATATGATTCCAGATATATATTGATTGATGTTACAGGATAAAAAAAATAGACGATGAACTTTAAAATTCATACATAGACGATAGTAGTTTGCATTCTCTACTTAACTCTTCTAATGAATTATTATTTCCGCTGCGAATGTTGGTTTAAAACTTGTTGTCTATTGTATTCTATTATATTTTTCCCTGTTGAAGACTAACAATAATTTTGTTGTATATTATCATAGTCATAATATTTTTTACTGGGCTAGTCGAGTTCACCCTTTTCTTTTTTGTTCCATTTTTCTTCTCAGGAGGCGAGAATATAGCGAGTACGAGTCGGGATATGGAATGAAGGTTATAGGGAGAGTTGTTTAGTAGTCCTCACCATTGTTGTAAAATAATGTATCAATAATTATTATGAGGATTTATTTGTATGTGGATATTGTCTAGATGGCAATATCTGTATTTAAACTCACAGTTTTACTATTGTAATAATAAAGTTGTAGTTGTTTCTGTACCGTGTATTGACAACTCAGAATAGGTGATGTATACCTATTTTGGGGGTGTCACAAATATTAATATTAATAATAATATTATATATATATATATATATTAAAACCGATTATTATTATTAATATTAATAATATTATATTATTAATATTACTATAATAATATGTAATATTGTATTAATATTAATATTAATAATAATATTATATATATATATATTAAAACTAGGTTATTATTATTAATATTAATAATATTGTATTATTAATATTATTATAATAATATTGTATTAATATTAATATTAATAATAAATATTATTATAGTAATAGAATAATATTATAGTAATATTGTATTAATATAAATATTAATATAGTAATATTGTATTAATATAAATATTGTAAAACATTGCAATAGGTTTATGATATTAAAATTATTATTAATATTACTATAATAATTACCATGCATGCATGCATAAATATATAAAAACTTAAAAGTAAAATGAAGTCTATGTAACATTGCATTTATCATTGCAAAATGAAATCACTTTTGGTTGAGCTTGTGCTTTACATTTTGGGGTTTTTTTTTTTTTTTATTAATTTATTAACAAATTAGGAGAGCTTGTGGCGGTCGGGAGAAAGGGGTTGTTAGAACATGTTATTATGGCAACCTTTGCCACTGGATGAAATCCCATATATATATATATATATATATATATATATATAGAGTCCGGATCGATCGGGATCCCTGACTCTATTAAAATTCGACCTTTTTTTTTTTTTTTTTGCTGTTTTTTTTTTTGGAACAACTAAAAATAAATAAATTATGGAATTAGAATTTTTACATAATACAGTATTTTTGGCGTGATTTGGATGCCTATACCAAAATATTTCTGCATGCATGCAGGCGTAATGTATATACATTGAATTGGTGTAGGTATTAAAAACACACCCAAAACACTGTATTATGGAAAAATTTCAGTTCCATACATTTTTTTTTTTTTTTTTAGTTGTTCTACAAAAACAAGAAAAAATTAAAATAAAATTTGGGGTCCAGATTTTGGACCAGTCCGAAATCCCAGACTGGATCCGTTGTCTATATATATATATAGTTGTATTGGTGTTCATTACCATAAAGGAAATCAAGAAAGGTTATAGTTAATATTGAATGCAATTTGTTTGGAGTTCAGAAAGTGATAGTGTACGGTGAAAACTAAAACACTGTACATAAAAAAAATTACAACAGTAATTTCTTAAATTTATTGTTTTGTCAATTGAAAATAATTTCAACATCATGACGCTCACGTAAATGTTTATTAGATCATTTGGAATATATATGTCTTGTATTTATTCTTTTGAAACCCTTTTCAGAAATTAATATATATATATATATATATATTATCCATATTAAAAATAATAATTAAAAAAAATACATTCTTGATATATATTTTTATTTTTCTAACGAGGGAGTAATATATATACTTCTTGTGTTCATTCTTAATTATATATGGCAATATTAGATAGTCGTGTTTTGTCCTATACGTAGTGCATGGTTGATAAGTCAACCAGTACAGTCGATCACTCAAAATTATACGAGTGGCCAAAAATGAAATAGTACAAATTAATTAATAGTATAAAGCTAGCTAAGGGTTAGCTAGCTAGCTAGCTAGCTGCCTAGCTCTAGTGGTAGTAAGTGAGATTCCTTGGTCGTTAAAAAAAAAACAAAAGCATGAAGTGATTGCTTAATTTCATTGCCTTTAAACTCAATCCACTAATGGCATGCTGATTAACGAAAATCTTCTTCAGATAGAATTAAGGTTTTAATTTTTTTTAACTTGAGTACGTACGTTCGTAATTCCCATACAATAATTAACTTGCAAAACAAAAAGTTCTGATCAAAGATCAGGAACATTAATCAATGCAATTATATATATATAGATATAGATTAATTAAAACAATTAATGGCAATTAACGTTGATAATGAAATCAAAACTTGAAGACATATCGATCTTAAAGCTCTTCATGCAATGTTACAAATAAAATAGCCAATCAATAATAATTAAGAGACTAGGCATATATATATATATATATATATATGTATATATATATATATGTACATAATGGAGCAGGCAAATTAATTAGCTCGTAACGTCGTGGTTTCTCTCGTTCCTAGCTAGCATTCATGTGATCAAATGACTGAATATTAATGATAATTAGTCATGCCAGCAAAGGAGCATAACAACACAAGTCCTGATTATGTAGAGCCTTCCTCTCTCTTGTTTCATAAACCTTCCCAATCCTCTGCTGCTGCTGCTTCCTCCTTCCCTTCCATTTTTCTTAGTCGACGACGACCTCGACCCTTCCATTTTACTCAATGTATATTTCTTGCTCTAGATTTTGCTTGTTAACTATTTCTCTCAGTCTCTGTGTGTTTGTGTGGGAGAGAGAGAGTTGAAGTAGTGCTTGTTGAAGAAGGGTGTTTTGAGTGTTTTTAAGTATGTAGCTACTGGGGCATGCACAAGGCCTTGCTATATACTAGAAGTTTATACTAGTAGTACAAGATCAGCCCCAATGCAATCAAGCTCCAAGGGCATATACATTTCCTCATACAATATTACTCTCTACAAGTCATGTCCCCACTCCCATTTGGAATCTCTTCGCCTTCTAAATAATTAATAATATCTCTCTAGATCTCCTATCAACATTTACGTGGCATCATCCATTCATCAAGAGACTTGGTCGGCCATTTTCTTTAAATAAATTTTTAAAAAAAAATATTGGGAAAATTTTGGATATATAGCCCAAGGCCCTAAGGCTTTTTTTTTTTTTTTTTTTTTTTTTTTTTATCTAATTCAAATTATGCTAGTCTTAAATATTTTACAATGAAGAAGCTAAGAAGTTTCCTCGTTCTTTTAATCGAGCTTCTCAACATATGAATAAAATATTACACATGGTTCCGCATGCTTTGAAATATGCGGAAACATATTTACACATGCATTTTCATTATAACAAAGATAAATTTAACTTTTAAAATTAAAGAAAATATTTTAAATTCAAAATTAATGTAATAGCTTAAAATTTTAAAAATGAAATGCAGTAATTTGTAGTACTATGTACTTAGGTAATAATTTATAATCTTCATAATTATAATTCTTAAAATTAAATTAACTAATCGTTTTAATTTTTAAAATTATCTCAAATTAACTTCAAAAAAATCTTAATATACTATATTGAATACATAATAAGACACTAAAAAGTTTTATGCGTTATTTGATAATACTGAATGAAAAGTGCTGAATGTATAAGAAAATCTGAATGAGTTGAACGCGCGAAGTGTAAAATTTGAATACGAAATAAAATAATATGTTTGATAATGGTCTGTCTAAAACATCTGAATACATGTATTATCAAAACAATAACAAATATTAATAATATTCTATAGTACATAAAATCAAAACAAAAAACTATAACAACATTCATTAAATTGGATATCCAATTTTTTGTTAAACAAAAATCAAAAACAATTTGTACATAACAAAATTTGTTTAAAATAGAAAACAAGATGGATAATAAATATAAATTTTAATTGTTTATGAGATAATGTAAGTAAAAATATCATTATAGACTTTAAAAATTATTAAACAAATGACTTATTCGTTCAAATTTAAACTTATTTAAACACATTTAAAAATAAACAAATAGCCCTTAATCCCATGTCCATTGTATATTAAAGACTAATGACTCTAAAATTGTTGAAACGCTAGCTCAGAGCCTCATACCATATGAGAGTAGATCATTTGTCTCTAATTTTTCTGTTTTTTTGTGTCTTTTCACTTAAATTTTGACACCTAATCTCTTATTTAATTAATATTAATTAATTCTAAAATTAAATAAAAAGACATATACCAAAATTTAAGTAGGAGACAAAAAATTTGAGGACAAAGAATCTGGTGTCATACTATACCATATTTTAAAGTAAGTTTTGCGGGTCCCCCACCCCTTAATTTTGGTCAAATGCTATATTGGTTTTGCAGTAATGGACTAATGGGGAAGTAGTCCATAGTCAAACATTAGTGCCTGCCATACTTAAACGAGTACTCCTAGTATCTGTCCAGCATAAATATTTAAAAATATTGTTACTTTTACAATACAATAAGTTCGTTTGTTTCATTACCTCTTTTCTTACTAAATGCAACACTCACGTACGAAAAAGAACTCATTCCGAATTAAATACCCCCTCCCCTTTCCGGTTCCGAATCATTGTTTAATTCTTTAAAATATTTTTAAATTTAAAATTAAAATAATTAACATTTTTAAATAATTTATAATATTTATATATAATTGTATCGACATAAAGTAAATTAAATTTCAATTTTATACATATACAGGATGGATCTAAAACACTTCTCTTAAATAGAACTCATTTATTTTACTACATCGTTTTAGAAATTCTTTTAAAATATAAAATAATATTAAAATAAAGTGATCCCACTTATTTTCTTTTTATTTATAAAAATACAACCCACGACCCCACTTATTTTATAAAAAAATCTCTAAAACGACGTAATTTTAATAAAAGAGTGTTATTTAAAAAAGAATGTTATTTAAAATTGTATGTAGACATGAAAAATAGATATAAGTGTATTTAAATTTTACTTATAAGTGAAATTCAAATACATTTGTATCCAATTTTCATATCCACCTAAAAAAACTCATATATATATATATATATATATATATATAGAGTACGTACAGCTGCAAATTAAAAGAATCTCCTGAAACGAGACTGAAAGGAGACAATAAGAGTTTGAATTCATATATATTACTAATAATAGTACTCCTTCATTTCATAATAACTGTTTTTTTAAAAGAAAAAATTTATTTTAATTTATTTGTCGTTTATAATTTTCTAGAAGAATAATTTATTTATTTTTATATTATCCCTAATTTCTCCCATTCTCCCAATAAATTTTTTCACTTGCATTAATAATTTCCAACTTTCTATAAAAAAGTTGTGATGAATTTTATATAAATTTTTATTTTTTAAATGATAATATTAAATGATTTTCTTAATTCATGTGCATAAAACTAAAAAAATAGTTATTATGGAATTGAGGGAGTAGTAATTAATAAGGCTTGGAACTTATGATCAAGATAGTGCATTAGGTATGAATGATGCCTTGAGTCCGACCGGATTATTGGATATTTAAAAAAAAAAAAAATATTTTTGTTGTGATTTTTAAAAAATTTATAATATTTATTTAAATTTAAATTTTTACATAATACAATACTTCCGTTTGTATAATATTATATAATTTAAATACATATACAAAATAAAATAATACAAACTGTTTGACCATTGTCATTGTGATGGGTTTTATTCAAACAAAACATAGTTAAATAAATTAACCTAAACAAAGTAGTGGTATTGGTATTATTATCCTACTACACATTGTGCTCCTCCTCCATCCCATAACAACAACGTACAGCAGTGTCCCTCATGTTTGCGCCCGTGCGGGAAGATATTTAAACATGAATATATGATGGCGTACGTGATCTCTTGTATGTATCACTTGGCACTATTATTCACATATTTTTTCAAATATTAAATTTTAAAGATGATAATTTTTCTCTTTGACCGTGGTTCAATATTTAGGAAGATGATTATATATGCATGCTCAACTGTTTTTAATGCAGAAATTGAAACCATTTCATTTCTATTAAGAATATTTAAACACACGCTAATATTTATTTCTATAATATGTTTTCAGATTTACAAAAATAATCAGAGCTCAATTTTTTTAAATATAAAATTATACAATATTCACAAATTTATCATTATAATTTTATTATGGTACGACACAACTTAAGTAACAAATTAATTTTTTTTTATTAAGTATACATGAAACAAAATATTTCCCTAATATTTACTATTTTTTCTTTATTATTGACGGAATATATAAACTAAACAAATTTAATTTGAATTTTTTTTATATATATAAAAAAACTAGTTCAACAAATAGGCCCAATTAGGTAAGCCCATATTCTTTAAGAGAAGTGAGCTTGAAAGTTGGTCCACCCATATAAGCCTTCCTATATCTTCGGTTGGCGTGGGCCATCGTGTTGGCAAGATATTTTGGTTCTGCAACCTACCTATATTTTAAATTAAACATGAGAGAGAGAGAGAGAGAGAAAGAGACCGGAGACAAAGATTAAATTAGTCTCCAAGGAACACCAAACAGCGGCCCCATTTTAGGGTCAAGTGTCTTAAGCTGGTTTTGGTTTGTATTGACAGAAGATAACATAGTTGACCCCATTTTTGGTGAATATGGTCACAATTCAAACCCCCCCGTTTCGTTTCCACACCTCCATTTTCCCTAACAAGCAATGAATTGTAATTTCCATTTGAATTTGAAACTGTGAAAGAAATCGAATACTGATTTATAGATCTACAATTTTATATATTACTACTATTACCATCAATCTTGATTGGAACACAAGAAGAAAGAAGGAATTTTTTGGGTCTGACCCAATTGAAACAAGTTTGAATATTTATAATTCTCGTCGGGACCCAGTTAACGTTCAAGCCCAAAATTGAAGTTTTCGAGAAGAACGCCGGCGTGAAGAAGCCCATGGCAGCAGACGGCAAGTTTGTGGAGGGCGGACTAGCAGTCGGGAGGAGGTGGTGGTGGAGACAATGGAAGGGATTGTTTGGGAGCACTTTCTGTTGCGGGGAGTAACGGGAAGAGAGAGGGGGAAAAAAGGAGCGATGAGACTTTTTCACTCGCTCTATCTGTCAAATCTTTATAAATTGGAGAAGTTTAAACTTTAACGGCTTGAATTTGAATACTACAATAAAATGTGGGGCTATAGGTGTGCTAATTGGGCATTTTCTTAAATTATGATTATAAAAAAAAAAGTATTTTTCTTACTTTTTCAAAAATAATTATAATAACTTTCAATTTTATTTATCATTTTAATTTTTCATTAATCTAATTATATTTGCAAATATAAGGATGATATATGACTATAGAAGTTTAAATTAGATTATTTTCTTTTTTGGTCCAAATTTGTTTCTTTTGATAGAAAAATTTGGATGAATACGTGTTTTTATTTTCTTATCTATTGCTTAAGAAATGCACAAGCAAAATCAATGGAGTAAAGTGGGATTTAATAGGAGTAATTTAAAGTTTAAGCTTAAACAAGCCAATTAGCCAACCTTAAATTCAATTATCAACTTATTATATATACTTTACGCAGCCACTTTGGGCCTTGGACTGGATTCTACCGACGGACACGTAGGGAGAGATCACTTCCCGACCTGCATGTCGAACTTATATTGATCAATTGACAAAAATTAATTTCATCATAACCACTGCCGACAATAACAATTGAGGGGTAATAACGAAGACAATTTCCTTTCACACAATATATAAAATTGTAGATCCATAAATAGAAACCATGTCTTCAAGTTGAAAATGTCCAACAACAATTTAGATTCCGGTCACTCCTCCCCTCCTTGCTGGGTTGGAATTCGAGTCAGAAATCAATCGTCAAATTAAGTGGGAAAAGAGTTTTAGATTTTGGGAACTCAGATTCAATGATGGGAGAAAGTTTAGAAAGAAAATGTTTTTGAGAAAGAAACGAAGTCCTATGCAGGTACTGAGGAGAGAGGAGATCGTCAGAAAGGATTGGGTTACATTTTTTTGCCATGTCACACATTTTTATCTGCTTGTCATTTATTCATAAATAAATTACTCTAACACGCGTTTATCTAGTTGACGTGTTTATTAACAGGAGGGGCGTTAATGAACTAGTTTTTATAACGTCAAATGCACTTGTAGAACGAAAAAAAAAGGGTTATAGGACTAAGTTAGATTTGATCCAAACTTCAAAAGCAATTTTATAGCTTTGTCCATTTCCTTCTTCCTTTCGTCTGGGAGTTGTTCCCTGTTAAGCACTGCTTCAGTCCTTCACATACAAAATTATTTCTTTTCAGTTATAAGCGATACAATTGATCGTATCTTTGTTTTTATCTATTCTAAATATTCTGCTTCTGACAGCTTCGAACTGATCAATTTAATGAATAAATAAAAAAATTTATGTTGATTTTAGACTTAATCAGCCATTTTAAATGGATTTTGTAAGACCCCAACCTTTATGAATAAAGATAAATTTTCTATAATTATCATTTTTGAATATTATGGAACGAATTTGATATAATGTTATAGTTGTGGGTAATATTTATAAATTTTACAAAGTACGCAAGTTGTTGTATAATATTCGATTGGTCAGGAAATATTCGTTTGAAAGCGAGGAATATTAAATGCGACAAGACAATCATTAATTGGATCCCACAACGGAATTATTGTCGGATTAAGAAAACGACAAAAAAATATTTTATGAAAATAACGGCGGAAGTTTTATCGTTAACTGTTGAAACACCCGGTGTTAAAAGTACAAGAATACGCGTGGTTACATAGTAGCACACAATATTGATTATTGATGCTCACGTAAGAAGTCACTCAGTTTTATTTAATTATTGATATAGTAATTGTTGCATAGTATCTCACGTTATTTGATTCAATTATTGTCGATAATTTATATATTATTAAATCAATAATTGAGATGACAGAGTTATTAATATTATTATTTCCAATATTAACGATGTCTAGAAGTTCTGTCAAGGAGAGGTTTGGTCACCTAATTGCCCGCCAATAGGGAAAAATCCTTTATAAAAAACCCTCTCTTTCCTAGGAACGACTTGGTCGATTAATATTGTGAATTATAATAATGGTGATAAATGTTGTTGAAAATATTGAGGAGATTTTTATGAAGTAATTGTGGTATTTGTGGATCCCCATTTAACCATTTTTTAAAATAATCGGTAGAAATTTTTTTATATAATAAAAGGTGTGGCCACTAGTTAGGTTGATGTCTTGTGTGGGAAAGGAGGGAAGTATTTTATATATATATATATATATATATATATGTTAGTGGATTTTGGTGGATTAATGAAATGGATGGGAGAAGAAAGTCTAGCCACGGGTGGTGTGGAAAGAGTATTATTATTATATGTTATATATATAATAATTGTGTGGGTGTGTGATTATATCATGTGATCAATTATATATGTATTATTGCACCTAGTTTTTTTCTTTACTGATAATGCTTTGAAATTCATGGCCTAGCATTCACACGCCTCTGCTAAATAATTCATCCGTGAAATCATTCAAATGCAATACGGACTAAATGATATCCTTGATTCTCCTATAAATAGAAGCTCATTCCTTCATTATTTCTTACGAATTCATTGAAACTCTAGAGAGAGAAAATTATAGAGAGAAAGAAGAAAAGTGTTCTGCTATTTCACTACTCCTATATCCAGTACTCTTCCTTTCAAGGTAAGGGGTATTATTTCTTTTGTATTCATGAAGAGAACTTCTGTTATTCCTTTATTTATTATTTTGTTGAAATAACCTGTATACGCGGGCTACCCTATACTTGGTGAAATTCTTCTGTTATTCCATTCTTTATTATTTTGTTGGAATATCCTCTCTGTGCATTTTATGTCGGACCTAGTTCCGTCTTATTATTCTGTTGGAATATCCTGTCTATGCGTTTTATGCCGGACCTGGTTCCATCCTTATTATTCTATTGGAATATCTCTTCTGCATGACGTTTTTACTGCGGGACTTCGGTTACATTGTTTATTATTATGTTGGAATAACCTGCCTATGCGGTTTATCGCATGCCTGGTGATTTCTTTTGTTATTTAATTCTTTATTATACTCTTTTGGTTAAAGTTTTGACTTCTATATTCCATGAAATTAGTGGAATATCCTTGATATTTGCGCTTCATCCAGTATCTTTTCATGAAAATATTCTTCTGAGTATTCTTGAATTTTACTCTACAAAGAAGTATCATGTTGACAATTTGGATGTTGTTAGTTCCTAAATAACTTAATTCTTGAACTTGTTTTATTGAATTCTTATATCATTGTCATCATTCTCATATTTATATTTATTTATTTTTAAAGTCATCTGTGGCCTGTAGTACATAGATGGACTTGGTATGATTATGACCAGGGATTATTCGGTGTAATTATGACTGTAATATTACAAATAATGTGGTAAAAGTCCTCATTGGCCCGTAGTGCATTGATGGACAGTTATTGGCATGATCATGACCATTGATGAATACACGAATATCATTGGCCCGTAGTGCACAGATAATTTGTGGTTGTGATACTAGTCCTTGGCCGTAGTGCAGGGATGATGTGGATTATTTATTAAGCTGAGTCCCAGCGATAAAAGTGATAAAAAACCTTTTAAATCATAAAAGATAGTAGATTTTATTCTCTACTTGACTCTTTTAATGGGTAACACCGGTATCTAGTAAGGTATAAACTTTGCAAGAATTTATGATTAGCATATCCGTGATCACCTCGTTTGGGTTCCTCGCATTTTGACCAGTCACGACAAACGTTCTTCCAGGAACTGTTGACTTTGACTTTTCTGGGACAGCCTTTTGAGTTACCATCTCCGCTGGACTTGGTTTCGCTACCGTACAATCTCGAGCAATATGTCCTTCCTTTTCACAATTATAACATACCTTGAACTGTTGTGGGCAGTTTGGGCTGATATGTCCCTCTTTCCCACGTTTATAGCATACGACCGATGGTCGTTCTCCTCCCTTAGAACCAGTTGCTGCTGGCGCTGACGTCTTCACATGATCGTTGTTGAATCTCCTCTTTTTAAAATCTCCTCCCGACTCGCTTCTTTTATTCTAATGGCCATGATTACCACCAGAGTGATTGTCGTTTTATCTCAGATTTTTCTTTCTTCATTTGGTTATCGTTGTTACGATGATTTGCTTATCACCGAGATGATCCGGTTGTGGTCCTCGATTGAGCGTACTCGTTATCTCGCTCTAATAATTGAGCCTGCATTGACATCATCTGAATAGAGAAAAATTTATGAAAAATGAGATATTGACGTATCTTGGGATTTCAAACCTCTCGAAACATCCGCGTCATCGCTCCTCATCCTCCACCAAATGAGGCGCAAACACGGATAACTCTCTGCAAACTTACGCCTCGTCTTTGGGACACCGCCATGTTATTTTGTTCCAATCTAATAAACTCTACTTCCTTCATACGATAGCGAATACTTTCGAAAAAAGTACTTGTCATTGAACAGTTCAAACGTCTCCCAAGACATGCTGAGTGTGGCTGGATGGGTACGCTTCACAGATTCCCACCAGTAATCTGCCTCATTACGGAACATAAAGGTGGCGAATGAAACCTTCTGCTCCTCCGTGCATCCCAAGACATCGAATATCTTGGTAATTTATTTGACCCACATTTCTGCCTTAATCGAATCTGGCTTTCCCCAGAATTCTGGTGGTCCCAACTCTTTGAACTGCTTGGCTGTGATAAACCGTGCGTTGTTATCATTTCCACCGGTATTTTGTGCACGAGTCTTCCTTTTTTGATTTTGCATGAACTGCAAAAAGCTTCTAAACATCCTGTCGTTCATCATCTGCTCAGTGGTGTTGTTCACAGGAGGAACATTGCCAGCCTGTTGCACGTTCTCCTCATTGGTGAGCAAAGGTGTCTCCACGGTCTCATTTACTCCACTGTTAATATTCTTAGTCGACATTCTCAAATACTGCCATAAAACAAGGGTTAATTAAAGAAATCATCATATCACATAATATCCCTATATACTAACTGTTAGAGTTTATTCCCTAGAGGCTAATTATTTGATATAATTACTTAACGTTTTGATATTATATTTGATTGAATAAATGAATGATTTTATTATGGTTTTATTTACTGCGTTATATAATTGTTAATATAATAAAATTTCTTAGAATAATGATACAAATTATATGGTTTCAAGTATGTGACTTGAACATGAGATTATATAATTATAATTAGTATCATTGTTCTCAAATGTCCCTAGTCGAGTATCATTGTTGATGGGACAACGTTGATGCATTGAGACTAGTATGTGGATTGACTGATGACCAAATCTCATTGGTCATAAATATATGAGATATTAAGTCAATGTATAGGTACATGTTGAAACGATGTCTTTGGATGGACCCACCATGAGAATTCTATGTGGAGCATTATGCGAAGTGTCATTAGAAATTCTTATAGTGATAATGATGTAATGGTCCTCGACACAAATCACTATATTACTACACTCGAATTTATGTACTTTGATATCATCAAATGTCACTTTTAATAGGGTGGACTATAAAGGTGATTATTGGGTACATCATGAATCGTGTGAGGAATATGAGTGATCTAGATGGAATTTAACCTCCTATATATTAGAGGTGATATCCATAGGCCTCTTGATTGAGTAGGACTATGAAATGCATGTCCATGCTCAAATAGTGATTTGTTTCATATAGTCTACTCATTGATCAAGAAAACTTCAGATTAAATTATGAAGAGTATAACACATTCCATGACTCGAGTTTAATCTAGGATATTAAGGTTAAAAGGATTAAATTACATTGAAACATTGGTCACTAAAAGGTTGCATCGAATCATCGATCTTATTATTACTTGGGTAGCGAAGATGCATTACTTAGATGCATTTCAATTATTTATAATTTTATAATATGATTTTAAAATTATTGCCAACGTGATAATAACCTATAGGTCACACACATAACGTAATTTAAAAGGGAATAAATTTAAATTTTAAGGATTTAAATATATTAATATGATTAATAGTATTTAAATCACGAATTTAAATTAAAAGGAAAGTTTGTATATATGTATATATTAATTAAGTAAGATTTAATTAAGTTATATATATATAAATTGATTTTATGAAATTAGGTGTTGATTAATTCCATTTAATTACTATATATAGGATATATAAGCATTACTTAGGGTTAGATCATAACTTGAAAAACCCTAGCCGCTTCTTAGAGAGAGACCAGAGAAAACGTCTGATTTCATAAAGGTTCCTTTGGTGGCTAATCTTTGCAAAGTCCCTCTTATTGCGAGAATCGTTCGACGGTTCAAATGCGGCGTTAAATGTGGATACCATAGAGACGTAGTTTACGTGAGGAATTGCGTTAAGGATTGAAGCCGTTTCAGAAACACTTTCATTTTCGGTATAATATCTAAACCTCTGATTTAATTGATTTTTCGCATGGATCCTGTGTTGGGTTTCGGAAATTGCTTTGATTATTTTATTTCAGCTGCGTTTTTGTGCCGAAATCCCTACACTAACCAACCAACAAATAAGCTTAGGTAGGACACACTAGCGAAGGATTTACTCGTCTCTCCCCTCCTAGTTCTATTCCCCGATCTCTGCCAGAGACCATATCCCTAAGTTCTGATTCCAACTGTGACGCCACCAAAATACGTATACATCACCCATTTTGAGTCGTCAATAACATGGTACAAAAACAACTACAACTTTATTAATACAACATGAAAACTGTGAGTTTAAATACAAATATTGCCGTCTAGACAATATTCACACCCAAATAAGTCCTCATTATAATTTTTGGTACATTATTTTACAAAAATGGTGAGGACTACTAAAACAACTCTCTAGAACCATCATTCCACACCCAACTAGAACTCGCTACATTCTTGCCTCCCCGAGAAGAAAAATGGAACAAAAAAAGAAAAAGGGTGAGCTCAACTAGCCCGATAAAGAATATTATGACTAAGATAATATAGAACAAATTATCGTTAGTCTTCAACAGAAAAAATCGATAAAATACAATAGACAACAAACAAGGTTCGGATCAATATTCGCAATGAAATAATAATTCATAGAAGAGTTACGTATAGAATGAAATCTACTATAATCTATGAATTTAAAAGTCCATCATCAATATTTTATCCCTGTAACATCAATCAATATATATCTTGAATCAAATATTCATCTTTGCACTACAGGCCAAAGATATTCATCAGTTGGTCATGTTCATCTCAACACCTGTTCATCTTTGTACTACGGGCCAAAGATATTCATCAAAAATTCATTCATCTTTGCACTACAGGCCAAAGATATTCAGTAATATCATCATTTAAGACTGATGATGATGAAAAATATTTTAAAGAAAACGAATCCAGTGAAACAAAAGAACAAATATTAAGGATTCGTACTTTAAACAATCCGAGTTCAAAAATACTTCATAAATAATCATAATGGGGTAAAATTCAAGAATGATCAAAACATGGATACAATCAAAGCTAGTATCCATAATAGATATTTTGGACAAAAATAAAAATTTAATTTTTCTGTGAATAGTCTTGAGTATAAGTGAATAATGGTCAGATCATCGTGAATAGTCAAGTGATATCGTGAATAAGAATTCAAACACTAAAAGATAATAATTTCACAAGAAAAATCTTAACAATAATCCGACATAATGATATTAGAAGAAATAATATCATTTAAAAAATATATATAACATCTCTTACCTCGAAAAGAATAAAAGATTACCGGTGGAATATCGATATAACGTGAAGGAACTTGCCAGATAAAGAACACTCAAAGTATCAAAATACTCACAAAGAATACGCTCGATAATATAGAGAGAAAAACTTGATTTACGGTGTGATTTTTAATTCTAACCTAAGACCTTATTTATAGGAAAATTCTTAAACACTAAAGCGAAAAAATTTAATAAAATATTAATATATATTTATTAAATTCTTACGCATATATATCTCGATTCAAAACATCACCACCAAGAGTGACCCACCTCACCTAAATAAAAAATGTTTTTCTTATTAAAAATATTTAAAACTTCAAAAATCAATTATTCTGGAACTTCAAAACTTCAATAATTCATAATAAATAGCCCTTTTATCAGAAAAAAATTTGAATCTTATGTCCTTTCCATAGGAAATTTTATTCTCTACAACTTTGCAGAAGAAAGTTTTTCCAAATTCCAAACAAAAATTGATCGAAATCCACAAACGGGCGATTTTACAAGCTATAATCAAATTTCAGTCAAGAAATGGGGTCCACAAACATGCAAAAACATGTTTTAAATATTTTTAGTAACAAAAATACTTTTCCTCCTCATATATTCATATATCTCACATTCATTATAAAAATATTACCATTATTATATTATTAAAATATAATAATATATTTAAATAAATTATTTTATCGGAAAAGATAAAATATCAATTTTCAACAATTGTCACATTAAAAATTTTCTCCATCTATTTTCACATAAATGAATATTTTCCTTATCATATAAATCAATAATTAATTATTCACAAATAATATTACGAGAATCACATATATCGATGACCAGTAGCTCTGAAGAAAGAGGGACTTTTCAATAAGGATTTCTCTCCTTCTTGGCGCAAGATTAGGTGACCAAACCTCTCATTAGACAGAACTTTCTAGACATTGCCAATAATGTTATCTAATAATATTATTCAAATAATATGAATTATTGATATGATAAAGGAAAATACTGTGTAATTACAATTATTAAAACAACAATAATATAAAATATCAACATAGCAATTATTGAATCAATAAAATAAAATATTGAACAGTAATTATTGTAACAATTATTGAGAAGTGTCTTCTTATGTAAGAATCAATAATTGGTGTAATACTGTGTGCTATTGTGATTTAACCACCGGGTATTCCAACAGTATTAACGGTAACAACTACGCCGTTATTTATAAACAACTTATATTTTTCGTTTTTTTCATTCAATCGCTTTCCGTTATGGGGCCTACACAAGGCTGCGCCGTCGTACGAATATTCCCCGACAGTAAGAATATTCCACGACAAAACGAATATTCCCCGACAACAATGAATATTTTATAACCACTTGCTTATTGAAATATTTGCGCATTTTACCCATAACTAACCACATTAATCAAATCAACCCTTACTATTTCAAAATAATAAATAGAGGAAGTTTAATTTCATTTATAATAAGTTGGGGTCTTCTGACCTCCCTCCTTATGAAATTTCGTCCTCGAAATTGACGTCGACGTGGTGTGTTTCAAAAGGTGAGGATACCTCGCTTTCATTTAGTTTCCAACTCCTGGGTCATTTCAATAGCATAGTTCCTCCACAAAACTTTGACTTGTGGTATGACCTTTGTACGTAAGACATGCTCCTTCCTATCCAAGATCTTGATAGGTACCTCCTCGTACGTTAAGTCTTCGGCTATCTCATCCGGTTCTAAATCAATAATGTGGTTTGGGTCTTTCACATATTTACGTAGCACAGATATGTGAAAAACATTATGAATACGAGACATACTTGGAGGTAACGCGAGTCTATAGGCTACATTTCCTACTCGGTTAAGAATCTGAAATGGACCAATAAATCGTGGATTGAGCTTTCCTCTCTTCCCGAATCTTGTAACTCCTTTCCATGGGGCAACACGCAATAATACATGATCCCCAATACTAAATTCCACTTCCTTTCGATGAAGATCTGCATAACTCTTTTGTCGATCTTGTGCCGTTTGTATACGTTGTCGAATCATTTGGATCTTTTATGTAGTAATATGTACTAACTATGGTCCCAACAATGTTGCTTCACCCACCTCATCCCAACATACTGGAGAGCGACACATTCTTCCATACAATGCTTCGAATGGAGCTACCCCTATACTTGCCTGATAACTGTTGTTGTAGGAGAATTCCACCAATGGTAAATACTTATCCCAACTCCCTTTGAAGTCTAGGACACAGAGTCTTAATAGATCTTCATGAGTTTGAATAGTCCTCTCTGATTGTCCTTCCGTTTGAGGATGGTATGCCGAACTGAATCGTAAATCCGTGCCCATAGCTTTTTGCAAACTAACCTAAAATCGTGAAGTGAATCTTGGGTCACGATCCGAAACTATGGATACTGGAATGTCATACAATCTCACAATCTCATTTACATAATATGAGCAAGACGTTCAAGGGAATAAGTCTTCCGTATCGGCAAGAAATGAGCAGACTTGGTTAATCTATCAACAATAACCCAAATAGCATTTATACCTTGAGAAATCGTGGGAAGACCCGTAACGAAATCCATGGTAATGTGTTCCCACTTCCATTTCGGAATCTCAAGTGGTTGCAACGGAACCTAGGTACTTGATGCTCCGCCTTTACACATTGACAAGTTAAACACCTCGAGATAAACTTTGCAATCTCTCTCTTCATATTGTTCTACCAAAATGTATATCGAAGATCACGATGCATTTTGGTACTTCCAGGATGGATTGCAAACGGTGTATTATGTGCCTCCGTCATGATCTTATATTTCAAATCAGAGTCGTTAGGAACACAAAGTCTGGAGTGGACTCGAAGTATTCCTTCTTCATCGATTCTCGCTTCCGGAATAGCACCTTCTTGTACTTTCTTCTTCATACGCATCAGCTCCGGGTCGGTGGCTTAAGCAACTTTAACTTCATCGATTAAAGTTGGTTCTATGTGTATACTTGACATCATCGCACTCGTTCCTGCATATGATCTTCAACTCAACGCGTCAGCTACCACGTTTGATTTTCCAGGATGGTATTGAATAGTGTGGTCGTAATCTTTCAACAGCTCGAGCCAACGTCGTTGTCGCATGTTGAGTTCCTTTTGGGTGAAAAAATATTTGAGGCTTTTATGGTCTGAATATATCTCCACTTTCTCTCCATATAGATAGTGCCTCCAGATCTTTAGCGCGAAAACAACTGCTGCCAACTCTAGATCATGAGTAGGATAATTCCTCTTATATTCTTTAAGTTGTCGCGAGGCATAGGCTATGACTTTCCCACGTTGCATGAGAACACATCCTAACCCTTTATGCGAAGCATCATTTGTAGATAATAAATCCATCCGAACTCGATGGTATTGTCGCCGAACAGTCTTAAAATGAGTCTCCTCTTAAGCTCTTGAAAACTCTTTTCGCATTCCTCGCTCCATACGAATTTTGTATCTTTCCGAGTCAGCTGAGTTAATGGGATAGCGATTCGAGAAAATCCTTCCACGAATCTCCGATAATAACCAAATTAGGCCGTAGCTTACATCTTTGGTCACCGACTTTTGGTTGCTCCCAACTTTGTATTGCTTCAATCTTCGTCGGTCGACCCATACTCCATGTTTTGACACCACGTGCCTAATGAATGCTACTTCCTCGCCGCGAACTCGCATTTCTTCAACTTGGCATATAGCTTTTTTTTCACGAAGCCTTTGGAGTACCAAACTTGAATGGTGCTCATGATCTTCACGACTTTTAGAATATATGAGGATGTCATCAATAAAGACAACAACGAACTGATCCAAATAATCCTTGAATACTCGGTTCATCATATCCATGAAAGCCGCGCAGAGCATTAGTCAATTCAAAAGACATGACTAAGAATTCATAATGCCCGTCTCAGAAGTTCGGGCGATCTTTGAATATCCTCGGTTCTAATCTTCACCGATGATATCCGAATCGAAAATTGATCTTTGAAAAGAATTGTGCTCTTTTACAATCGGGTCAAACAGTCTTGATCGAGGTAGATGATACCTATTCTTGATGGTGACATGGTTCAATTCCGGTAGTCAATACAAAAGTCGCATACTCCGCCTTTCTTCTTTACAAATAAAACAGGAGTACCCCAAGGAGATGTACTAGGACAAATGAAACCGATGTCCAACAATTCCTGTAGTTGGACTTTTAACTCCTGAAGTTCAATAGGAGTCATTCGATATGGGGTTTTAGAAATGGGCTTTGTACCAGGTTCAAGATCAATAAAGAATTCAACTTCACGTTATGGGGGTAGACCAGGAAGTTCTTCAGGAAATACGTCAGGAAATTTACTAACAACAGGAATATTATTCAAAGCTGACGTGTCTTTATTCAAATTCATAACATGGGCTAAGAAAGTTTGACATCCGTTTTTTAATAAACGAATGGCTTTATGGCTTGATATAACAGTGATTGATTTTAGTGGTTTAGTTGCTTGAATTCGCACAACAGGTTGGTTGGGAATATGAAAACTAACAACCTTACGAAAATAATCAATTTTGGCATGATGAGTAGTTAACCAATTAATCCCTAAAATCACGTCAAATGCAAGTATCTTTAAAGAGATAAGGTCAACAGGTAATGTGATGGTGTCAACTTGGATCATACAAGATTTATAAACAGTGGATGTGATGAAAGTTTATCCTAACGGAGTCTCCACAGAAAAATCAAAGTCTAATTATAGAGAGAAAGAAGAAAAGTGTCCTGCTACTTCACTACTCCTATATCCAGTACTCTTCCTTTCAAGGTAAGGGGTATTATTTCTTTTGTATTCATGAAGAAAACTTATGTTATTCCTTTATTTATTATTCTGTTGAAATAACATGTATACGCGGGCTACCCTATACTTGGTGAAATTCTTCTGTTATTTCATTCTTTATTATTCTGTTAGAATATCCTGTTTTGTATGCGTTTACTGTGGACTGGTTCCGTATTTATTATTCTCGTTAGAATATCCTCATGCATGCGTTTTCACACGGGACTGGTTTCAATCCTTATTATTCTGTTGATATATCATGTCTGTGCGTTTTACGCCGAACCTAGTTCCGTTGTTTATTATTCTCATTGGAATAACTTTCAACATGCGATTCATCGCGTACTGGTGATTTCTTTTGTTATTCCATTCTTTATTATACTCAGTTGGTTAAAGTTTTGACTTCTATACTCCATGAAATTAGTGGAATATCCTTGATATTTGCGCTTCATCCAGTATCTTTTCAAGGAAATATTCTTCTGAGCATTCTTGAATTTTACTCTACAAAGAAGTATCATGTTGACAATTTGGACGTTGTTAGTTCCTGAATAACTTAATTCTTGAACTTATTTTATTGAATTCTTATATCATTGTCATCATCCTCATGTTTATATTTTTTTTTTAAAGTCATCTGTGGCCTGTAGTGCATAGATGGGCTTGGTATGATTATGATCAGGGATTATTCGGTGTAATCATGACCGTAATGTTACAAATGATGTGGTAAAAGTCCTCATTGGCCTATAGTGCATTGATGGACAGTTGTTGGCATGATCATGACCATTGATCAATACACGAATATCCTTGGCCCGTAATGCACGAATAATTTGTTGTTGTGATACTAGTCCTTGGCCGTAGTGCAGGGATGATGTGGATTATTTATTAAGCTGAGTCCCAGCGATAAAAGTGATGAAAAACCTTTTAAATCATAAAAGATAGTAGATTTTATTCTCTATTTAACTCTTTTAATGTATTTCTTGTTCCGTTACAGTTAAACTTGATGTCTATTGTATTTTATCAGTTTAACATTGTTGAAGAATAATGATAATTTATTCTGCATTATCTTAGTCATAATATTTCTTCTTTGGGCTAGTTGAGCTCACCCTTTCTTTCACCGTTTCTCTTGAAAAAATGAACGAGAATGTGGCTAAATTTGAAACGGAAGCGGGTGGCGGTCCGATGATAGTATTAGTTGTCCTCATTATTACATTAAATAGTGTGACAATAAATATAATGAGGACTTATTTTGAGAGTGGATATTGTCTAAAAGACAGTATTTGTATTAAAACTCACAGCTCTCTTGTTGTATATTAAAGATTGTATTTGTATTTTATACCATGTATTTGGTGACTCAAGATAGATGATGTATACCTATTTTGGGGGTGTCACAGATTTGATAATCGAAATATCATGTCATTTAAGTCATGTAAGATTTTTACTTGGATCACAATTATATTAAGAAAATTTTGTCCCAAAAAATAAATATCTGGTTATCATAAAATTAAGTTTATAAAATTAAATATTTTAAATTAACAAAATGGTAAAAAAAAATTGTTTTTTTAAAGACACATCAGCTGTAGATGGGCCCACTCCGAGGCTCACGTCAGAAATTTCTGACGTGTGAAGAGAAATTAGACAAAAGTAAAAAAAATTAATAGTTTACTTATCTATTTGACAAAATTGAAAGATAAATTATTGAAGTGAAATAAAACCTATAATTTAAGGTAATAAAATATATTTAAGTCTAAATAAATACAAGACATATATATTTCAAATGATCTAATAAACTTGAGCGTGATGATTTTGAAATTATTTTCAATTGACAAAACAATAAATTTAATAAATTACTGTTGTAATTTTTTTTATGTACAGAGTTTTAGTTTTCACTGTACACTAACACTTTCTGAACTCCAAACAAATTGCATTCAATATTAACTATAACCTTTCTTGATTTACTTTTTGGTAATGAACACCAATACAGCTATATATATATATATATATATATATATAAAGAGAGCGACAGTCCGGATCTTAAGTTCAACCCTTATCTAACTCACTCGAATTTACTTTCCTCTTTAGCAACGGACCCGTCGACGATTCGGTCATACAACCGTCGTCTATATTTTTAGCGACGCTATATGTTGTCCGTCGCTAAAAATATAGACGACGGTTGTATGACAGAACCGTAGCCAGATCCGTCACTAAAGGGGGGGGTGAGCTCGGGTGAGTTGGATTAAGGGTGAGCTTAAGATCCGGACCGTATATATATATATATATATAGGAATGATCCATGACATACATTAGTTATGTGCACTATTTCAGCTAACTGTTATTTAACCATCCAAAATTAGATTGAATGGCAAAGGTAAAAGTCTATCAGCTACTCACTCTAGTGACTAGACAATATATTTTTTTTGCTGGCCGCTACTCCCTCTAGCGGTCAGGAGAATTTTTTTTTGAGAAATTTATAAAATACCTCCACCCTAGTTAGATTTAAATAGTTTTAATGTACAAAATAGTTGTATAAATAATTTTTTAAGTAATAAAAACTAACATTATCAACTATATATAAAGTATTTATTTTTATAAATAATTTTTATAAATATTAAAATTTCAAAAATTATTAATTATATTCAATGTATTTATTTGTATGAATAATTTCTTAAGTAATAAAAATTAAAATTAACAACTATATATAATGTATTTATGTCTATAAATATTTTTTATAGATATTAAAATTTAAAAATATTAATTATATTCAATGTATTTATTTTTCTGAATAATTTCTTAAGTAATAATTTTTAATTATATTTATATTTTAATAATTATACTTAAGAAATTATTCATATAAATAAATACATTGAATATAATTAATAATTTTAATATTTACTTTTCTTTTTACCAAAATTAGAAGGAAAAGAGATAATTGTATTTGACAATTTTTGGAACAAAATTAATTTCTCAAAAAGAAATATTAATTATTAGAATATTAAATATAAAAAATCTATTGTATTATATATATGTATATATTTATATTTATTCCGTAATAAGTTTTTTTGATATATAAAAATTTATATATTGAAAAAAAGTTATATAAGGCAATGCCTTATATGTATGTGTGGTTTTGTTAATGCGGTTGAAGTGCGGTTCTTCGGTGTCGCCGTAACCGTAAATATGTGGTTCTTAAAAGATCTATTGTATTATATATATATATATATATATATATATATATATATATATATATATATATATATATACCTGATAATATAGTTAGTTAACTGTTGGGTCAAACGATATTAATTGAAATCAAATGAGTTGGTTAACTATTTTTATTTATTCAGGTCGGTTAAAATTTGGACTCATATTTTTTAAAATAAATATAATTCTGAACCAATTAATTATTTTTCAATACATATTCCATTTTCATTCAAATCGAAAAGTTATTTTGTCGTTTTTCCTTTGTTGTCGACCGGACCCCAATTTTAGTCTTCCCGATCTTTAAAGTTACTTTTAGTCTTGGCATTGTTTAATTTCTTCGGCCAAATTTAATTAGAATTAATTTAGAAAGGAAATTGAATTGATTAATTCACTTTTTATATTTACCCTGGCCTCTTTTTCTTTTTTTTATTATTCTTTTTTGCTTATAAATCTATTCGTGTGTGAATCTTCATATATTTTCCTCCTTCAGAATGCATATATTTTCACCAATATCACCATATTAACCGTAAAACAATGTCAACACTAAAACTTTGACCCGACCTTAATTTCACCATCATCATGTGTGAATGCATGTTTAGATTTTTTATTTTTATTTTCAGAATATGAGTTTGCATAAATTATGATTACATTTATTTTTGAAATTTATTTATAATGCTAACTTTAAATAATTAATAATTGCTACAAGAATAGAAAAATATTAATTATGTCTAAGTGTGTTATATTCAAACTGCAGTATATATAATGATTATATTTAAATATGGAATGGTATTAATAATTTTAATTTAAAATTTTATTAGTATAGTTTTTTAATATTTTATTATTTATTTTAATAATTTTTATATCATATTATTACTTAATTAATTTAATTGTGACGGTCACAATTTTATTTTTAAAAAGTTTTATTTAAAAGTCAAAACATCTTAAAATAGTTAATATGGTTAATATGATTTTGAACCATAACCATATAGTTCCAACCCACACAATCCATATTAAAAATGGTTAATATGATTTTAGTTCTTAAATGGAACCATAACCATATTTTGAAAACCAAAATCAACCCATAACTATATTTTGTCAGACCTATATATATTAATATATGTATATATAATACAATTTCACATCATCTATTCAAATTTAAAAGATTAATTAATGGCCATCAAACTATTTTAATAAAAATAAAATCTCTGAAAATATATAGTAATATACATAAATTTTTGTTAATTACATGTGTGATTGAGTTAAGAGTAGTCACTCTATTTAAAAAATAAAATTCGATACAAATTTTCAGAATTATAGGAGCTCAAACTCATTATTGTTATTATAATTATTAAATATTTTTTTTGGGTACCAATCTTATTATAGACATGAAAAAGTAATATGAAAAGAAAATCATAAATTTCAACGTAAGCCGAGCATCACCAAAGATTCTCCACATCATACTCCAAAGATTCTCCACATGATACTCCATTTATCCCTTAATATAAGATATTTTAAAAAAAAAAATTTGTCCCTTAATATATAACATTTTAAAATTTTAAGTAAATATTAATTACTTAATTTTTAATATTATAAAATAAATTTAAATATAACTTTAGTTAATAAGTACTAATGTTTTTTAAGTTGTAGTCGTGGTCCTCGTGGACATGCACCAAGGATTCCTCAAACTGTATCAAAAGTCCACCAGGGTAGGCTGTTCAGTCATTTGAAACAAATGCTGCATTTGAATATTCGTCAAGTCACCGGTCCGCTTACTTTGTCTACTTTTTGATCGAATTTGATTAGGATGAAGTTTATTTTTTAATAAATTAGTCAATTAATTAATAGAATGCAGACACACATAAAATCTCGTATGCCTGACAAGACTATATTAATTAATTAACTAACTTACCTAAAACTAAACTTCATGTTAACCGCTTCCTCTTTGATCTATCATACAAATATGAAACTTCTCGGAAAATACTAAACAAACACAACCCCTTTTTCTTTTCTTCCATTTCTACCCCTTCCTACTTCTTTCTTCCTCCCCCAGGCCCCACTTATTAACCAGCTTCAGACTCATTTTTCTTGACTTCACCTACAAACACTCAAAACTCTCATTATTTCTTGATATCTAGCACAAACCCATATTAAAGATTTAATCTTTTTTGTCTCCCTCTTCCTCCAAATCTGCCTACAAATGGGATGCATATTGAGCAAGAAAACGGCGGTCAATCCTCCTCCACCAACAAACACCACCAATTCACCGGATCTAACCTCATACGAGGCCGCATGTAGAGTTGATCCGGAGCTCCGATCATTCGACTCCACCGTCCACCGCCGCACCAGCCAACTCATGAACAGCCTAGCCGTCGGAGTAGAGGTCCGATCACTTTCATTAGATTCTCTCCGGGAAGTTACCGAAAGTTTACTCGAAATGGATCAAGATGTAATCAAAGTCATTTTAGAATGCAAGAAAGACATCTGGAAGAATAAGGAATTGTTCAGTTTAGTGGATGATTACTTCAAAAACAGCCTCGAAACACTTAATTTCTGTACTGCGCTTGGTAATTGCCTCAAACGTGCCCGTGGCAGTCAGTTTACTGTCAATGTTGCTTTGCGGCAATTTGAGGAAGAAAAGAGTGATGGCTCTATTTTATTTTCCCGGACATTGCAAGAATTGAACAACTTTAAGGCATCTGGTGATCCTTTTGGTGATGAGTTCTTTTTACTATTTCAGTCTATTTATAATACACGAATGTTTATGTTGATCAAATTGCAAGCTGAAAAGGGTAAGCTTGATAAGAAATTGAGGTCAATGAAAAAGTGGAGGAAGTTGTCTAATGTATTATTTGTTGCCACTTTTACGGCGGTTTTGATTTGCTCAGTGGTTGCAGCTGCGGTTGCTGCTCCACCCGTGTTGACCGCATTGGCTGCAGCGGCCGCTGTGCCATTAGGGTCAATGGGAAAATGGGTGAATTCTATTTGGAAGAAGTATGAGAACGAAATAAAAGGGCAGCAAGAGTTTATTAGTTCAATGGAGATTGGGACTTACCTTGTAGTTAAGGATTTAGATCAAATTCGGGTGCTTGTTGATAAATTGGAAATTGAGATTGAGGCATTGTTGCATAATGCTGATTTCGCTCTTAGAGAAGGGGATGCAGTGGAAATTGCCATAAATGAGATCAAGAAAAAATTGAGCGGGTTTATGCAAACCATTGAAAATTTGAGTTTATATGCTGATAAGTGTAGCCGTGATGTAGGAATGGCGAGGACCATGATTTTGCACAAGATGATCAAATACCCGAGCACATGAATTTTGTGGTATGTTCTTTTTTCTGATTACTATGATATTGTTGGTAATCTTTGTTAATAATACATACGGATTCTGTAGAGAGATGTACTAACTTTGTACTTGTGGTCTGTTGACATTGAATATACCCTTCATTGGAAATGATTATAGAAAGATTTTCGTAGCTGAAAACTAGCTTATATTTCCCGTGTCCTAAATTTTGAGCCTCTATTCTCTCTGAATTCACTCGGTCCTTTATCATTCGGTAATGTAAATGTTTTAGATGTTTACTAGTTGGGAATTTAAGGACATGAATTATGATTGGATAATCTTGTTGTTGATTGTTATCTGTTCAATCGTTTATCTTAGAGAGTAGAGGGCAGTCCTATCTTAGTTTTGTTATGCTTGGGTTTCCGGAATTCATTTCCATTCTGTTATGAAATGTATGGTCCTTAGTTGCCTTCTTGTAGGAGTATCAAATCTACACATTTGACGTGAGATTAGAAGTGGCGACACTTTATAGTAGTATATTGTTGTAGAGGATGATTTGATTTATTTATTTATTTTGTTGGGGGTGCGGGGGCAGGGTGTATATGATAATTAGATTTTACAAGCATACCAAAGTGTAATACATTACTGATTAAGATCCTTCGTGACATGAAATTTATTCAAATCAAACATTCTGTTGAAGGAATTAGATGGAAAGAACTGGCAAGTAGAAAAAGTTTCAGTGCTACGTCTTCACATGTCTTATTGTTACTTAACCATCATGGCTGTCAAAGATTCTCGTAAAGAAGTCATTTTTTCGAGCTCTGGCCAGTATATGATGCTGTGCAGAAGAGCAAGGCCCTGATACTTACTGTTCAAAGAGTCAGTTTGGAGTAGATCAGGCGGAACTAGCACACACACTAATAGAGGCAAAGGCATAATTGAGCGATGCTTCCAACATACAATTATGTAAATGTTTGGAAAGTTATAATGACTCTATTAAATCATTATCTATATATTACTTTGCTTTAAAATATCAATATGAAGGGCACTTTTTTCTTTGGAGTTACTATAGAAAGAAAGTGCATGGAGTTGGCATATTCTTGAATGGAAGTGTATGAAGGGGATAGATGTTGGATATATTATTTTATAAAAACATGAGCTTGTTCCAATTGACTATCCGAGTGCATCTATTTCCCAAGGATATTTAGACTTTTAGTTAAGAGAGATCGAGGCACGCCTCACATGCTTGTATAATATTGCCTCTCTGTGAGATGTGGAAAAATAAAAATTTCTTTTTATCACTTGATAGGACGCCATTGAAACTTTGGAAAAAACACTCCTTTGTTTTTAATACTTGAGTTTGTATAGGTTATGCAATTTTCAGATACAAGTGATGGCAAGCAGTGAACTGAGAAACAGGGGATCAACAATACGCATACCAAATCAAATTTCTGTTCTTTCGGCTGAGATCGACGCCGGCGGCAATAGACAAGCCGAGCACGAGGACAGGACTAATATTTGCTGTATAATATATTCAACTCTTTCTTTTTAATTCCCCTTCCTTCATTTTAGTATCATACGAAAAGAGAAAATAATAGACCATTTTTTGATAAAAAGCAAACTACTCTACTTGGACTATTTTCATTTTTGTTTCAACTTATATAGAAAATTATAAAGAAATTTTGAACTTGAGGATTTGCAAGTTGCTTAAAAAATATTTATATCATAATTTGTGCAGTTATTTGATAAATAAATATACTTAAATTTTTTATTTTACAAATATAACATGATTATCGTGAAATAGAAAGAAACAAGATTACATTTGTGTTGCGCCATATATGAATGTTAGAAGAAAATAAAATTTTATAAATCTTAAATAGAGAATTAATATTTCCGTATAAAAAAATAAATATTTTTTCATATAAATAGTGGGTGGATTTTAAATCAATGTAAAAATATTATTTCTCGGTATAAAAATATCGGTTTTGCTTTAAAATATCATGTCCCCCAAAAAAATAAAAATAAATTATAATGAATGTATAATATTTATGTGAGGATGATCTTAGACAAAATATAACTTTCCTATAATAATCAATTAAATTAAAATTTTCAACTTTAGCAACCCGATGGCCTGCTGCTATTCAAATCCAACGGGTTCTTGCTTGTCCAGCTAAAATAACCGAATTGACTGGGCCTGGTTTTAAAAAGGTTCCGCCTACACTATCGAATCTGATCAGCGTGTGACGATTCAGAATTCTGGATTCGGTTCATCCTTCCATTTTAATGCGTATTTCCCAAAAAAAATTCACAGAAATATCTGCTGTGCTGTGAAACCTCCATCTTTTTAATCTGTTTACGGAGACTGGCAACATAACGGGTGCCGTATTTTCCAACGATACCCGCCTTCTCGTCATTTTAGGGTAGCGGGTGGATCCAACTGAGAGGAGAGATTCGATGAAGAACAAAAACCTGGAATTCTTCACCCAGTCACCAGAGAAGATGAATGAAAACCAGAAGAGAGCTGCTGAACTTTTCTGATACTAACCGGTAATCTTTTTCTCTTTAGCATTCCTTTTATTTTCTAAATTTAATACAATTTTTGATTTCAGTGTTTTGTTTTCTTTTGGTTAACTTTCTCTAATTATTTTATTTTCATGGGGTTAGATGATCATATGAAATATAACTGTTGCTTCTGCGAAGTGGAGAAAATCGCATATAAAGAGATTTGATGCTTATTTTATGTTTACTTCTCATGGCACTCGTGGATGTCTTAGACCCCTTTTGGCTTTTTGTGTTGGCTGGCCTTTTGGCTATGGGAGAACTACTGCAATTAAGGCTGTGCATTCCCTTCAAGAATTCAAACAAGACAGACCCATTTGGAAATTTAACAAACCCATGAATAAAAAACTCAAGTCAGCTGAAAAAGAAAATGTAGACCCAAAAGTTTATACAAGGGATGCAATTAGAATCATAACAAACCTATTGCGGTATTCCACTTGGGATTCTGCCCAAGAACATCTGGAGAAGCTGTCTATAAAATGGGATTCTTACACTATTAATCAAGTCCTCAAATCCCACCCACCAATGGAGAAGGCCTGGTTGTTTTTCAATTGGGCCTCTCGGCTAAGAGGTTTTAAGCACGATCACTTTACTTACACTACTATGCTGGATATTTTTGGAGAAGCAAGGAGGATTTCGTCAATGAACCATGTTTTTCAGCAAATGCAAGAGAAAGGGATCAAGATTGATGCAGTTACTTACACTTCGCTAATCCATTGGCTTTCTAATGATGGAGATATTGAAGGGTCAATGAAGATATGGAAGGAGATGAAAGATAAGGGCTGTCCCCCAACAATTGTTTCTTACACTGCTTATATGAAGGTTTTGTTTGATCACAATAGAGTAAAGGAGGCTACTGAGGCGTACAAGGAGATGATTGGAGCTGGTTGTTCTCCTAATTGTTACACTTACACGGTCTTAATGGAGCATCTTGCTAAATCTGGTAAGTTTGAGCCTAATCCTGTACCTACTGTCAGCTCTTTGTTTGCTATCATTTCAATTTTGATATGCCATCATACATCATTCGTGAGGGAGGGGGGGGGGGGGGTGTTAATAGCTTCAAGAATTCATTCGCTTGGGGCATTTTACAGTTATGCTTACCTGTGATTAGTGTTAATGTTTATTCAAGTGTTACAATTTGGTGTCTGAACTTGAATGTAACTTCTGTTTGAAGGACTTAAACAATTTATAGCGGAAACATTAACTTGAATATGTCCTTGCTTTATTTTTATGTCTACAAGAGTCGTGTTCATTCCATGTGGTACTGCCACAACCACAAGGTGTAGTTTGGTTTCATATTTTACTCTTCTTTTCTTTTTCTTTTTTCATGCTCCAAGTTGCGGTAATGTTGCCAGTGTGCAAATTTATTTCTAAAACTGTCTACTAATGATGAATGCCAAATTCTTATTAAATTATAATAAAATATGTCAAATAAAATAACTATAGACGTGAGTTTAATTGAACTAAATTATTTTCTTATATTTTTAATTAACTTGAATTTCAAAACTCAACCACTTGAAATATTGCTTTATTTAGTATGATTAGTTTACTCTTCTTGCATTCAGCTGTTCTTGTTGGAATTTAGTGATTTTATTTGATAAATTTTAGTTATTTACATTTTCCAGGTAAGTTCAACGAAGTTCTGCAGATCTTTAGCAAAATGCAAGAAGCTGGAGTACATCCTGATAAAGCTACATGCAACATTTTGGTTGGAAATTGTTGCAAAGCAGGAGAAACAAGGGCACTTACCAAAATTCTTGAGTACATGAAAGAGAACTCCTTTGTTCTTCGTTATGCTGTATTTCTTGAAGCGCATAAAACTCTAAGAAATTCTGGGGAGAGTGATGTCCTTCTCAGACTAGTTAATCCTCATTTATCTATTGAATGCATTGATGAGAAAGAGACAGATGGCTTAGATGCTAGTACTGCCGAAAGTCATTCCTTCGTTGATCAGGGGTTAATTTTAGATTTTTTAACTCGGAAAAATTTTGTTGCTATTGACCTCTTACTTACCGAAATGATGAAAAAGAATATTCAATTGCACTCTGATGTTATCTCTACCATTGTCGAGGTATACAGCGCTCACTGCAGATTGGATGGTGCTTTATTGGCCTTTGAGTACATTGTGAAAATGGGTATTAATTTGAAGAGAGCTACATATCTTTCGTTGATAGGTGCGTCAATCAGGACAAACACATTTCCGAAGGTTGTAGAGATTGTTGAGGAAATGGTTAGAGCTGGACATTCCCTTGGAACACATCTAAGTGCTCTCTTAATATATAGGCTTGGTTGTGCTAGAAAGGCCGTCTCTGCAGCAAAAATATTTGATTTATTGCCTGATGACCAGAAGAGTACCACTGCTTACACTGCCTTAATTGGTGCCTATTTTTCATCTGGAAACACGGGTAAAGGGCTTAAAACATTTGAACTCATGAGAAGCAATGGAATTCCTAGTGCTGTAGGAACATACAATGTGTTATTAGCTGATCTTGAAAGAAGTGGCAGAGTTGGTGAGGTAGAATTGTATAGGAAGGAAAAGAAGAGCCTGCAAGCTGCTATTATGTTCCAACATCGACTTCCCGTGGAAGAAATGATTTGCAACCTTCTCTTTGCTGGGGATATGGTGGCTTGACCTGAGTTATGAGCATGTTGTATCAGCAGTATGGATGCAAATTTGATAATTCTGGGTTTCCGACGTTTTTTTCTTCTTGCGAACTTGATAATATTCTTATCTATAATACTCACATACGACTGCCTTATCTTAAAACAAAGTAGGATTGATGATTAAATAATATTACTTGTACATGATGGATGATATAATATCAAACTTCAAGAATTTGGGTCATAGCCACTGCGTTGAGACAAATTTTAATTATAAAATTTAACAATATATAAAATTAATATAAATTATAAAAAGGTCTTAATTATTATATCTCTTAAAAATATTATCATTAATATTTATTAACGTAAAATATTTGTAATATATATATATATATATATATATATATATATATATTGATTCGAATCTTAATCATCCTCCTTTATTCAACTCACTTGAATCACCCTTCTTTAATTTAGCGACGGATTCGTGACGGTTGAATCATATAACTAATCGTTTATACTTTTTAGCGACGGACAACATATAGCGTCGCTAAAAGTATAGACAACTGTTGTCCGTCGCTAAAAGTATAGACGGCGGTTGTATGATCGAACCGTCGTCGGGTTCGTCGCTAAAGAGGTGTAAGCTCGAGTGAGTTGGATAAGGGGTGAGCTTAAGATTCGGACTATATATATATATATATGTTATGTTAGTACAAAATTAAAAGTGATTGCGATGCTAAAAAAGAAAAAAACAAACAAAGTATAGTAGTGAGTTGGTGACATCGTCATGTCCATTGCTGTACGGTAAAACTGACCAGTAGCTGAGGAGAGCTAGCCAGCTGGTCGGTCATATCCCCATACCCATTCTTCCAACTTATTAGGCCTCTTCCTTTATCAATTATCGCCCAAGTATTGTTTCCCACTTTTCCTGCTGGTTTGGAGATTTAATTGGACTACTAGTACTAAAAGATTTGATGAAAACTGTCCCATTTTTTCTTTTCTAAATAACGAGTGTCACATGAATAATAATAATAATAACTTATTTTATACTATTATTATCGAAAAATAGGATAATTTTTTATGCTAATTATATATAAGAGAATCTTATAAGTATTTCCCAAAAAGACGGTTATGAGGTTAATTCTCTCTTATTATTTTATTTTATAAACATTATAAATAAATCATTTTTATTTTATAGTTACTATGTGTAATAGGATAAATGGTAAAATTAGAACTTGATAAATAAGTAAAGTGGGTTTCTTCTATTAAGAACGAATTAGTCAACTATTTATATAATTGTAATATTTGTTTAAATTATACTATTATGTTTTATAATTATTAAATGCAATAGGATAAAGGGTAAATAAATGAGTTAAGATCTCATTAATAAATGGGTAAATTAGTCACTTAAAATTTAAATGTGCAATTAATAATTTACTTTTAAATATGCTTTTAAAATTATATAAGGCTAATTTTATTTTAAATCATGAATCCTGCTTTGCTCATATCATATCCCTCTCACTGCTGACCAAGCAAAGCATCAGAGTCATATAATCCGACGGTCGTCCTTCATCTAGTGGCAGTCAACTACTGTGTACCCGGAGGTTTCGCACTCGTGATGTGGCGCTTTTATCCTAATTACTCACCATACGAGACATCGCGGTGCGAATAGTATTACTATTATGTAGTAGCTTGGGAAGCTTTTACGCGAATATAATGATAAACCCATCACCAACAGCTTTTCTTCCCCTAATATTGGACCTATATAAACCCATCACGAACAGCTACTACTCTCATCATCAAACTGATTCACACGTAGGACTACCGTTTTCTCTCTCTCTCTCTCTCTCTCTCTCTCTCTCTCTCTCTCTCTCTCTATATATATATATATATATATATATATATATATATCTACCAATATCAATTTATACTTCATAGTTACGTACATTCATTTTGATTTCTCTTGAGTTACTGTTATTATTCATCAATGGCGTTCAAAACAGCCCTAGCGCTTCGACTCTTCAACGTATCCAGAATATCACATCAAACACTAACAGCCTGTCGCATTTCGTTGGCCGCAGCCGCTATTAATCCCGTAGACGAATCGATCTTCTCGAGATTCCTCCAGAGACGGCCGTTGTACCAGTCCTCGTCGGCGGTGCCTGAGCTTCTTTTGCTGCCGACGCGTGGAAAGTTGATGGAGAGGTTGCGAGGTATGGACATTGTTAGAGATCGAATCAGGCTCGACGGATTGAGTCCACCGGCAACGGTAATGGATTCGCCGGAGGGGAAGATGACGATGGAGGATGCGAGGAAGCTGCTGAAGGTGGCGCAGCTGGAAATGGTGAAATCGAAGCTAAGGCGGATCGAGAAGAACTGTGTAAGTTATGAAGAGTTCGTTCAGATTTGTGTGGATGGATCCTCAAGTGAAGATCAAGGGTTAGAATTCGCTAAGGCGCTTGATGAATCGGGAACCGTCATTGTATTGGGAAACATGGTGTTTCTACGGCCTGATCAGGTTGGCTTCCCCTTTGTCTTTCTTTAATAGATTCATTTAGATACAGAGTATATAAGACTTGACTTGAAGAGTACTAATTTTTGAAGTTTTTGAGAAGGCCGAAATCTGATGAGCTTTTTTTATTATGTGTTCTTGGATGTTTTTTCTGGACAGGGAAATCAGACGTTCCAGATATCTAAAACGTGTTGAGATCGATGTTGACTCTTTTTTAGAGTTGGTTCACTCTTTTTAAACACCTAACCCTTTCTAGCTCTGCACTTTTGCAACATTATTTAAAGGGAATTACCTCCCAAATTTTTTTTGATCTTTGTAGAGATAAATAATAGGAGAGGGACAGAGAAAACCCCACAAAGGCAAGCAAAACAATCCCGCCTCTAGGCCTCTACAACCACCTTTCTACACATTTGACAAAAAAGATTTCGAGACTGTCTGGCTGTTTGGATTTTTTTTTTGAAAATACTGACTTGGATTTTGATTTTTACATGAAAATTTTGTTATGAAATAGGATGTTTGGAGTACAATAGTTAGTTGTCAATTATGATTAGGCGAGCATAGGAAACACAATTTGGGGGGTAACTTACCAAAAGAATAAAATAAAATTAGGGTTTTGGTTGAGTGCGCTAATCAAACTCAATTCACCCCCTGCTAATATGGGTCGTGGTGGTGATATGGTGCGTAAGATGCTACGGTAGTAGAATTGTGAATATATTAATTTGATTTTTCAAAAAGCTGAACAAAATGGAGGAAAGTGAAGTGGAGCCATTTGTTTTACCCAAATGTTTTGTACCGTTTGTATTTACAGGTACTGAAAGCCATCCAAGGCCTAATGCCGGTCCCCATAGCCCACTCGGAGGACCCTAGGAGGAAGGAGCTTGAAGAATTGGAGCAGCAGAAGTCCATCATTGACAAGAAGGCAGAGTCAATGGTTCGTCGGGAGCTCTGGTGCGGGCTGGGGTACCTTGTAATTCAGACAGCTGCGTTCATGAGGCTCACATTCTGGGAACTCTCATGGGATGTAATGGAGCCAATTTGCTTCTATGTTACATCCCTGTACTTCATGGCTGGCTATGCTTTCTTCCTCAGAACAGCAAAAGAACCTTCTTTTGAAGGGTTCTTCCAAAGCCGATTTAGTGCCAAGCAGAAGAAACTCATGAAAGTGAACAATTTTGATCTTGGAAGGTACAGCGAGCTGCGCAAAGCTTGTTATCCTTATTCATGGTCAACGGAGCAAATCTTTTCATTTACTCCGTCAAAATCAAATAATAACTCTGAGAGCACGGAGAATGTTCCATTCGCTGCTGAAGACTATAACCTAAGATAGCAAAAATATCATTTTATTTATTCGTTTGTTTGTTTTTATTCCTTTTCTTGGCGGCTTCTTGCAACATTGATGGTGAGAGTTATTTTTTCCTTGTAGCTATATATCTATCTTATTAAACTAAAATGTAATCCTTCAACATCAACTGTAGATTAGTAGAGGATGATGATGATGATTTTCAATGGAGTGGCTATGGAATTTTCAAGATACAAACAGCTCTGGCTACTTTTTTTAATTAATTTGAAATCAGCTACTAATTTATTTCGGTAATGATATGTTTGTCTATTTTTTTATTGTCATTTGCGTGTATAAGTGGTAATTTTTTTGAAGATGCATTAATAATTTTCATTTGTGCTTTATGGTCCATCTGATCAGACCATATTTTGATTTTAGCAAGCAATAGTTGTAGGAGGTTATTTTTTCATAGCCCATGTCCAACTCTTTTGGACAAATCAAATACAAATAAATATATGTGCTGGTTCAAGAAAATAAAAACAATATTAGCAGTAGCTGGAAGGGAAATAAAAAAAAAATTTAGTTTAACAAACTCATCTTAGCTCAGGGCCATTTTAGAGGGCTGCATCTAGAATATTCTAGAAACAAAAAACAGGCCTGCACACTTGCACTTTTGTAGCGTAAGCAACGCAATTTAGATAATTGATGTTAGTTTGTGCTTTCTTTCTTTATTTTTTAATTATAGATTTTACATTGTGAGTTGTATTATAAGTTGTGAAATTTACTTAAAATTGTATTGTATAGGTTGTGAAATTATTTATGTCATTCATTATATTAATACTAATACTTCTTTTAAGTGGAATATTAAATAAACGGATATGATAGAAATTGAAACCCAGAACTTGGACAATTTTTTTACAGGTGTAGGGCAATCAAATTCCATTTCACTTTCTGATTATTATTTTTAGGCTTATTGTTGAATTTTAAGTTTTAATAGTTGTTATTTCGTCCATAAAAGGAGATAAATATGAAGAATGTTTCAAATGTTTGGTTTATAATTTTGACATGTAGATACTATTTCGAAATTGTCTCCCTTAGACTAAAGTAGTACTTAAAATAATACAAGTCGTGGCCGAGATTTTTACTAATCATTAAATTCTATTCAAATACGTACATATAAATTCATACTTCTAGAAAGGGTTTATTGATAATAATAAAAAAAGATTTAAAACTCTGAATAAAAGTGCTTTTTAAAGTATTAACGACGAATTCAAGTTGATTGAATGGTATGAGATTTTATTTACTTTAAGGATAAATTTGTACTTTGCTTTTATGCCAAAAGTAGTGTTTTAGTTAAAAAGCATAATCTCTACTTCAACTAAAAGACCAACCTGTATGAAATTTTAATTTTAAATTTTGTAAATTTAAAGAAATATTTACAAAATAACGTACTATAATATTGGTTTATAAAATCACACTATAATATTGATAACGTACGAAACTCGAGCAGATATTGGTTTATTACATCATACTATAATATTGGCCTTGATGTAAATACATCACCCAAAATAATATGTTTTAATCATTCATCAAATAAATAAAACACCTCATATTGTCCTTAATATACTTCATTTTGTTTATACAAAAAATCTACAAGGGACCCCTCAGAATTATCGTATATTTAACTATATATATATATATATATATAAATAAATAAATAAAACACCTCATATTGTTTTCTCTTTGACAGAGTCCAATTCTTCCTCCTCATTCCCATTCCCATTCCCATTCCCATTGACCTTGACCTTTCGTTTTCTCTTCGTTTTCACATAGAAATTCAAAAACATCAACAAAATTGCACCATTTAGTACTGAATTCAAAACCCAGGCTCCGATTCCATTGCACCCGCCTTTAACAAAATGCAGCAAAAGCACCCCAATATGGCAAATTAAATTACAGCTCAGAAGCAAGATTTGGCAGTTTATAACGAACGGAAAACAAGCACCCGGTAACCCCATCCCGGTCCAGAATCGGTACCCGTAAACAACCGAATAGGTTGAAGTTGTCATCAGTATTGCAAGGACTTGAAATGATTGTGAGAATTCGAGCCAGAGGAATGACATGAAAATGAGAATGGAGTGATTGAAGAGAGAGAAAAGGAGAGCTTTCGCCGCCGGAATATGGAGAAATAGGTCCGGAAAGTGTGGAGGAATCGGGATAGGTAGAACATGTATGACCAGAAGAAGACCCGACCCGATGAACGGGTGCCGAGGGGGAAACAGAGGAGCCACTGGAACGGGGTGGTCTTGGAGCGCCGCCAGGACCAACGGGTGTCGCGAATTTCGGCGGCTGCGGAGAAGATGGTGGCGGAGATCAGGGCCATGGAGAGGCTGTGGAGTGCTGGTATGGGCCCAACGAGACGGGTCGGGTCCGGCGGAGGAGAAGTAGGGAGTGGTGGAGGAAGAGAGAGAGAATTATGTAAGAAGCGATGGAGGTGAAGAGGAATGAGCAGGTGGAGCCCCACGATTGGGTCGGACTCCAGCGGAAGTTGACGATAATCGGGTGCTCCGACAGGTAATAAGTTGAGCTCATCGTTCCCGTCTTTTCCGACGAACAAACAACTAATAAAAGCAGGGACTTAGTATTTTGTATACATAAAAAAAATAAAAGAAAATAGCTAGAGCATTCAATCTGTCGCAGAATTTTAGGCACTTCTATTGGGAGAGATAGAGAGGTTTCGATAATGGAGGAGGAGGAGGAGGAGGTTTAATTTTGATTTTGATTTTGAGGGAGCTTCAGGGGAGGGGGACGAGACATTAAACTAGGGACGGTGGACACGAAGATATTTGACAATTTATATCCATTCAAATTTCAAACGTGGACAATTTTTATTGGCTAATAATTTTACAAGAGAAACAAAATGCTGAATCCAATTTTGTATACCTACTTTCTTCTGTTTTCTTGTGTTACGGCTAGAGACTTTATGTTCGATTTTGAATGTAGTAGTAGTAGTAATAGTAGTAGTCAAATGGTGTAGGGATTCATTCCACCCATTTGGTTGTCGGAAAGATTATCAACTAAAATAATGTTACTATCATATATATATATATATATATTGTTGACCTCACATATTAAACGGATGCTCATAATATACATGTGTGTATATAAATATTATATGATTTTTTTTTATGTGATAGTAATATTATTGTATCAAGATCAATTTTTGTTTAATTTTAAATATTATTTTCACTTGCCTGTTAACCGCTAGTCTGCACCCACATATATACTCACGACTACACTAAGATATCAGTACTCCTATAAGGAGAGAAATAGCAAAAACATACACCCGTCAATACAGAATTTTTAATTGTTTTGAACCGTAGAATCGAGTTTCTTTTTCATCTCACAAGGATTGTAAATCGAAGACTCCATTGAATTGTAAAGTACGAGGAATTGTACAATATTTTTCTACACCAAAAACTAACAAGTTTCAAGAGATATGCCATTTGATTCTTGTTCAAGTGTAAATAACTACTCCTTTCGTCCTACTTTTTTTTAGTATGTTCTATAATAAATGTCATATTTCTATATTTGTAACTAGAAAACTAATTCACATGGGAATAAAAAATACTTCAGTTAATAAGTGTAGTAATTTAAAAAGACAATTTAGATATAAATATGTATCTATTTAATTCTTGGATATATGGATTATGGAGTACTACCAATTTACTGCAGCCGTTGACCTAACAATGACCTTATGGGATGCACATGATTCTTAACTTTTTAATTTAATAAATGTTGTAGCATAAAATAGTACTAGTAATATTTGTAATCTGCCCATCCATCTTAAAGTTCATACCAAGAAAAAACTACCGAAGACTTGGGTTATTTTTGCAACACTTTTGAGTCATGGGTTCGCTTAAATATGAAGTATAGTTATAAGAGTGCCAAAAAACATAAGTACGTACGTACTCACAAAATTAAGAAGATTAAACATGCTTCAATAATACTCCGGTGGGTAAAAATAAGATGAGATATTTAAATGTTAATGGATATAAAGTTATTTTCTTTTTCAAAATAACTCTCAATCACTACCTTATTGATTATTGTCATCGGTCATGATCCATTCCTTAGGCTCTACTTAGATTAATATATTCTTAAAATTGAATTATAATAATATAAATCGTAGAATTATTATTTTTTTATAAAAAATATAGGTCAACTATTCAATAATTTTAAATATGTTATTTTTTTTGGATTATATAGTTGAGTAAAATTTATCAAAAGTTTATTCTCTCTAAAAGTGATTTATGGAATATTAGGTATCTGTTGGGATCTGATTATTTGGGTCTAGTTATGGTGCAGTCCAGTTTATTTAATGGTTCAGATCTGTTGATGGCCCATATGTATTCATTGTGACCGTGGGAGAGTTCTTATTAAAGTAAAATTGTGTTTTCTTATTTGGTGAGATGAAGATGTTTAATTTGAGTATTTAATGGTCCGAATCTGATGATGGCCCATATATACTTATTGTGACAGTGAGAGAGTTCTTATTAAAGTAAGATTGTGTTTCTTTATTTGGTTGGATGAAGGGGTTTAATTGCCATTAATTGTTGTTATAAGGTGATTCTACAAAGGACTTCTACTCTTAATTGCTCTGGGTTTTTTTCAATTGGGTTCCCACGTAAATCTTGTATTTTATATTAGCGTATTTATGTTTATGTTAGTGTATTTTATGAGTTTGATTTTACAATAATACAATTGACCGTTAACATAATTTTGGCCGGATTTTTAATTATTTCGTCAAACGTACAAAATATCTACAATCGTTAATCCACCAGGTATGCACTTAAGTATTAATTACGAATTCAATTGAAAAAAAAGGATAAGATCCAAGGCCCTCTTTAGGATTATACACCAATGATTTATGTGTGCATATATGCTTTTGTGTATAAGAGTAGGTATAAATTTTAAAATTATATATATATATATATATATATATATATATATATATATATAAACATTCTCTCCCATGTTGTGTATAAGGGAGTGTTTTTATAATTTTTCAAAATATTGTTATTTTGTGAGATAAAACGCGTAGAAATGTGAGATGTCTCGGTGCCCTCAAATTTAATTATTTGAGATTTTTTATTGTAGGTATTTGCCTATTGATTTCAGATCTATGGAACAGCGAAATTTTTGATGAAATTTGAGTTTAAATACACATTAGCTCAAATTCAATGAACATTTACATTTTACCCATTTTTTAATTTCAAATGAACGCATGAATGCAAGACGAGCTTTACTTTTATTTATTTTTTTGTTTTTTAGGGTGAGAGGAATTTATTTGATTAGTATTAAGTTATTTTTAATCAATACAGTGTCGACACGAAGAGCATGAAATGATATATTAATTTCATGATAACCGGATCCTTAGTTTTGTTTTACAGCCGGTTCATGAAGTAATATTTATTCCAATTTTTTTTGCATTAGTGATTTTTTTTTCAAACAAAATATATTTGCTGCTCAAAACATCTTGCTAATTTAGATAAAATCTGGAGTACAATGATTAAGGGCCGAAGTTTTAAAACTTTCAAGAATGTTAAGGCTGGTAATTAATTTTATTAACTCATGTTAATTGCTAAGTCATCAAATCAAACAATTTCTTAAAAGCTTGTTTGTGGGAAATAATAATTACCAAAATTAATGTGTATATAGTCGGCTATTGTTACAATATTTTTCTATATAACAAAAAAAAATAATGTTATTATCACATAAAAAAAAATTATATAATGCTCACATACATATATATGTATATTTTGGGTTTCACATATCAGACAACAGCCCATAATATTTATATAATATATATATATATATAATTTTTTTATGTGATAGTAACATTATTAAAAAGAATGGCCCAGTGGCCTTCTATTACTGTAGAAGATATGATGGATGGATAGATCTGTCTGACATCTCATTATCATTATTAAATGAAAAGCCGGTGTATCACCAGTTTCCTTCTATTACTATTCACGAGTTACTATTCACGAGTTTTAATAGTAACTTGTCCTTTCGGTTTTTCAAGAGTTATTTGACCCTTCAGCTTTCCAAGAGTTATTTGCCTCTTCGGTGTTTCAAGAGTTAATTGTCCCTTCGCAAATAATAGTTGTCTCTTCAATATTACCAAGAGTCATTTTAACCCTTTGTTAAAACCAAGAGCCACTCTCAGTTCTTCTATAAATAGAAGTTCATTCCTTCATTATTTCTTACGAATTCACTGAAACTTTAGAGAGAGAGAAATTATAGAGAGAAAGAAGAAGAATTTTCTACTACTTCACTACTTCGATATCCAGTTTCTTTACGGTAAGGGGTGTTATTCTTTTGTATTCATGAAGAGAACTTCTGTCATTCCATCTTTTATTGTTCTATTAGAATAATCTGTATACGCGGACTTCCCTATACTTGGTGAAATCTTTCTGTTGTTCCATTCTTTTCTTTATATTCATTGGAATAACTCAGTATACACTGACTCCTATACTTGGTGAAATCTTTCATTATTCCATTCTCTATTATTATGTTGGAATAACTCAGTAAATGCAAAGCATCTTCTTTGCATACATGGTGAAATTCTTCTATTATTCCATTCTTTAATATTCATTTAATATCCTCACAAATTGTAAATTTCACCCGACCGGTTCAATTATTAATTATTTCAGATTTATTATTCTCATTGGAATAACTTTTTCTACATCAAGATCTACGCATGCATGGTGATTTTGTTGTTATTCCATTCTTTATTATTACATTGGAACATCCTGTGATGGTGTGAATTTCACCCTGACCGGTTCCGTTATTTATTATTACGATGGAATAACCTTTTTCATCTAAAGTACCACATGCATGGTGATTTCTTTTGTTATTCCATTCTTTATTATACTCAGTTGGTTAAAGTTTTGACTTCTACACTCCATAAAATTAGTGGAATATTCTTGATATTTGCGCTTCATCCAGTATCTTTTCATGAAAATATTCTTCTGAGCATTCTTGAATTTTACTTTACAAAGAAGTATCATGTTGATAATTTGGACGTTATTAGTTCTTGAATAAATTAATTCTTGAACTTGTTTTATTGAATTCTTATATCATTGTCATCATCCCCATGTTTATATTATTTTTGAAAAGTCATCTCGTGGCTTCAGTAGTGCGTAGATGGACTTGGTATGATTATGACCGAGAATTATTCGGTGTAATCATGGTACCGTAATATTACAAATGATGTGGTAAAAGTCCTCATTGGCCCGAAGTGCATTGATGGACGATTGTTGGCATGATCATGACCATTGATGAATACACGAATGTCCTTGGCCCGTAGTGCATGGATAATTTATGGTCGTGATACTAAAGAATATCCTCGGCAGTAGTAGTGCGGGGGTGATTCGATGATGTGGATTATTTATTAAGTCGAGTCTCGTGATAAAAGTGATAAAAACCTTTAAATCATAAAAGATAGTAGATTTTATTCTCTACTTAACTCTTTTAATGGATTGCTTGTTCACCGCAGAGTTAAACTTGATGTCTATTATATTTTATCGCTTTAACATTGTTGAAGACTAATGATAATTTATTCTCGCATTATCTTAGTCATAATATTTCTTCTTGGCTAGTTGAGCTCACCCTTTCTTTCACCGTTTCTCTTCACGAAATGAGAATATAGCTGGGACGAGTCGGAGAACGGAGTGACGGTCCAGATGATAGCATTAGTAGTCCTCACTATTCTGTTAAATAGTGTGATAATAAATATAACGAGGACTGAATTTGAGTTTGAATACTGTCTATGAAGACTCCATTGATAATGGATATTGTCTAGAAGGCAGTATTCTTGTTTAAACTTTTAGATTATGTTTTGTCGTATTTTACACGAAAGTTGTATTATTAACTTGTATTTAAATTTTGTACCATGTATTTGGCGACTCAAGATGGGTGATGAATACCTATTTTTTGGGGCGTCACATTAAGTTCATGGTAAGTTGATTAATTGACCAATATAATGCTGACACGTAAAGAGAGATCACTTCCCGTCTATGTGTCGATACTTTATTGGTCAATTGATCAAAGTTAACTTCATGCTAACTACTCTCCAAAAATAGGATACAAAATGATGTATATAATATTGATTGATTCTAATTATCAGACTCATTCATATACCATCAACTAATTAGGGGAATGGTTAATTGACCGAGAGGTTATCTCTCTTTGCGTGTTAATACTGTATTGGTCAATTGACCAACTTATCATGAAGTTAATTTTATGATAACCGGATCCACTAATTAGAATTGGACACAATATTTTATATTACTTTCGTTCCTAAAAGATTGTCGTTTAAGATTTTTGTACATGGATTATAAAAGTCATTTAATACTATCATTAAAACAAGAAATAAAATTTTTTGGGACAACGAGAGAAAGTAAGGGTAAAATAGAAAAGTAAATAATTTATTCTATTAAAAAATTATAAGCGATAAATAAATTAAAATAAATTTTTTTCTTTAAAATGATAATTTTTTAAGAACGGATAGAGTATCTAGTTTTTTGTAAGTATCTATTGCTACTATAACATTACTCCTAAAATGACTGTTTAGCACACTTTTCTTGATTAATAATTTGTGTATACCATTTTCAATATTTAAACAAGCCTTTTAAAGGCCAACAATATCACGTGTGAGCTACTTAAGTGAACCTGTTTATTTCTATGGATCACTATCCATAATTAAATCAATTGAAACTCGTGATTCACGTGAAGTGTTGCGAAATATAAATCCATTAAATTGTGATAATTATTTTAAAAGAGGAAAAATGAAATATATTATGAATATTTACATTGATATTTTAATTATTAATTACGTAGATATATATTAATATTAATATTTTTGAAAAAATATTAATAATTAGGGCTCTATATAATTTCTATCAATCTCGTGTACTAATAAAATTTGTAATTGTAATTTGAAATACCTACATGATTCTTAAGAGTTTATCATATTGCGAAAAATTTATACCGAATTATAAAATATATCAAGACATAGAATTTGTTGGAATTATAAAGGAGTCTCACAGATTACATATCTCCTCAGAACGATTATCACTAATATTTATTTACAAAATTGACAATTAAAGAGTCCACGTAAACTTTTACAATATATATTATTTTTTAATTTAAATTTGTAATTTTATATTTAGTCATATTTCTTAAGTATTTCATAATATTAATTTTAATTAAATAAATTTATATTAGTTTTAAAATTTAAAAGTTCACAAAATTAATTAGAAAAAATAAAATGAGACTTATATAATGTACAAATATATCCTGATTGGGCGTTTAGCGCCGCCTATGGGCTGGGTCCGAAACATCATTCTTACCCGAAGCAAAATTTAGAAAATTGGGGAAACAGCCTCGAATCTTCGACAGGGTCTTCTCGTCACTCCAACAACTGGTCAATATTGCTAGGGGTTATTCGACAATTTGCTTCTTCATCGTTTCCTTTTTCATCCGTAGATAAGGTAAGTTTAAGAATTTTATTTCGTTTTTTGTGGATATATTTGGATAATTTCGGCTACATATTTTATTTATCTGCCTTTGATTTTTACATCATGTTTTGGATTCAATTTGACAAATATATCATCAAAATTCGTAGCTTTGCTGTATGTTGTTTCGTTTTAACATTGTCGATTAGGTTACGTGATTTGATCGATCACCTAGAGATGATAATAGTCTAGGGGTTTGATTGAGGATTAGATTCTTACAACTAAGTTGATGCATGGAATGGAGTTGATTTTACGATTAAAATGTGTTAAATAATCTAGGCTTCTGGTATTTTACCTGTCTTCTATTCTTTTCTGTTGTACTCACGTAGTTCCCCTAACAGAATTCCCAAAAAAGAACGAAAAAAAATCTCTTTATTATTGTAGTTTCGAGATACTATTCAAGTTTTCAGATATAACTATGGTTGCTATTTTCTTAAATTTTATATTGGTATACTTTTGCTTTTTAAATTCTTTTGAGATTGGTGATTATAATGCCAAAGGTTAATCTTTAAAGAATCTTGTGTTTGACATGAAATCTAGGATAAATTATTAATTTTGCTCCCGTGGAAACTCAGGAGACATTGATTAGTTAAGTGATTAATGCTTATAGGAGCAAAAGATCTTTGTCAGCCATTTGTGGAAATCATAAATCTTTAGTCTGTTTATATAGTTGGTCTTTTTAGTAATCTTCGGGTTTATAAACATTTGTATGTATTTGCAAAATGTTAATTTGTTATGCAATTAATTATTAATGACTAGTGAATTCGCTAACTCAGGTCTCTGTAAAAACACTACCAGGAATATCACTTTTTAGTAATACACTAAATGGAAAACGACATTGAGGAATCGAGCAGCAGGCCGCCCCAAAGCCCGTCTTTTGCTGATAATGGCAACAATGATGCTGGTGATTTCGAATGCAATATATGTTTTGATTTAGCTCAAGACCCAATTGTCACTCTTTGTGGCCACCTATTTTGTTGGTCGTGTCTTTATAGGTGGCTTCACCTTCATTCGCATTGCCAAGAGTGCCCAGTTTGTAAGGCCCTTGTAGAGGAGGACAAGTTGGTTCCTCTCTATGGTAGGGGGAAGATCCAAACAGACCCAAGATCCAAACCAATTCCTGGAATTCAAATACCGAGACGTCCGATGGGTCAAAGGCCCCAAACTGCACCTACTCGAGAAGCAAATAACTTCACTAATTTTGGTTTGGGCATCATGGGGGGTTTTGTACCAATGGCAACTGCAAGGTTTGGTAACTTTGCATTTTCTGCTGGTTTTGGTGGATTATTCCCATCTATATTCAATATCCAGGTTCATGGATACCCGGATGCTACTGTGTATGGTACAGCTTCAGGCTATCCCCATGGGTTTTCTGGTGCATATCAGGGGGCTCATGTTCCTAGGACTCAGCAGGCAAGTCAGGGAGACCGGGAGAATAATGTCCTGAAGAATCTTCTTATTGTTATTGGTTTTGTCCTGATATTCTCATGTATTTGGGGGTAAATATAAACTGTCCTCAACATCAAAGGGCTTGTGTGATGATGTTATGTGCTTTGAAGAAGTTGTTTATATCAACACTTTGTCCATGCTCTGCCTGTTCTTTCTTTATTAGATGAGTATTGAAATAAACTGTTTGCACAAGTTGGTTGTGCAATTTGTTTTATTCCCGTTCTTCTCATCAGTATATATTTCTTCTGCAAAGGAGGGTGTGCATTTCTTTGCTTTTATATGTTTAGTTTCACTTTTAGAGATTTTTTTTGTTATAAGAATAAAAAAAAATTAGGTGCAAAAAATTGGTAACGTGATTGTTTTGTTATTCTGTGGACTTAAGTCCAAAGTAATGTCTGCCCAACTTAAACTTTGTACTATATCAAATATGACCAAAATGGCCCTTTAATGAGAAAGAATAGGACACGAGTGTAGTGAGTTAATTTTGTAAAGAGATGATTTAATTAAAGACAATTTAAACTTATCCGTATAACAGATAAATAAAGGCTGAGAAACCAAGTTCCCCCGTCCAGCTAGATGAACAATTGTTAACAATATCAATAAGCAGTTTAGAAGAGGTGAAGACTAAAAACCATGTTCATTGATAAAATATATTATTAATCCAAATTTAAACATCATGTTCAATCTAACTAAATAAATTACACATGATTCTCATTCTGATCCTTCTCGATGAACCTAAGAAACTTTACTAAATTAAGGTAGTACTCTCTCCGTTCCTTAATATAAGTTATTTTAGAGAAATATTTTTGTTCCTTAATATAAGTCGTTTTAGAATTTCAAGTAAACATTAATTACTTATTTTTCAATATTACCCCAAGTATTAAATGTAACTTTGGTTCTTTCACTATTTTTTATCCAATAAATAACAATCTCTTATTCTAATATAAGGACAATATAAACAATTGATATTATAGTTAATGCTATACAATCATTACCTTAATATTTGTGCATAATCCTAAAACGACCTATATTAAGGAACGAAAAGAGTACTACATTTGATTGTGTGGGTTGGAACTTGGAATGATGAGAATCTGGAAGGAGAAGATGGTCTACGTTTTGGGGTTGGTGCAATAGCCAGCGGAACATGGAAGTGTACATCTATATATATAAGTAATTATCTGTGTCTGAAGCACGACGTAATAAAATTCTTCCACTCTTTCTGTTTTAACAATTTTATTTTCATTTCCTCTCTTCTCCTTCCTCTTTCACCACCATTTTCTGCCCAAATCAATTAGAATGAATGTGAATTGTCCTTATATTTTCCCGCCTAAATCAATTAGAATGAATCTGAATCGTTCTTATATTTTTCAGCCCAAATTTAAAATGGGTTCTATCTTATTAATATATATATATATATATATATATATAAATTTATGGAACTTGAATTTTTACATAATACAGTGTTTTGGATGTGATTTGGATACATATAACAAAACATGTCTGTACAGACATCCAAAATACTGTATTATGTAAAATTTCAAGTTCGAATTTGATCAGATCCGAAAATTCGAACTTGATCAAATCTGCATATATATATATATTACTACTATCTTGGTAATTAACCAATTAAAAAGTGTCTTAGGTGACATGGAGGAAGGGAAAGGAAAGTGATTGTAATGAGATACTACTTAGAGCATCTTCAAGAGTAGTAGTAATTTTTTTTTCAAATTGACGTTTGTTGAACAATTTGAAGAGTACTATTTATTACTTTTATATTTTGTGTCTCATCAGTTTCTTTAATTAAATGAACTATACATCAAATTCATCAAGCATAATAAATATTTTTAGCCTTTAATTATAGATTTAAAGAGTAAGAAGAAGGTTGCAAATTTGAAGAGAGAAAAATATTTGTTGACCTATGTGGCAATTTAAAGAAGTTGTTGGAGATAATTTTTTTGATGTGTCTTATTTTTTGAAATATTTTAAAGTAATTGAAGAAACGATCGGAGATGCTTTTGTTGAGGCTGTATATGATTTTCTACTTGTTATGTTTGAATTCGACTTGCAATTAATTTTGTGTCGGAATGAAACCTGCTTATTTGCTTTTATTGCTGCTGCTTCTTTGTTACTCCTCCACTTGATATCGGCTACTTATTTGTTATTTTATTCGTTTTTTAATATAGATCGTTTTAGAGTTGTACATAAATATTAATAAAATAGTTATAAAATATTAAATATATTATTAATTATTTATAGTCCTTGTATTAAAAAAAAAAAGTATTATTTATTGGGAAAAAAATAGTTAGAGAACCAAAATTATATTTAATACTTAGGATAATATGAAAAATTAAATAATTAATGCTTACTTGAAATTCTCAAATGACTTATATTTAGGAATAAAAATATTTCTCTAAAACGACTTATATTAAGAAACAGAGAGAGTATGTGACAACTTTTACTTCTTCTTTTTTTTATTAAAAAAAGAATATTTTTGCATGACTTTTTAATATTTTCACATAAAAATTATCGCTATAGATCCTATAACGACGATTTTTATTGTCGCTATATATCTATTGCAATACTGTTCATATAAAAATATCAAAAAAAATCGTGTAGAAATATCAATTTTCTTTTCATTATTATTGTTTGCGCTAAATGTAGGTACGTGGCAGCTTTCTCTTAAGTTAATTTATGTTATCTGATCTCCATCAATTACGTACGTCTTTCTCAGTAGTAGTAGTAGATTGAATAAATATGAAAGGTCAAAGTGGTGGCGTAGATTATGGACCACACTCGCTTGGTAATTTAAAAAAAGAATAAAAGATTACAGTCTGAAGTGCGTGTCCATCATTAATTAATTAAGGACAACTGTGGGTGATCACAGCATTTAATGTTCCACTCTATCAATATCTGAAATCATCTTCACCGGCTAGATTATTATATTTAGTCTATATAATATTTAATAAATATCTTCTAGTCTTTCATCTTTCTAACAGATGGATTATCACGTGGACTATATAATATAAAAAGATTAAAATAATCTATGAATTTAAAAAAGTTTTAATCTCCTTCCACTCTCCCATTTAAATATAATTAAAATTATAATCTATGGACTATCAAGTTTCTAGATTTAGTATTGTTAATGCTTCAAATATAGTCACAAACTATATTTAGTCTACCTGCTGGAGCTGGAAGATAAATCTTAGACTAAATATAGTCTAGAATTGTGCTGCTAAAGTTGCTCTAAACCATATACTAGTAGTATTTGAAAAAGTGTATTTAAAATTATTACTCTCTTCAAGACATAATAATACATATATTAAGAAATTTTATTAATTTTAATGTTAGGTAATTAATATTAATTTAAAATTTCATTACTATTCATGTATTAATAATTAATTACTCTTTTTCCTCTCTCGTTTACTCTATTTTTAGGGATAAAATAAGAAATGATTAATTTATTCTAGAATATATGTTAAACAAATTAGAATCCTCTCCGTTTTAAATGAAATGAAAAGTTTTCATTCTTTGTATATATTCTCTATTATTATGTCTCTCTCATCATGATGTCACATTCTAATATATTTTAAATCTAAATCATAAAATGAAAAATATCCTAAAAAATGATTAGTTTATTCCCACAAGCTTCAACGTGGCTTCGCCACTGTGCCCTGCAAAACCTCGACACCAGTGGTGGCGGCACCGGTGGCGACGGTATAAATGTCTATGTAGATTTAAACTTTCAACCATATTCTCTTTATGTGAACTATCTTGGAAGGAAACATTTAGGTATGGATCGGTTTAAGATGATGTCGGATCCTCAGTTTGATCCGATAGAACAAGAGAGTGAAGAGCTTTACTTGAAGCAGTAGCAGTAACAGCACCAACAACATTGTGGAGAAGCTGATTAGAGGATAAATGGGGGCCAGTCAACTCTGTGCCACATGCCATTTTCTTTCATTTCCTTTCCTTTTTTTTTAAAGTCTCACGTAACAAAATACTTGAGTCAATTTGATAAAAGTTACCTTATTTTAACAGAATGGTCTAATTTCAATTCTTTAATTAGTTCAATGTGATAATTTTAATTTTTAAAGTTTAATGGGTTAATAAATAATAGGTGTCAACTACAGCGGAAAAATCATTAATTTTGCCAATTCATAATATATATGGCATTATGTATATTTTAGAGTGATTGAATATTGTTATGCTATTATTATTACTAGTTGGTAGCCCGTAATTTTTAATGCACGGGCTAGTTTAAATAACAGATTGTATAATTTATTAAAATTACAATGAATTTTTTTTTTTTATAATAAATTATTTTCATATAAATTTTTCAATACATTTTTACATGACATGAGAAACAAACTTTAATAAACAGTGAAAGCTTTTTCATATTGATTTTTATTATTGGTAGGAAGGAGTAATGTTCTAGTCTTCAAGGTCGATCCACACAAACTTCAACATTGTCTATATAAATTCCTTCCATGTCCACTCAGCATTGGGTTCCTGAGAAAGGGGAGCAAACATAACCTAGATGAAGTTCTTGTATTAAAAATCATGAGATTATTACTTCAAACTAAAATTTGTAAAACATACGAAATTATTTTACTGCTGATAAGAAACATAATTCAGAAATACAAATTTTGAACGCAAAATTCTTTGATTTTTCCTGGAAATGCTATATTCCATATCTGCACTTGTAACACTAGAGCTTGTAACACTGCACAGAAAGAGAGATGATAAAGAACATAAGTTATGATCATTTTTGATGTTCTCAGTTTATGAGCAAGGTCAACTCAGAAAGCAATATGAGGACAAAATTATTAAAACAAATGAAATGTGATTTTCAACATGACTTGAAGTGAAACCAAGCATCTTTGTTATTGTTCTCACCTGCATAGCCGCTGTAGTTGTTAATAGAGCTTCACATTCATCAAGCATGGCTCTTTCCTGTGCTGCTACATTAGCAAGTTCAGAAATCAGGCAATTCATCCCATCCACCTGTAATCCATGGAAAATACATAAGGCCATATTCAGCAACTAAAATGAATATTCAGGACTATCTTAAGGAAATAGCATTTGATATCCTTGTGACTAATATAATTGAAGTGTGAATAAATTGTTGGTGAAACAGAAACATGTCAATATTTAAAGAGTGCAAGGCTGCAAGTCCTCAAGCTTAGAAGCTGCATGGGGAAATGACACAATGTGGTTCAAATATCTAATCTGACGATGAAAATGTTGCTTTCACCATTATGTAACATATAAAAAAACCCTTACAAATGTATGTTTTCTTATGCATAATGTTTTGAGCCAAGCAAGAAGCATCATAAGAAACTGAAGTCACAAAGAAGAAATCTATAAATTTTAAATTCATTGTAGATAGTATTGGCACATAATCATATATTATGGACACATTGAGTTAGTATATCTCCCTGCAGCCCAAATTCTATTTCAAGAAGCTGCCTTTAAGTAATAAAAAAAACACTTGTTTCCGTAAAGCTAACTCTTCCTTTCACATATTGCAGACAAATAATTGAGATCCTATATCTTTCAATAAATTCAAATTTTGCACTACACAAAGACAAAGAAGATGAAACATGAATTTGATCTTCATCACCAACAAAGAGAAAGTGGAACACTTGTTCAAAAAGAATATGCAGTATCTCTATAATAGTTTCATCATCATCAACTATAAATGGATTTCACTGCGTGTTTAGTATGACAAAGATATAAATAGATTTCACTGTGTGTTGTATTTGGCAAATGGATTTCTTTATTTAGGGTAGGTGTTTCTCGAGTATGTAAACTTTAATCAAGCACCATCATATTGGGTATTCTCTATATAAAGATACTTATAGATGAGGCATATGCCAAATTTATCTACATCCACTTGCCTACTGTAAATTTATTTCACAGTCGATAAAACAAAGGAATGACTAAAAATATAAAAAAAATACAAATTCAGCCATTTTTATATGCTCAATGAAAACATAAATGAATCAAAAAATCTAGGTTTGGGTTGAAAATGCTTACTGGATGAAACCACGGTGTTGCTCCTATCCGTAGTTCTGAGCTACTGAGCTCTCTGCCCGAATAACCACTTTAGGAAGGGCAGCCCTCATCTTCTCATATGAGCTCTCATCTGAGTTACTGAGTTAGAGCTACACTTTTCCCCTCATTATATAGCAACTTAAGCAAATCAGTAACAAATTGCCACAAAATTAGAAAATCACCTCAATAATCCAGTCATAAATTAGTTAAGGTCTATAAATTTTCAGACTTAGATTAATGACAAAAATATATATGACCAACTAAATTTTACCCAGAAACAATTTGTTTTAGAATTCAAAATCAGATCACCCAATAAAAGAGAAAATGGTCTAATTCAAAAAAATATAAATATCTAAAATATCAAAGAACAACAGACCCATGTATATAAAAAATACAAATTCAGCCATTTTTATATGTAAAATAAAAACATAAATGAATCAAAAAAACCTGAATTTGAGTGCAAGAAAAGCCATTAATGTGTCAATACCTTCAAATCAGTACCTAATAATATATATAATAGTACATGGAAATGATTACCATTTAAGTTAAATTAAGGAAATAAGGTATACAGACTGAATACAAACCAAAAGATTAAAATAATAATAACAATACCTGTTCTCATCAAAATCCGGCAGAATGGAGAGGAACTTCCCGGACACTGTTAATGCTGCCCACATGCATAAAATCAGCCCTGATAACAGCTCCCCTATCACCTGCCGCCATTATCAAAACTCTAGATCCATTACATACATATTTAGACGTCAGATTTAAAGAGATACGTATACATAGAGATAGGAACTACAGTTATTGGGAGTCCGGAGAAATCCTCCTCCGTGATCTTGAGCAAAGCTCTATCTGCAATCAAACCAAATCAAATAGTCATAATTTTTCATCAGTTACTGTTGAGGTATATATATATATAGAGGAATTATATAGAACAGTAGAGTATGCTGCACCATTCCTTTGATTATCAAGAGAGGCCACATCATCATCTAGCTCAACAGCCCGCCCCCGAAAGCGCATCCATTATCTTAATCCCTAGAGGACTCAAATGGAGGGATTAACTCTTCATTTAAATCAGGTACTGAAGCAACATTTAAATCAAGCTCGCGTGACACAGATTGCAACTGATCTTCTTGTATGCATTCAGGCTTAATGTGACGCCCCCAAAATAGGTATACAACACTCATTTTAAGTCGCCAAATACATGGTACAGAAAATAAATTACAATACCAATAATACAATTGTCGTGCAAAATACGACAACACAAACTGTGAGTTTAAATACAAATATTGTTTTCTAGACAATATCCACACTCAAATAAGTCCTCATTACAATTATTCATACACTATTTTACAGAAATAATGATAACTGCTAAAACATCTCTTTAGAACCATCACTCCATACTCCGACTAGATCCTGCTATGTTCTCACCTCCTGAGAAGAAAAATGGAACAAAAAAGAAAAGGGTGAAATTTCAACTAGCCCGAAAGAAAGAATATTATGACTAAGATAATATACAACAAATTATCGTTAATTCAACGAGAAAAAAAATCTAAGGGAATATAATAGACAACAAAGTTTTAGATCAACAACAATGAATGAAGCAAAGAATCCATTAGAAGAGTCACGTAGAAAATGAATTCTACTATCTTCTAAGATTTAAAAGTTCATCATCAATATTTTATCCCTCATAACATCAATCAATATACATCTTTTAATCAAATATTCATCTTTGCACTACATCTTAAAGATATTCATTTATTTCACCAATTAATCATGTTCATCTCAACACTGCTCATCATCTGCTTCTTGCCAAAGATATTCATCAGTTAATCATTCATCTTTGCACTACAGGCCAAAGATATTCAGTAATATCATCATTTAGGAGTACTGAGGATGATGAGAAATGTTTTAAAGAAAATGAATCCAGTGAGACAGAAGAACAAATATTAGGGATTCGTATAACAGTTTATCCAAAATCAATAATACTTTATAATAACCAATTGTGAAGCAGAATTCAAAAATAACGATCAAAACATGGATACAATCAAAGATAGTAGCCAAAATAGACATCTTGAACAAAAAGAAAATTTTTTATTTTTCGGTGAATAGTGCCGTATTCGTGAATAGTAACCCAGACACAAAAATTTTCAAATTTGATTAAAAAGTTCACCAATATGTCGGCATAATGATATTGAAGAAATTAATATCATTTAAGAAGAAAATAACATCCCTTACCTAAAAATAACGGTACTTTTGATCGGAATATCGGATAGAAAGTCGAAGAAAAACTTGTACCAAACAGCAACTCTCAAAGTATCAAAATACTCACAAATATACGCTCGACAATATAGAGAGAAAGAAAACTTGTTTCTGGTATGATTTTTAATTCTAACCTAAGCGTCTATTTATAAGAAAATGTTAGAACGCCATAGGAGACTAAAATATTAAAATAATATTTTATTTATTTTTTTCTTTACGCATGCCAAGACCATGACTATCAAGGCATGCCAATTCTGAATTTTCCAGCAGCCCACATGCATATTCATCACCAACCAAAAAGTGGGTCCCACCTATAATTAAATAAAATCATTTTTATTTTTTGAAACTTCAGTAATTCATAAAAAATAGTCCGTTTATCAGAAAAATACAAATTTTATGTCTATTCTGCCTGAAATCGAATTCTCTACAACTTTGTAGCTTTAAGTTTTTCCAAATTCCAAACCAAAAATATCCAAAATCCATAAACGGGTGATTTTTAATACCTTCATTCGCATAAAATACGATAAAATACCTCAAAGATTAATTCCTTCATTTATAACCACATAAATAAATCCATCATTTATATCCACGTCAAATAAATATTTCCTTATCATATAAATCAATAATTAATTATTTACAAATAATATTACGAATCACAATTATTATAACCACGGCAGGTTCCTGGAAGAGGGGGATTTCCAATAAGGATTTTTCCTTCTCGACGCATGAATTAGGTGACCAAACCTCTCCTTAGATGTAACTTTCTAGACATTGCCAATAATGTTATCTAATAATATTATTCAAATAATATGAATTATTGATCTAATAATGGAAAATATCATGCGGTGACAATTATTGAAACAACAATAATATAAAATATCAACGCAAAGAATTATTGAATCAATAATATAAAATATTGAACGATAATTCATTGTAACAATTATTGGGTAGTGCTTTGCTACGTATTTAATCAATAATTCAACAATACAATGCTGCAATCTGGTATGCAACTGCATTCACCACGCGCGTATTCTTGTATTTTAACCACCGTGTATTACAATAGTGTTAATTGGTAACAATGTTGGGCTTCTAAGCACGCGAAACGACAATGAAATTAAAATTTTAAAGCAATTTTGAAACCTAAAAACAGGATCCATGCGAGAATCAATTAATTGAGGATTAGAGATTATACGGATATAAACAAAAAAATCGAAAATCAAAACCAATCAAGGCTCAATCTCCAACGCAATACAAACCGATTAAGCCTCTACAGTATCCACATCGAACGCCGCATCTAACCGTTGAACGATTCTCGCAATAAGAAGGACTTCATGGTCTAGCCACCAAAAGGAATGGATTTTTGAAATCTGCTTTTCTCTCTAGTCTCTCTCTACTAAGAAGCTGGCTAGGTTTTTCAATTATGATATCTTACCCTAAGTAGTCTGCTATATATATCATATATATAGTAGTTAAAAGGAATTAATCAAAATCAAAACCTAATTTTATAAAATCCTAATTTATATATATATATATATATATATATATATATATATATCTTAATTAAGTCTTACTTAATTAATATACATATATACAATTATCCTTTTAATTTAAATTAAATGATTTAAATACTATTAATCATATTAATATATTTAAATCCTTAAAATTTAAATTAATTCCCTTTTAAATAACGTTACTATGTGTGTGACCTTATAGGTTATTATTACGTTGGCAATAATTTTAAAATCATATTATAAAATTATAAACGGTGAAAATGACATCTAAGATGCATCACTTTTACCCAAGTAATAATAAGATCGATGATTCGATGCAACCTTTTGTGACCAATGTTTCAATGCAATTTAATCCTTTTAACCTTAATATCCTAGATTAAACTCGAGTCATGGAATGTGTCATACTCTTCATAATTTAATCTGAGTTTTCTTGATCAATGAGTAGACTATATGAAACAAATCACTATTTGAGCATGGCCATGCATTTCATAGTCTTACTCAATCAAGAGGCCTATGGATATCACCCATAATATATAGGATAGTTAAATTCCATCTAGATCACTCATATTTCTCACACGATTAATGATGAACCCAATAATCACCTTTATAGTCCACCACTATTAAAGGTGACATTTGATGATATCAAAGTACATAAATTCTCGTGTAGTAATATAGCGATTTCGTGCGGAGGACCATTACATCATTATCACTTATGAGAATTGCTAATGACACTTCGTATAATGCTCCATATAAATTCTCATGGTGGAGTGCATCCGATTACATCGTTTCAAACATGTACCTTTGCATTGACTTAATATCTCATATATTTATGACCAATGAGATTTGGTCATCAATCGATCCACATACTAGTCTCTCAATGCATCATTGTTGTCCCATCAACAATGATACTCGACTAGTGGACATTTAAGAACACTAATACTAATGGTAATATATAATCTCATATTCAAGTCACATACTTGAAACTATATAATTTGTATCACTATTCTAAGGAATTTTATTATGTTAACAATTATATTACGCAGTAAATAAAACCATAATAAAATCATATATTTATTCAATCAAATATAATATCAAAACGTTAAGCAATTATATTAAATAATTGGCCTCTAGGGCATAAACTCTAACAGTCTCCCACTTGCACTAGAGCCAATCACTCATGTATCTAATACCCATGGAACTAGTGTGATCGTCGTGCTTCTGCTGCGACAAAGCCTTGGTCAGTGGATCTGCAACACATTATCATCATGTCAGCACTCTTCCTATATGTACATCTCTCTATCAATGATTTCACGGATGAGATGGTACCGCCTAAGTATATGCTTGGATCGTTGGTGAGATCTGGGTTCCTTAGCTTTGTCTGATGGCTCCATTATTATCACAAGTATAGAAAGCAACCGGATCAACAATGGTTGGAAACAACACCAAGTTCGATGATGAACTTTTAATCCATCTGACCTCCTTGCATTTTGCACTTTGAAGCGACAATATACTCACCTCATTGTAGAATCGATCTTCGTCTCTTGCTTGAACTTTTCATTCTTAACAAACACCACCATTAAATGAAACACAAAACTGGATCGAGACTTATAGTCATCATTGTCGGTCTGGAAACTAACATCTGTGTAACCTTTTCTTTCTTAGTTAAATCTTCACCTCCATATACCAAGAATGAATCCTTAGTCCTTTTCGGTACTTGAGGATATTCTTGATCAACATCGATGACCTTCACCGGATTCGATTGGTATCTCGCTTGTCATGCTCAAAGCATCTGAGACATCCGGACGAGTACATATCATTGCATACATGATAGATCCAATTCTTGAAAGCATAAGGGATCTTTCTCATCTGCCTCCTCATCATCTTGTGATTTAGGACATTGGGCCTTAGAGATCTTTACACCATGAGTCACGGGTAAGTTTCCTCTTTTAGCCTCTTGCATCTTTGAACTGTTTCAACACTTTATCAATATATGTACTTTGACTTAAGTAGAGCATTTTCTTGATCTATCTCTATAGATCTTGATACCTAAAATGTAAAACATCGCCCAAATCTTTCATGGAGAAACATTTTCTAACCATGTTTTTACTGACTGTAAGGAAGAAATGTCATTCCCAATAATTAATATGTCATCAACATATAATACTAGGAATACAATGTGACTCCCACTAACCTTCTTATATACACAAGGTTCATCTTCATTTTTAATAAAGCCAAATTCTTTGATTGCTTCATCAAATCGAAGATTCCAACTCAGGAGGGCTTGCTTCAATCCATAAATAGATCATTTGAACTTACATACCTTTCCGGCATCCTTTGGGTCGACAAAACCCTCGGGTTGTGTGTCATATACACATCCTCGAGGAGATTTCCGTTAAGGAAGCGGTTTGACATCCATCTGCCGATTTCGTAATCATAAAAAGTCGCAATAGCAAGTAAGATCCTGATGGATTTAACCATTGCCCTTTGGAGAGAAGGTTTCATCATAATCAACACCTTGAATTTGTTTGAAACCTTTTCTACCAAATGGCCTTTATAGGTTTATACATTACCATCCATGTCCGCTTTCTTCTTGAAAACCCACTTGCACCCGATTGGTTTTACCCGCTTGGGTGGATCAACCAGAGTCCATACTTGGTTAGTATACATGGAGTCCATCTCATATTTCATGGCTTCAAGCCATTTCTCGAAATCTGGTCCATTCATAGCTTCTTGGTAGGAAGCGGGCTCATCTTGATCTATGAGCATCACATCGCCGCTTTTTGAGTCACAAGATATCCATAATATCTCTCGGGCTCTTGGTGTGTCCTACGGATCTACGAATGACTTGTGTAATTTGAAGCGGGTTCACTTTCCACAATTTCTTGTGGTTCTGCTTTCATGTTCCAACTCGGAGTTCAATGATATTTTGTGGTTCTCGAATTTCTTGAGTTCTACTTTCCTCCCACTGTTTCCTTTTAGAGACAAATTCTCTTTCTAGAAAAATACCGATTCGAGCAACAACCACTTTGTTCTCGGAAGGTTTGTAGAAATAATACCCTTTTGTTTCCTTTGGGTATCCCACAAAATTACATTTGTCGATTTGTGTCCGAGCTTGTCGAAATTGAGACGTTTTTGAATGCCTCATGACCCCAAATCTTCATGAATCGACATACTAGGGCGTTTCCAGTCCACATTTCATATGGTGTCTTCCGAACCGTCTTTGTAGGAACACGGTTAAGTGTGAATGTAAATGTATCTCTGTGGGCATGACCCCGAAAGCTTATTGGAAGATCTGCGTGACTCATCATTGATCGTACCATGTCCAACAAGGTTCGATTCCTCCTCTCGGATACACCATTCCATTGCGGTGTTCGGTGGAGTGAGTTGTGATATAATACCACACTTCTTTAGAAGGTCATCAAAGTCTTGGCTTAAGTATTCACCTCCTCGATCGGATCGAAGGGCTTTTTATGCTTTTGCTAAATTGGTTTTGAACTTCATTCTTGAATTCCTTGAACTTTTCAAAGGATTGATTTGTGTCTCATAAGATACACATATCCATATCTACTAAAGTCATCGATAAATGTAATGAAGTAATAAAACCTACCTCTTCTTTAACGAACGCATGGGTCCACATACATCACTATGTATAAGTCCCAATACATCATTGCTTGGTTCAACGTGTCCGATGAAAGGGCTTTAGTCATCTTGCCTAATAAACAAGACTCGCATTTCTCATATGATTCAAAATCAAATGAATCCAAGAACCCATCTTTATGGAGTTTGGATATGCGTTTCTCATTTATATGGCCTAAACGATAGTGCCCGAGAGATATGTCGGTTTGAATCATTTGATTTAAATCGTTTTGTATTATGTTATAGATAGGCATTTCTAAATCAAGAATATAGAGAGCAGTTAAACAATTGTACAACACCATAACAAATATCATTTAAGTAAAACAAACAACGATTGTTCTTTATTATAAATGAAAAACCTTTCTTGTCGAAACAAGAAATGAAATAATGTTTTTGCTTATAACGAGCACAAAATAACAATCTTCTAATTCTAAAACTAGCCCGGTGGGCAAAGATAAATGATAAGTTCTACTACGGCCGGTCAAAGAACTTTTTGCTCTATTTCCAACTCGTAGGTCAACCTCTCCTTTCGCTTAAAGTTCTACTCCTTGGAGTCCCCGCACGTTAACACAAATATGAGAACCACATCCGGTATCCAATACCCATGATGTAGAAGTAGATAAGTTGACTTCTATAACATATATACACGAATCGGTCGAGTCGTACTTCTTTTTTTTCTTCACTTCTTCCGGATAAGCATGACAATTCCTTTTCCGGTGTCCGGTTTTTCCACGAAGTGACATTCACCTTCTTTAGCCACCCCACCTTTAGGTTTTAAAGCTGTTTGGTTTTGGAATTGGGTTTGGCAAAAGATTTAGATCCAATCTTCTTCTTTTTTCCATTTCCCCTTAGCATTCCCTTTTGCACCATCATTATGGGAGCGGGTCTGCCTTTTCATGTTGTTCTCGGCGGTTCTTAACATGCTCAACAACTCGATGAGGGGTTTCTCAATTTCATTCATAAGATAGTTCATAACAAATTGAGAGTAGGCTGCTTTGTTCAAAGATTGCAAAACAAGGTCGGTTTGGGCTTCCGGAGTGATTGGAAAACCCAACCTATTAAGGTACTCAATATACCCAATCATTTTCACAGACATGTGGACCAATTGGATCACGTTCACCCATTTTGCGGTTGATACAACGCCTTGCTTTATATCATACCTCTCTCGTCGAGCACGCCTTCAAACAATTTCTTGAGATGCTCGATCATCTCATAAGCATCCATCAACTTCGTATTTACTTCAAGCTCGGCGTTCATGGTTGATAACATGACACAACTCACATCCAGAGCATCATCTTGATGCTTCTTGTAAGCATTATGCTCCGCGCGTGGTGCGATGGATTTGTGCCGCAGGAATGGGCCCATCGAGGACATATAGCTTACGTTCTTGCTTTGAGGACAATCCTCAAGTTCTATGCCGGTCGAGGAAATTAATACCACTTAGCTTGTCCTTTTCAAGGGTGATCGTAATGAAAGACTATTTGTGTTGTTGTTGTTTGCCATTTGATATCTACATTTATAAGTCAACAATAATAAGTCAAATTACGAGTTGATATTATATAATTGATAATAGTACATTCAAAATATACCTCCCACTATTTTATTCAAATTAATAGCCCTCACCATTAATTAGGAAAGCATTTTCTATTAAATCTTTCTAGTGAGCCAAGATCCATATTTCATTATGCCTTAAGTTAGTTTTGGCTATTCTCTCAAAACATAATTATTTAGGTAGACAACCCTTTGTCAATTATATCATATATAAGTCCTGGATAGTTTGGTAAACAACATTTGTTTCTAGTCCATCTAATGGTACCAACCAAACTCTATGCCTCTAAGTCCACAATCCTATTGAGATAACTTAGTTAAGTCGGGCCCAATGATTTTAATAGTTTGGATATCACAATTATCCTATCGCATCTTACCTAGATAAATAGGGTACTTTGCTTTGGCAAACCTACATCTATCGATCAAGGTCTTGATGAAGTGTTATTCATTTGAAGGCATCGATTTAGACTTAATAATTTAATGAGGATTTTATTAATTTAGATCTCACCAATTTTAATTTTGTTAAGCATGCATTATTATTAATCATATCATATCACATACAAGCATAAATAAAGTGCAAAATTAAATGTGTCATGATTATGGCCCAATCCATCGTCGATCTTTTCAAGCTAATGAAAGATTGAAGGTCAATCTAAGGTGGTAAAAGATCTTAAAATAAATAACTTCCTTGGATCTTCCTCTGGCATCGCCTCCTCTCCATCATCATCTTTCCATTGTATTCTCCATCTTGACATTTTCATCAATTCTGATTATTACATGACATAAAGAAACCTCGAGTTACATTCGAGAGATTTAGATGAGAAGAGAATATTACATTAGAATTTATAGAAAGGCACGACATGCAAAACCGTATTTCAAAACCAAAACCACTAACCTACGGGTGAAAAGGCCGTAATCACAAGCACCACGATATCACAATAAGCACATAATAATTTATATATAATTAAAGAAAACTATATATATAATATAGGGGACACGACCATCGTGCGCTACGACGGGGGGGTCCAAGGGGGGGTCCCACCTATAATTAAATAAAATTATTTTATTTTCCGAAACTTCAGTAATTCATAAAAATAGTCCGTTTATCAGAAAAATACAAATTTTATGTCCATTCTGCCTGAAATCGAATTCTCTACAACTTTGTAGCTTTAATTTTTTCCAAATTCCAAACCAAAAATATCCGAAATCCATAAACGGGTGATTTTTAATACCTTCATTCCGACAAAATACTGATAAAACACCTCAGCATTAATTCCTTCATTTATAACCACATAAATAAATCCATCATTTATATCCACGTCAAATAAATATTTCCTTATCATATAAATCAATAATTAATTATTCACAAATAATATTACGAATCACAATTATGACAAACCAGGGCGGTTCCTGAGAAGAGGGATTTCCAATAAGGATTTTTCCTTCGACGCCAAGTATGATTAGGTGACCAAACCTCTCCTTGAAGCGAACTTTTTAGACATTGCCAATAATGTTATCTAATAATATTATTCAAATAATATGAATTATTGATCCGATAATGAAAAATCATGCAGATGACAATTATTGAAACAACAATAATATAAAATATCAACGCAGCAATTATTGAATCAATAATATAAAATATTGAACAGTAACTACTGTAACAATTATTGGGTAGTGCCTTCTTATGTACGAATCAATAATTCAACAATCACCAGTGTAATACCTCGCCTTCTTGTGCCACCACGCCAGCGTATTCGTATTTTAACCACCGTATTCTAATAAAGTGTTACTTGAAACAATTACGCCGTTATTTATAAAACTCAAACTTTGTCGCTTTCTTCATCCGCGAGTTATTACATTATGAGCCCACGAATGGTCATACCTGCCGTAAATTTAATATTCCCCGACAAAAATAATATTCCACGACCAAAAGAATATTTCCCGACAAAAATAAATATTTTATAACCACTTGCTTATTTTGTAAAATTTGCACATTTCACCCATAACCAAAACATTATATCAAATTAACACCTTATTAATTTAGAATAATGAATAGAGAAAATTCAATTTTATTTATAATAAGTTGGGTGTTACACTTAACCTCTTTGCCAACCCCACAGCATTTTCCTATACTAACACCACAAAACCCATCGAGACAACCCCGCTCTTGAGCCCAAGTGAGTCGCAGGATCTTCCCAAGATCACGGACTTTGAATCCAGAATCAGATTCAACATCTGCTGCAGTCTTGTGCTCTGTGTTGGCAATTGAACTTCCTCCAACTTGACAATTCTCTATTTTATGATTTACTGCCACCGAGTTGGGATTCTTCTGAATAATCTCCACGCTCTTGGTGAAACACTTTGCCTCAGAGTGTCCCAAGTCACCGGCTTCTGTGTAGGATACTATCCGAAAAGAGTACTTTGTGCAAGGTAGCAGATTGGATATCATAACCCTTTTCTGAGATCTGGGAAAGATGCACACGGGCTTTGTGATTCATATTAGTGATTCCATTTAGATTCTTCTAAAGGGAGTGCAAGAAAAGCCATTATGTGATGAACAAAATTGGGGGCCATACTCAATTAAATCATGTACAAAACAACATATGAAAAAGAACCCATTATTCGAAATCCATATGAAAAATTGATGCTACATTAAAGAGAGGGGAAATAGACAATAATCCATAAACAAAAATTATTAACAACATGATAATATGGTGTTAAATCGGATAAATGAATTCACAAATCTGCTGCACTGTTGACAAAACCTCTACATCTGCTTCCCCACTAAGGCCTTAGTGGTCGACGCCGGTGCTGTTGGTGACGATGAGGCCAAGCGACGGGAGGCGGCGATGACGCGAGAAAGAACCTTACAATCAACATAAAACCCATCAAAACAATCAATATATAATCGAAAAGATAAGCAACCATGAATCAACAGCGTGATCGCAGGGCGGGTGACGATGCCGTGTGCGCCGCTACCGGAGCTCCAGTTCCTCTACGGCCTCCCTCAACCGATCCTTAACTTCTCGAAGGCGGGTTTCCAAGGCGGCGCCGTCGGCGGCCTCGAGCGGAGACGGGGCAGATGAGAAGTTGGGGGGTTTAGAGAGAGATCTCTGCATCTGCAGTGCTATCAAGTGAAGAAAAAATGAAGACACGATTGAATTTAATCAAAAAAGGAACGGAAGAGGAAGAGGAACTCGGTAAATAACTCAGTCAAATCGAAAGAAATTGGCTCAAATTGATTAAGAGTCGATTTTAAATTGGGATTGCCTGGATTGCTTTTGCTGTATTTATATATAAGGTATTGATTATTAAACAAATAGCAAAGATATATTTCTATGATAAATGTATTTATATTTTTACAACAAAAAAATGTATTTTTGTGATAAATGTATTTATTATTATTAAAAAAATTGCTAAAATAAATTATAATCCTATATATTTTGGAGTGGAGGGAGTATATACTTACGCTTTGTTCCATAGAAAACTTTAGTTTTAGTAAACCTACCACCAAAACAACCTTTTAGAGTTGTGCTTTGCGTAAGTAACTCTCTAGCAAAATTTATTCATAAAAAATTAAGCTAGCTAGTGTATTTTTTTTTCTTCCAGGGACGCTTTAGCTAACTGTCTATTTTTCTGGCTGCTGATTTTGGCCTCTCAACTAAATTGATAACTTGGTAAACAAGGGAAATGACGAGGATTTGCTTGAGGCTGTAAAATGAATAAATAGTTCGAGTTTGATTCGTATTCGTTCGATTAAAAATTTGATTCGAGCTTAACTCGAAATATAAATGATTCAAATATGAACAAATTTTAAAATTTGATAAATTACTCGAATTTTCTCAAATTGTAATTTTTTTTGATACTCGAATTATATTTGTTCGAAAAGTTTAAATTGTTCAGGCTCAATTTGAAATTGTGCTCGACTTAATAACTAAACGAATCTCAATCAAATTTTATTTTATATTTCATAAATTTTATAAATTAAATTTAAACAACTTAATAATTGACTTGACTCGATTCACTATGTTAGAGCTATCCGCTATCTTGGACGTGGATAGGCCAACTGGAGAGATCTGTAAGAGGCCTCCAAGAGCACATACGGGCGACATTTGATATGTGGGTCCCGTTCCTTTGACAACTACTACGTGCTAACCAACACCAACAGGTAGCCCAGTCCTCCCATTCCACGAGAGTAAATTATTTGTCCCCAAATTTTGTGTTCTCCTGTATTTTTCTATTTAAATTTTGACATATATTATTTTATTTAATTTTAGAATTAATTATTATTAAATAAGAGATTAGTTGTCAAAATTTAAGTAGAAAAACACAAGAAAACAAAAAAATTGAGAACATAGGATCTGCTCTTCCCATTCCCATATAAGCAGCCTATGATTGTTTGGGGCCATTTTTTTTACCACTAAAACTAGTTTGTTACTCCCTCCGTCCCAGGATAAAAGTCTTTATTATTATTTTGGGTAGTCCCATGTTAAATGTTCACTTTTTTTAATAACTAAATTTTTACATAATTTTTCCTATTATACCCTTAACATTAAATATCTCATATTCTTCTTATTCTAATTCTCTCTTTATATTTAATAAATATAATTAGTTATTTGTTATAAAATATTTTGAATTGAAAAGCTAGAAAGCCACTCTCTCACCTACATTGGAAATGATTAATGACATATTATTATGGTTAATTTTGTCATTTTATTCCTCTTCTTAATATATTTAAAAAATTCATCATAATTTTTATCCTGAGACGAATGGAGTACAAAATAAGTAACATGCTCCCATTCTACGCTATTTAATTTACTCCTCCAATTTCTCCTTTCCTTTGCAATCTACCTACCAACCCATTGTTAAAAATATTAAATTAGCTTTAATTAATTTTTTTTGACAAATCCTGGTGCAAATTAATTAGGGTAAAGTAATTAAAATTGACGTGTTTCCACAATTTCAAAATAAATTACGCACGATTACATGAAATCATAAATTAGTCAAGCTTTTTTAATCAAGGCATAGAAAAGAAATTATAATTTTATTCATATTTCAAAAAAGAGAGTCATATCTTCATAGTAGTAACATATATAAAATACTATAATTCTATTTTAAAGATGTAATAATAATAAAAAAAATTGACCATTTTGTAACTCGATTGAATCACAATAAGTTTAAAAATATAATTAATATAGTTAGATAGAGTAATAGTATTAACAAAAACGTATAACATCAACAGCTAGCTAGCTAGATCACCGAACCTTCTTCTCCTTCTCACTAAATGCGAGTGAAAGTGAAGAAATCTAGACATATATCCCTCGTCTTCATGGAATTGTAACCCACTTTTGCAGCAATCATGATACCTCCTCCTCCTCCTCCTCTATCATCACTCCCATTTTCTTCATGGAACTTCTTCAAAATTACATCCTTCCTCTTATTCCTCTACTCCACTGCACTCGCACCAACCGAATCCAAACCTATCCTCCAATTCAAACAAGCCCCAAAATTCTACAACTCCCAAACATGCCCTTCCATTCCCCACAACAATGAATTCAACACCAAAATATGCTCCCCCAATGCAGTCCACGTAGCAATGACCCTCGACGCCGCCTACCTCCGCGGTTCAATGGCCGCCATTCTCTCCGTCCTCCAACACTCCTCCTGTCCCGAAAACATCCTCTTCCATTTCGTGGCCGCCACCGACACCCTTAACCTCACCATTGTTAAATCATTCCCTTACCTAAAATTCCAAGTCTACCTTTTTGACGACTCTCCCGTATTAGGCCTAATTTCCACCTCCATCCGCGCAGCACTGGATTGCCCACTAAACTACGCCCGTAACTACCTCGCTGATCTCCTCCCAACGTGCGTCCGTAAAGTCGTTTACCTCGACTCCGACCTCGTACTAGTCGACGACATTATCAAGCTCGAGGCAACTCCGCTAGGCGATCAAGCTATTCTGGCGGCGCCCGAGTATTGCAATGCAAATTTCACCTTCTACTTTACGCCCACATTTTGGTCTAATCCTTCTCTTTCTTTAACTTTCGCGGGGCGTAATGCTTGTTACTTTAATACGGGTGTAATGGTAATTGATCTTGAACGATGGCGAAAAGGGGATTATACAACAAAGATTGTGGAATGGATGGAACTTCAGAAAAGAATGAGAATTTATGAATTGGGTTCGTTGCCGCCTTTTTTGCTGGTGTTTGCTGGGAATATAGCTCCGGTGGATCATAAGTGGAACCAACATGGGCTGGGCGGAGATAATTTTAGGGGATTATGCCGGGATTTGCATCCGGGGCCAGTGAGCCTTTTACATTGGAGTGGAAAGGGGAAGCCATGGGCTAGGCTCGACGCGAACCGGCCGTGTCCGTTGGATGCTTTGTGGGCACCTTATGATTTGTTGCAAACAAAATATGTTCTTGATTCTTGATCAGGTATATATGCATGTATAGGAATGCATCACAACTCATTGATTACTTATTTTGGTTTTTTAGTTTCTGGAATTTAACTTTGTTTTAATTATTCATTTGTTTAGGTTTTTGGGATTTGATACAAAAAATGGGAGGGCGCTAGCAGAGAATTGAACCAATTCTTGAAAATCTCTCTCTTTGTTTCCATGCTCGGAAATAGTGGTGATAGTCGAAGCATGGCAAGGTGAGTTCGGGGCTTGGTTGTACATTAATTATACTGTTAAAAGTGAGCTTTTTACACTGTCACCTCCCCTCACTATTTGTACCAGAGACCGTTAATTACAGTTAAAATTACTAAAGGAGGAAAAGGTAAACATGTTACTTTCTTCTTTTGTTGCACTGACTATCTTTAAAGTTTGTTAGTGATGACGAATCAATTAATAGCCAGCCGAGATTTTCGGAATTATTTTCGGAACCATGTAAAACTGAATAGTGTCAATCCCTCTAGCTCTAGTTTTTCGTAGGAGGAATTAGTGCTTCTCTCTTTTGTGATTTGGTTTTAATTCCGAATTTCGTTATTTGGCTAACCATGCATTTTTGGTCAGTTTGTTCTTTTGCACATGCATGAACTCCATACAAATTGTGTAGCTAGGACAAAAAAATATTGCTTAATTTAAAAGCTACATATGCAAAATAAGTTAGTGGTCATCTTCATTAATTATAGTCTATATACGGTAAGCCATCGAATTATAACTTGGTGTGACCGGCCGCTAAGTTTGATCACACATAGCTATACACACACACACACACACACACACACACACACACACACACACACACACACATATATATATATATATATATATATATATATGCCATAAAGCTATTAAATCGATCAGTGGTGAATATTATTTATACATAAAAACAAATTAAATTAATATGAGGTTCCAATTAAATTAATGTCAACAAGATAAATTCGTTTCTAATAAATATGAAAAAGCATAAAACTGGGCCGACTTTAATTATAAGTAATGCCTATAATTTGGCCCTTACCTCAAAGTCAGAGGTTATATATCTTTTATTTTTCATGAAGTTTCTATTTTTTTTGTTTCTTAAAACTTTTTTCTAAATGAAAAATTGGTTGTATACTTGTCCAAATCTACCATAGTTTTAAAGCTATTATTAGTATTAGTTGTAACTTACCTAATTAAGTGATCAGTAGCTCCCAGCACATATAGCTGAAATCTGAATGCCATGTTTAATGCCAATAGTTTCATATGCACGGCCTGAAGGTATTATGATCTTCATCGCCAAATAGATCGATATAGAGATGTAGAGAGAACATTCTAGCTATGCTCATGCATTAATATTGTTGTTGCTCCTAGCTTAGTATTAATTTAGGGTTTGGTTTTTGGAGGGAAAATAAGTTTTCTCTAAAGCTTGAATAGTAATAGTACGTACCTTTTATTACTTTTGTGTGATCAGAAACGAAAATGAGTGTCGGTGAGTGTGTGAGAGAAATTATTTGAAAATGGGGAGGGGAGAGAGAGAGAGAGGCATGGACGACAGAAATAAGAATGGAATTAAGGATCAGGGTATCAATTCACCATTGTGTGTTTGACACGAAGCTTCTCCCTTGAATTAATGGATCGGTTTCCGTGGTAAGTTAGTGAATTAATTAATACACACTCAATAAGAGATCACCTCTTAGTTTAAGTGTTTGACATTTTATTAATTAATTAATTAAAATTAATTTAATATTAATCACTCTCTAATTTCATCTACATTATTCTAAATTTGAAGAATTAAAAGCCTCTGTCAATCAATCTCTTTGTTGAACATGTGGGGTTCCTTGGACTGCATGCAGAATATACATATATATTATTATTACTTCCCACCACTTTTTCCTCCACCTTACTTTTATATGTTGACAACCTTAAAGGAGATTATATATATATATATATATATATATATATATATATATATAAATTTATCTTGTAATAATTGATTTATCAAGGTTAATACTTGGTACTATGTCTTTAAGATAATTATGCCCTCCATATGATGCTTAGAGTTAATAACACTTATCTCCCATAATACAATGACACTGTATACTTTTGCAGCACTACAAAAAGTATACTCTACGAGCGAAAGTAATGCTTAGACTCTCTCTCACAAAATTAACTAAAAAACTAATGAAGAAATAAGACTTGAAAAACTCTAATATACTTGAATGCTTGAAAATTGAATGATTAAAATGGTTGGCCCCTCCTATCTATTTATAGGAGGGGTTGGTGACCATTCGGGTGGACACATCACACCTGAAAAGGCATGGGGTGACTTCTGAAGAGGTATTATTTGTATCTCTTGATCAAAACGACGTAATTTTGACCATTTATAGAATAGACGCATCTATTTAGTTCATTAAAACGACGTAGTTTAAGTGTTAGCAGAACCAAAACTACACAGTTTTAAGGTTAGAAGAAAAGACGCGACAAAAAAGACGTAGTTTTGGGCCGCCCGTTCAAACTTACAGATACCGCTTCTTCAAAATATTTAATTCATAACCTATGTGGGACTTGATTTTTCCCACATGTATTTATTATCTTTTATCATTTCTAAGTGTGATTTTGGGAGTTAACATCTCATTCATTACTCCATGAATTTGAACTTCCAAATATTTTATTTAATCTACTCATGAAGTAGAACACATTAATATATAAAATCATTAAAATTAATTAATGACACTCATATTAATTTATGTTCAAATTCCAACACTATATATATATATATATATATATATATATATATATATATATATATATATATATGCTCATGTAAACTGTAACCGTACACCGTAAAAAGAGTTTCATAAATTAAATTTATAGAGTAGTCGATAAATATATTTTAAGAAACTTAGAAAATTCGATAAAATAATAATTAAATTGCATGTATATATGCATCATGGAGTTGTATTATAATATTAATAACTTCAAGTAAGTTTGAATTATATAAATAAATTGCATCAGAAAATCTTTTGTTATATATATATATATGTATATTTATATGTTTTCATGTAATTTTTTTTCTTCTCGATTTCAAACATTATTCCACGATCAATTATATTGATTAAAAGAGTTTATTTATTTTTCTAGTTAAATTATTGAAGCGGGAAGTAGATCCAATTAGTTTGTAGTGTTTTGGAAGAAAATTTTATAAGTTGATCATGTGACCAATATAATATTAATAGTCATATAAAGAAATCACATTTCGTTTACGTGTGGAAACTGTATGATTAATTAATCAAAGAAAGTTCATATTAACCTCCCCTTGAAAGGGTAATAATAGTACTTAATTAGACCATAAAGATGTGATAAGTAATTAATGAAGGAGAAATCTAAGGCGATCATTTTGAAAAACAAATCAATCAATATAATGCAATTAATTTTTAATAGTCAACTGATCATCAGATCTCTGAAAGTAAAGTCATTGGGATTAGTTAAATACAACTCCTACACTCCCACTACTTTTATTATGGAATTGATATTTCTGCGTTACACAACATCCTTTAATATAAAAATTGTACATAAAAATTAAATATGAATGTATTTAAATTTTATCTATTTATATTTTTATCTATTATCGGATGTCAAAATGTAAATAAATAAAATTCAAATACACTCATGTCCAATTTTCATGTTCACATAGAATTTTTATTAAAATGAATAGTAAATAAGTATCGTACTTATGTGATAAAAATCTTGTAAAGATATTAATTTTTACTGTTGAAAATAATAATTTTCTACTTTTACATATATTAAATTTACATTTATAAATAAATAAACATCACCACCTCTTTATGAAAAATTATAAAAGGCTACATTAATTTATCCAGTCCCTCCACCAACACGTACATGACAATTGACACATGCGTACGCCCGTTTAAATAGATGTATAATGCAGTATCTTGTCGGCAACACATGAAAATCTACGTATAAATCAATGTACCATCCCTATACGTACACAAAAGATAGAAGCGCACGTTCACTAATTACCTCTTCTCTCGGTATGATTTGCTCATTTCTATTCCAAATTGGGGATATATCCTAATTCTTAAAAATAATTTATGAAATCCTAAATTTAAATAAGATATACTTTGCCTTTTAAATGACAATTTAGAAAATCCTAAAATCAACAAATACTATAATACTAGTAATACATTTTGGGTTGTTTGCAACAAATATAGGTATTTATACTGAAATCAAATAAACCTATATATATATATATATATATATATATATATATACTTTTGAATTTTAAGATTTTACAAATTAACTAATTAAAAAAGTTAAAATGTTCTCTAATTTTGGCTATACAATAACCAGAATGAAGGATGATCAATATATCATCTACCTTGCAAAAAGAGTTGAATTCGTAGTGATGCTTCATATATTTTACAAAAACGAGTAGTATTCGTTAGTAATTTTTTTGTTCACAAAAAAAAAATTCCTCTTTTAACTAATATTTAGAGCATCTCCGGAGATAGTCTATCTGTTCGAAGGATTGAAAGATTATCTGGTGGATTGATGTCATATGGACTAAATATAGTCCATGATATAGTCCACCTTGCTAGAAATGTTCTTATAAGAGTAAAATTACACATTATTTTTAGGGAATTAATATTTCCACAAGCTCTCAATCACATGAGTGTCGTGTTCATGTACTATTCATGTGAGTGGAAGTATCATTTTTGTCCCTATTTTTAATTTTGTTAACATAATTTTATTATTATGACATTATTACTAAACTAGTAACTTATTACATACAAGGTAGGTTAAAACAAAATAGTACACCTATAATATAATTATAAATTTTACAAATGCGACCTTTTTTTGGAACAGATGGGAATAGCATTTTTTTATAAATTATTCTAAAAATAATTTATTAAATCCACTATTTAAATAAGATATTATACTTTGCCTTTTAAAAGTCGATTTATAAAATCATAAAAAATTTCCAAATTTAAAGAGGGAGAGAAGTTTCAGACAGACAATATTGACATTAACCTATTTATCATCACTAGATTTTAAATTTTGAAAAAGAAAAAAATACACCACAAACTATCATCTCTCCTTGCAATGTATGTATACTCGTGTAGGCAAGCCAGTCTGAAGAGTAACAAAAAACCTAGTTTACATTCAGTAGAAACATTTCACAAACGAGACATATATCCTCTTTGGTTCAAAGTTGCAAAATGTTATCGAAGTACAAAAACAGAATGAACTCTCTTGATTTGTCCAACAAGATAAGTACTCTACAGAAACAACTTGCAGCTAATAAAGCTTTAATGGCTCTTCGAATTGTCTTCGTCGTCGTCGTCGTCATCTTAACTCTCTCATACTCGCAATCCGCTTCCCAAGGTATCTGTAGTAGATATACTGCAATATGATCTATATTATCATCTTTGTTAAGGTACAACAAATTCCATTCAACACTATAGCAAATGAATGCATGAAAGATAGAAATGACATTTAATATGAAACTAGTAGAATATCGTCAAGAGGATACAAATAAATCAAGTCCCACGCATGCTGCTGCGTCTAGTAACCATGGCATATTGGCTTTTATTCTGTTCCATTCCGTGCTTCTTATAAGAATGCTGCAATTACTTGCACAAGAACATGAGAGCGAGAAAGACAAGAGTCAAAAAAACAAAGAAACAGACTATGGATAGAGAATGCACCTTCCCACATAAGTGACATTGGCAATGAGTGCAAATATGAACATGAGAGGATTTAATCCCTACAAGTTTTCAACAAGTTCTTAGCTTCGAGGATTAAATCTATAAAGTATAATTACAATTTCCTTTTTTGGACTAGGATAAGGAATTCACCTCAACACTCCCTCTTTTAATCTGTGCGCAATGAATTCAAAAGTTGTATTAGCTACGGCCAACAATATTTATAAAAGAATAACTAGAAAAACGGCAAAAAAGTATAAACATGTAAACATGTGATTTGAACTTTAATTTTAGCTCTCTACTTACATTCAAGTAAATTTGAGGGATTCGACCACCCATGTAGATAGCGGCCATCATCCAGCCTAACCACTGGCCAACCACATAATTGGTTGTGCCATGTTCCTGCTTAAGCATTTTTACCCCAAGTATGTAAGTATATCACGGAAACAAGATAGCTCTGCCAAATGTCAAAATTGAATATGCAAATCACTATCTTACTTGTAATAGTCTCCTCGCACTAAATGCAACGGTTACTTGCACTAAAGCTTTGGTCCTTTGAGGCATGTCGATTGAAGTAGCTAGAAATGCTGCATAACCAGCCTGAAAATGTATGAATAAGTTAATTAACACTACTAGTATAATTAGATGAAATACATCAACTGCTCTTAATAATTATGTTATTTATTTGAAAATGACTTGATTAGAAACTGAAATTTGTTACGGCTAAAAAGAAAGTAATGCTCTCTTTAGCTTTTGGTTTTATTAGAATTCAACGCAAGGAGGTTCAGGTATAAATTCATTCTACATGTAAGGTATATAATTGATCAATCTAGAGTTTGAATCGAGTATGAACAACTAGATACATAAGTTTCTCTACTCCATATCAGTACTATGAATCTTAAAACGAGAAAAAATAACATTAAAAATTCAGTAATTAAACAAGTAATGGAAGTCTTGCTAGTATGCAAGTGATTCAAATAATGGGTAACGGCAAAAAGAAGTTAATTCATATGCGAATAATTCATATAACTCACAGAACGTGGGATTGGCTTAGGCTGGCTGATAGATTTCTTGTTCGACATTGCAGCATTATCAGCCTCATCATCTGAAGACGAGTCATTGTCAAGTCCAACAGCTGAAGGGCCACTTCTTGTGCTCCATAGATAAGATCGAATAGGCGGAGTTGCACTGCCGGCCAATGATCTTGCTGACCTGCAAAATTTTATCATATTTCTTGAATTCAGGCCATAATAGAGAAAACAATTAATTGTACATAAAACAAAATAATTATAGTAATTTTGAATTATATAAAATAGTAGAGATATTAGGAAAAGACATATGTATGGAGAACATAAACGTACGTGAAATAGAAGTCCCTACGGACAGGGACCGAGGGTGTGACTGCTTCTCCTCCAGGTATTGGAATGGCTGAATTATTATCTGCCTTTGGTGGTCGCAGAGGTTTCTTTGCTTCTTCAATCTAACACAACATAATTCATGTTCCCAATTATTAACAAAACAATGTAAAGAAAATATTACTCCTTCCATTCCACAAAAGTCCCGTTTCCGTCTGCAAAAAAAAAAAAAAAGTTCCACAAAAAGAGTTTTTTTTTTATAATTATTTTATAAAGAGGAGTTTTCCACCTTGCAACCAGACTATGTGTACAAGGCTTTCAATAAGAATTTAGTTTACAATTAAATCAAGTTCTTTCTTGAACCACTTAAGCAAGAGACAGGGTTGTCTTTTTATTTACTGATAGTAGCATTAAATGAGGCAATATCTTCAAAATTTATCATTCTAACTTTATTGTCGTGCCATGACTTCTAAACCAACAAGTAGTATCATTATCTAGGGTTAAGATGGGACAAACATACATCCTTTATATTTATAAAATAAATGTAAATAGATTCTTTATTGTGGAACAGATGGAGTATTAGTTAAAAGAAAGAAAAAGGGGAGAGAAAAGTAATTGTACCGGTTGATTAGCATCAGCTTTTTTGGTTTTCCACCAAGTACAACTATATACATGATCGTAGTAGAGGCTCTGTAATACAAGTAATACAGTACTTGTTGTGTATAGCTGCTCAACAAATACCCAATAAAACATAAATTATGATTTTATAATTAATTTAAATGAAAAATTAGATTACACGTATGCTTAAATTTAACAGTTATTGATGTATATATATGTATATATATATATATACGATCCGGTTAGCATGAAGTTTTTTTTTTGTAAATTGATCAATTGGTCAATAGAATACTGACACACATACAACCTCGCATGCGTGTCAGTATTCTATTGATTAATTGACCAACTTACCCCAAAATAAACTTCACACTAACCACTTATATATATACATATATATATATATATATATATATATATATATTGATTCCAATACAGTGGCGGACCTACATTAGGGGCAGAGGTACCTGCCCCCCACTATAATTTCATGGGTCAGGAGGTCCATCCGGTTTAAAAAAAAAAAAATTGAGAAGGCTACAACACTGCTTCGGTACTTACCTCTAAAGACTACAATATTACTAGTCTACTATAGTATTACTATTTTCGAGAAGGCTATTAGTCTACTACAACTACTAGTCTACTACGGTATTTCTATTACCTCTAAAAATTTGAAAAGAATACAACAATACTACGGTACTATTATTTTGAGTATAAAAAAGATCAACATGTTGGTTAAAATAAGAAAATATAATGTATATTCCCAAGTTTATTTGTTGTGAAAATTCGCTCTAGTTTTGTCTGTTGCTAATGTAACTGTTGAAATGACATTTTCAGTCATAACATTGTGAAAAATGAACTCTATAACCAAACGAGGGATGAATGACGATTTAAAAATATACATTGAGCGTGATATTTTGTAACTATTAAAAAAAGATGATCACGCAATAATTTTAAAAAATGAAACCTTAAAAAATGTTATTGTAAATAATATTTCAGAATTATTTAATTTTTTGATTTATTTTATTATATCTTTATTTGTAAGAGATTTTTTTTTTCAAATTTGAACTCATTGAACTATCATGCTAGATCCGCCCCTGTTCCAATGTATGCATAAATTAAAGAGTAATTAATAATTAATTAAAAAAATTGAGTAAAGGTAGGGGTAAGGAACTGAATGTAGATTACCAGGGCTGTGTAGTATTGGGTTGGCAACTGCATCCAAAATACAGATTAATATGAGACTGATATAAAAATAAAATTTTAATTTAATAAAAGAAAAAAAAAAAGAAAGAGAAGAAGAGTAATCACCGTAGCAGGTTCAAGAAGGCAACCAACTAGATTGAAGATATCACTGTACCGTGGAAAAACAAGAATCTTGAAATTATTAATAGAGGAGGTTGTTTGGTAATTAAGCTATAAATAATGTAAAGTGTGTGTATAATATTGTAATTGTATATGGATGGGAGAAAGGAAAAAAGAGAGGGAGAGAATACCCAATGACCCAAGTGAGGAGGAACAAAAGGGAGACACCATGACTGGATTTGGAGCGGAAGTTGGTGATGATTTGTGGGATTTCAGCAACTCCCCAACTGACCAGGCTTACCAGTCCGGATGCAAAAGAGAGTTTGTCTTTGCCGTTGCATAAGCAGTCCTCGAAGTATTTATCGACCCAGCCCACACATGGCTTCCTCTCCTTTATGCAATACGACGACGACGACGACGACACTACTGTGCTGTGCAGTACTAATTGCAAGTGCTTCTTCATCTCCCTACTCTCTCTCTCTCTCCTCAAATCAAATGACTGACTTCACTTGGGGGAGCTTGAAAAGTGGTTTCCAAGGTGGACGACTTCAAATTTCAGTGCTCGATCGGATCAATTTAAATAAACTAATACTACTTGCCAATTTACACTTTTATCCTCCACTTTTTATCTAATGCATTTTCTCTCTCTCTCTCATTTTTTTTAAAAAAAAAATCTTTAAAAAATCCTTATTTGAGGATTGGGGTCCCACGGCCCTCGCTTTTACTTCTTCAAGTAATTGTAGGTAGTGCCATTATACTCCCTCGGTCGGTCCGTTACTATTTGTCCTCGTATCAAGAAGAGCCATTAATATTATTATTTTTAATTAAAAATAATTTTAAATATCAATATTACATTTGTCACGTCCTAAAATAGGTCCATATAATCTATTTTGAGTCGTTAAATATATGATACATAAGTTGTGAGTTTAATATAAATATTGTTTTGTAGACAATATCCCAGTATGATTTAGGTCATCTCTATATCCTAGCACAAAGTTAGGTCAAAGTTTGATTCGTTAATAAATATAATTTAAATCTAAGCACAAAAAATAGTTCTAATAAAAATATGAGTAGAATCTGAGTAAAATTATACTCGACTCGTTTAGTATTTAAACTACTCGAATAATCGATTGTGACTCGATACGTACTTGGCTGATACATATTCGAGGAGATACTCGATACATTCTTTTATAATATGTACAAAATTAAATAAAATTAGGATAATTAGTTATTGTTTTTTATTTTATTTTTAATTTTTATTGTGATTTTTTGTTTGTGTGGTGTAATTGTAAATTTATTTTTTGATTCTTAAGTATAATAATTAGTTCATTTTAAAATTATATGTATTACCATGTTAGTCATTATGTAGAGACTGGAATTTTAGCTTGAATCCGAAACTCAAGAGTAATTTGAATATAATTCGATCTTAGTTGGATTTAATTCGAGTAACAAATATTTGAGTCAAGTGAGTTTTTTCAAATACAATCCGAATCCGAATTAAATACAAATATAAATATGAATTTAATTTTTTAAATCAAATTTGTGCAACCCTACGTTTAGTTTAATTCGACTCGTTTAACTCCCTGCCAATTCAGGAAAGTATCATAGTAAAACATCCTTGTGCATGTTATAATATGTATATTATCTCCGGAATTTTGGGCTCTGTTACGCAGGCTGTAAATCTTTTATAATATGTACCGGCACTCAGTGGCGTGCTTACTGATAGTTGAAGTAGCATATAGTATTTTCTTAGCCAAAAAAGAAAAAAAAATAAAAACAGAGGAAAAATTAAAAAAATTGAGGAGCTGGTCGGTCAGTATACGGATATCATCAAAATCTATCTCAAAGCAGCTGAATGAACAATGTATCATATAAGGGCCAAGTTCATGTATACTTATAACTTATAAACAAGCTGTGACAGTACTGCTTTTCCAATGGCGCCAATCCATGCATGTAACATGAGTGATCTTCGATCACCGATCAGGTTATCTTGTTATGCCTAACTCTATGCTAGATGAACTTGGCTAAAAGAATCATCCACGTTCATTCTAGCTACCTCCAAACTAAAATCTTCAATTTTTTTCGGGTTATATATATATAGAATTAATTCACAAAGAATTAGGTTGTTGAGGAAGCGGCCCATTTTAGTAAAAATATTCTGAATATATAACGACTTATAAAAATAAAAAAAAATTATAACAAGCCGCTACAGGTTGTAGTAATTTTGGTAACCTCAGTATTTGCCAAAATGGGTTGTTACTCCAACAATCATGATTCTTTGTGGATGGAATCCCATATATATATATATATATATATATATATATATATATATATATATATATATATATATATATATATATATTAGACTTGATATAATTAGTTAATTGTTAGGTCAAACATATTAACTGAAATTAAATAAATTGGTTAATTATTTTTATTTATTTAAATTGATTAAAGTTTGAACTCATATTTTTTAAAATAAATATAATTTTAAATCGATTAATTATTTTTTAATTCATATACTAGCTAGTACTATTATTACACAAAATACCGATATATCTCAACTAATGAGCGTCTCCCATATGGACGCACGCGTAGACATCGCTCACACAGAGTAGATAGAAATAGATAAATATAGTATAGACTCCACGTAGTAAGTATAGCATAGTCGATAATTAATGAATTTAAGTGTCATTAACCCAAACAACTCCCTCCACGTGGCATAGTTTATACCCAAGACGTACACCTGTGACAAATTTTTTGGAGAAATCCCACCTGATGATATCTGAGTCCTTTACTCCATCCACATGATACAGGTAAGGTGTTAGTTTGATAAAATAAAATGAAATTAATCGTTGACATTTAATTATTTTTTAAATATAATCATTGGACATGATAAAGAAAAAGAAGAAAAATTAATCGTTGACATTGAGTCTATAGTTGTTGGATTTGATACCATAAAAAATAGGAAGGATTAAAAAAATTACACAATTTGGGTGAGCAATTATATTATTTAAAGCATGTATACTATATTTGATCTTGTTATTTTGGTTTAAAGCATGTATACATGACAACAGTATGCTTGTCATGTTATTCAGGTTACTACAGTTACTGGTTATGAAGGCTTGGTTTATTATTTCACAATTTGAAAGCCACTTTTGCACATTTCAGTGTAGATGTCTATAAAAGGAGTTGGCTTAGCCTTTTAGAATTGACTTTGGGAAAATATATGTTTTCTAATGTTAAATTTTAATATGTCTGTCTAAATAATTAAATTTTAATATGGTCTATAGAATTATATGGTTCAATTTTCTACTTATCTTGTATGTTTTATAAATTAATATGTTCTTATTTTGGGTGACTAATGTTGTTCTAAATGTGTTAGTTTATGTAAATTCTAGTATTCTAGTTACAAAAGAATTATACTAGTATTCTAGTTACAAAAGAATTATAAATATGTTTCAATATTTAAACGACATTCATAGGATGTTAATAATAATTTTGAAAAATTATTTAAATATGGAAGGTATTAATAATTTTAATTTAAAATTTTATTAGTATAGTTTTTAGCATTTTATTATTTATATTAATAATTTTTATATCATATTATTACTAATTAATTTAATTATAGCGGTCATAATTTTATTTTTCAAAAATTTTGTTTAAAAGTCAAAATATCTTAAAATGGTTAATATGATTTTGAACCATAACTATATAGTTACAACCCACAAATCATATTAAAAATAGTTAATATGGTTTTAGTTCTTAAATGAATTTAGTTCTTAAATGGAACCATAACCATATTTTAAAAATCAAAATCAACCTATAATCATATTTTATCAGGCCTAATATATATATAAGATGCTTCTCTAAGATTCGCGATTCGTTGTGCCCCAGATTCGCTGAGAACAAAAGAGCCAATGATATAACTTAATTCACAAGCCTAAGCACCTGAATTCAAGCCAATTAAAGAATAAACAAAATTATCATTCTCTCAACATACCTCCCAATTTCAGCAAAATTCCTAACAATTAAAGAATAAGCACCTGAATATACCTCCCAATTTCAGCTCCCGAATTCGAGTTATATGAAACTGAGTTATATGAAACTGAATTTTATACCACTATTTATAAAAATTAGAAATTTTGTAGAATAATTTTTTTGGCAAATGGGACTCTTTTTGTGACAAAGGGAGTATTTACTTAAATTGTAAGACCTCAACTTTATGAATAAAGATGAATTTTCTATAAATATCATTTTTGAATATTATTGAGTGAATTTGATATAATGTTATAGTTGTGGGTAATATTTATAAATTTTACAAAGTACGCAAGTTGTTATATAATATTCGATTGGTCGGGGAATATTCGTTTTAACAGAGAATATTCGTACGACGGCACAATCATTGATGGACCCCACAAACGGAATTATTGTCAGATTGAGAAAACGACAAAAATATTTTTTTATAAATAACGGCGTAGTTATTCTGAATTAACCTTTGTTGGAATACACGGTGGTTAAAATACGATGTCTGGCGTTGTTGCAGATAGCACACAAGATGTTACGCATATTTTTGAATTATTGATTCTTACGTAAAGAAGACACTTACTCGATAATGGGTAATCTTACACGACAGACGAGTTAATTGGACGGTGATTTTTTTTTATTTATTTTTTTACTTGTGACTCTAAAAATGTATAGTATTTATTCTAATGAAATTTTTATAAAATATAGTATTTTAGGTATAATTTGGATACATATACAAAAGCAGAGTTATCTTGTGAGACCCCAGATTTTACTTAATAAAGATTTAATTTTCTCAAAATATTTTTTCAAAATTACGGTGTGGATTTGAGATAACGAGTTATTAATATTATTATTTGCAATATTAACTATGTCTGAAGTTACGCGAGGAGAGGTTTAGTCACCTAATTGCGCCATGATAGGGAGAAATCCTTATTAAAGCCCCTCTTTCACAGGAGCGACACAGTGGAATTAATAGTGTGAATAATAATAATGATGATGAAATTTTATTTTATTAGTATTATTAATATAATAAAAGCAGAAAAACTTTTTATATAAAATGTAATACTTTTATAAAGTTATTCGTTTTATTAGACAATAATTAGAATATATTATATTTTATTATGCGTAGTGTTTGCATAGTGCGTGTATAGTGTTTGCGTAGTAAAATCTTTTTAAAAGTTATTCGTTTTATTAAATTATAAATAGAATATATTATATTTTATTGTAAACCAATACGGACCGTCCGCTTTAAAAAGTAAATCGATCCGGACCGTTCATGGATTGAGTTCTTATTCAATCCATTCTTTTATAAATAGAAGCTCATTCCTTCATTATTTTTATGAATTTCTTCAAACTCTGTAGAGAAAGCGTAAAGAGAATTATTTTCTATAATCTTAAGCGTATTTCTTTAGCGTTTAAGAAAGCTTTGAAATAGTGGTGCAAGTTTCTTCAAGTATATCCCCACCCTACCGCGTGAGTACTCTTCTTTTATAAGGTAAGGGATATTATTTGTTGTATTAAATAAGGGGTATTATTTCTTTCATATTCATGAAAAGAACTTCATTATTCCATTCTTTATTATTACTGTTGGAATAACTTTTGTATCGTAGTATCTTGGTGAAATTCTTCATTATTCCATTCTTTATTATTACATTGGAATAACTCATATACATAGTATACTTGGTGAAATTCTTCTATTATTCCATTCTTTATTATTACATTAGAAATATCATGTATGTATGCGTTTCTGGCGGGACTGACAGATTAAAATCTTTATTATTACATTGGGAATAACTTTGTCTGTGCGGTCTCTATCGCATGCATGGTGAATCCTTCTATTATTTCCTTCTTTATTATTCTGTTGGAATAACCTGTCTATGTGGATTTCTACATGCATGGTGAATGATCCATTGTATTCATTCCTTATTAAATTCTGGAAATGATCTGTATACGTAGATTATCGCATGGCGGGTGAATATCCATTTGCAGTTTCATATATTCTTTATTATACTCAGTTGGTTAAAGTTTTGACTTCTATACTCCATAAAATCAGTGGAATATCCTTGATATTTGCGCTTCATCCAGTATCTTTTCATGAAAATATTCTTCTGAGCATTCTTGCATTTTACTCTACAAAGAAGTATCATGTTGATAATTTGGACATTATTGAGTTCAGGATAAATTAACTTATAAATCTTTAAAATTTATTCTTGAACTTGTTTTATTGAATTATTGTGTCATTGTCATGATGAGTTATGTTGGTTATTATGTGAAAACATGAAAGTTTCTTAGAAATCACAAAGGGTTGAAAATCAAATTTTGGTGAAAATGGAACATGAAAATTTAATTGACCATATCTCCTATTATATTTTGAATTTTTGAGTGTGGTCAAGTTCTAGAGTTAGATCTATGAGTTTTGTAACATCTCCGAGTGGAATCACTTTGGAAAAGGTGTCGTAGATTTTTAAAGTGTGGGTGATTTTAGCAAAGGAGTCAAAAGTTGGAAATTACCAAATCTTCTTCGTCCAGATTTTAAAAGAAATTTGTTTTTTACCAATTAATTTGTGAGAAAAATTCTGGACTTTTGGGACATGAAAGTATATGGTATAAAAAAGCTCATGTCCAAAAATGAGCTCATTCCGACTTAAAATGAGTAAGTTATGACCATTTCAATATTTAGGTTTCTCTGACGAAAAACACTATTACTATAGTTCTATAACTCCGATGACCATGAAATTTAAACTGGAAGATCACGTTAATATGTGTAGGATCCTGCCAAGATTTGGGAATTTCTGGAGTTAAACTTGAGGTAGCTAATTTCTTAAGGAATTAATTAGAAATTGATTTTTGAAAAATAGTAAATGAATTTTAAAAATTTCGAGAAAAATATATGTTCATTATGGGACTATATTCTCGCTAAATCCCGAAAAAGAAATATTTTTGAAACCCGATTTGGTATTTTTCATGAAAATAGTTTAATTCTGAACATATGAGTTAAATATGTTATGTGAAGTAACAAAGTTGAAAAATAGGATTTTATGGCTTGGAAATCCTATATAAGGTATATGCAGATTTTTGATGAGGAATTTGATCATTGGTGATGAAATCTTATGATTATGGTATCCTTTGAATGATTAAATGCATTATTTGATAAAGTATAAACAATTGAAATAAATTGGGTGATTAAAATATTGTTATAATATTAATAATATTAGATTATGAGTTTATTAGGTGATTGATAATATTTGGATAAATTTAAAGTCTTTAATATTTATCCTTGTTTTAGTTTGATTAATGCTTATATCATTGTCATCATCCTCATGCTTATATGGTGATGAAAGTTATCTTTGGCTTACGTGCGAAGATGAACTGTTGTTTATGGAATTATATATCTTTGGCTTACGTGCAAAAATAGATTGTTGATTATTGGTTTTATTGTTGTATATTTTTGGCTTACGTGTAGAGATGGACTTGGTATGATTATGACCAGGGATTATTCGGTATAGTCATGACCATTGATGATTTAAAGAATATCATTTGCCCGTAGAGCAGGGATGATTCGATGATGTGGTTTATTTATTAAGCTGAGTTCCAGCGATAAAAATTAATGAAAACATTTTAAATCATAGAAGATAGTAAATTTTATTCTCTACTTGACTCTTCTAATAGATTGCTTGTTCCGCTGCAGTTAAACTTGATGTCTATTATATTTTATCAGTTTAACATTGTTGAAGACTAATGATAATTTATTCTGCATTATCTTAGTCATAATATTTCTTACTGGGTAGTTGAGCTCACCCTTTCTTTCACTGTTCTCTTCAGAAAATGAGAATATAGCTGGGACAAGTCGAGAAAAGAAGTGACGGTCCAGATGATAGCATTAGTAGTCCTCACTATTCTGATTAAATAGTGTGTCAATAAATGTAATGAAGACTTCTTTGAGTTTGTATACTGTCTAGATGACAATATACGTATTAAAACTCTTAGTTTATGTTTTGTCGTATTTTACACGACGGTTGTATTATTAAGTTGTATTTGAATTTTGTACCATGTATTTGGCGACTCAAGATGGGTGATGAATACCTATTTTTGGGGGCGTCACATATACAGTCTGTATAACCCTGTTTTTAGGAGTCACAAGCAAAAAAAAACTCAAAATGTCCAATATTCATGTCTAAAAAATCGGTCTGTGTAGACTTTTTCCTCAATAATTCTTAGAGTAATTACTGTTCAATATTTTATTTTATTTATTCAATAATTGCTGCGTTGATATTTTATATTATTGTTGTTTCAATAATTATCACTGCACAGTATTTTCTATTATCAAATCAATAATTCATATTATTTGAATAATATTATTAGATAAAGATTATTGGCAATGCCTAGAAAGTTCTCACATCGAGAGGTTTGGTCACCTAATTACTGGCGTCGATGAGAAAAAATCTTATCGAAAAGCCCTTCTTTCTTTCCGGAACTACCGTTGTCATTATTGTGATTCTGTAATATTATTTGTGAATAATTAATTATTAATTTATATGATAAGGAAATATTTATTTTATGTGGACATAAATGATGGATAGAAAAATATTTATTTTATGTGGTTATAAATGGAGGAATTAATATTGAGGTGTTTTATCAGTATTTTGTCGGATTGCAGATATTAAATAATCAAATCGGTGTTCTTAAAGCTCTATTGCTTGAGTTATAATTTTAATTCGACCGTTGGATCGTTGTGATTTTTGGATATGTTATACATATATAAGTTGAGTATATGTCCATAAATTTTGAACCGTTAAAAATTAACGTATGATTTTTTATGAATTTTATGAAGTATTGAAAATCGTCCGTTTGTGGATTTCGGATATTTTTTGTTTGGAATTTGGAAAAACTTTCTTCTGCAAAGTTATAGAGAATTCGATTTCATATGTAATTGACATAAAATTCGTATTTTTTTTTATAAAAGGGCTGTTTTTTATGAATTATTGATGTTTTAAAAATTAAAATGTTTTTATTAAAATTGGGTGGGACCCACTTTTTGTTTTTCAAAACATGTGGGCCGAAATTTTTGGTTCCAAATTGGCTGCTCTACAATTCAAGGTGGGTGGCGTGGAAGATTAAAAAATATATATATTATTTTATTATTTAGTCTCCTATGGCGTTATAGCATTTTCCTATAAATAGGCGCTTAAGTTAGAATTGAAAATCACACCAGAATCAGAGAATTCTTCTTCTATAATATTGAGCGTATTTCTTTTGAGTTTTAGAAAGCTTTGAGCGTAGAAAACTGTAAAAGTTTTCTTCAAGAATATCCCCGCTATATATACTAGTTGGAATACTCTTCCATACTCGTTTTCTATACTCATTTTGTTAAAGTTTTGGCTTCTATACTCCATGAAATTAGTAGAATATCATTGATATTTGCGCTTCATCCAGTATCTTTTCATAGAAATATTATTCTGAGTATTTTTAATAAGTTTTAACTTTTTCATGCCGAAGTACTATTAACGGAGTTACTATTCCTAAAGTACTATTTACGGGGTACTATTCACTCGAGTACTATTCACCCAGGGTACTATTCATGATAAAAATTGATTCGTTTTTGGTCCAAATTATTTTTAGTATAATATTATTCTTGAATTTTACTCCACAAAGCAGTATTATGTTGACAATTTGGACTTTATTGATTTTTGGATAAATTAAATTATAAATCTTTAAAAATTTATCCTTGAACTTGTTTTATTGAATTCTTATATCATTGTCATCATCCTCATATTTATATTACATTGAAAGTCATCATGGCCTATAATTGGATAGATGAACTTATATGATTATGACCGGTATTATTCGGTATAATCATGACCGTAATATTACAAATGATATGGTAAAAGTCCTCATTGGCCCGTAGTGCATTGATGAACAGTTTTTGGCATGATCATAACCATTGATGAATACACGAATATCCTTGGCCCGTAGAGCATGGATAATTTGTGGTCGTAATACTAAAGAATATCATTGGCCGTAGTGCAGGGGTGATTCAATGATGTGGATTTATTATTAAGCTGAGTCTCAGCGATAAAAGTGATGAAAAACCTTTTAAAACATAGAAGATAGTAGATTTTTTGCTCTACTTGACTCTTCTAATGGATTACTTGTTCCGCTGCAGTTAAACTTGATGTTTGTTATATTTTATCAGTTTAACACTGTTGAAGGCTAACGATAAATTATTCTGCATTATCTTAGTCATAATATTTTTTACTGGGCTAGTTGAGCCTACCCTTTTGCTTTCATCGTCCTCTTTAGGAAATGAGAACGTAGCCGGGACTAGTCGGGGAACGGAGTGACGGTCCAGATGATAGCATTAGTAGTCCTCACTATTCCATGAAATAGTGTGATAATATATGTATTGAGGACTCCATTTGAGTTGAATACTGTCTAGAAGACAATATTCGTTTTAAAACTCTCAGTTTATGTTTTGTCGTATTTTACACGATAATTGTATTATTAAGTTGTATTTGAATTTTATACCATGTATTTGGCGACTAAAGATGGGTGATGTATAACTATTTTGGGGGCATCACATACATCAGACTAAATGTTCAATCTGACCCGCAAGTGAAGAAGCCGGTGGTAAACAAACTTCAGCCAGAGTGAAGTAAATGAGAAACTTCAGCCAGAGTGAATTCACACAAATGACATACATTACTCATTGCAGAAGGAAGGCTCGGTTTTTATGTGTTTAAATAGTTATGTTACTTAAGGTTTTTATGCTAGTTAAGTATTAAGCTTCTAAACTTCCCCGTATATATATATATATATGTATATATATATATATATATATATATATATTAGGTCTGAGAAAATATGATTATAGGTAGATTTTGATTTTCAAAATATGGTTATGGTTCCATTTAAGAACTAAAACAATATGAACTATTTTTTAATATGATTTGTGGGTTGGAACTATATGGTTATTGTGACGCCCCCAAAATAGGTCCAAACCACCCAACCCATTCCGAGTCGCCAAATACATGGTACAGAAATCAACTACAACTTTATTACTACAATTTTCGTGCAAAAATACAACAACACATATGTTGTGAGTTTTGATACAAATATATATACTAACAGTGACTCTTGACACCAACTTGGATAGCACGTCACAATGCCACCTTGCATAAAGGTACAGTCAAAAACTGTTTTAGAAATTAAAATCTTTGGGAAGTGCTCAAGAAAACCTTCGTACATGGGAGGCCATGCGTGTAACGCCCCAAAAATAGGTATACAACACCCATTCTGAGTCGTTATTAACATGGTACAGAAACAACTACAATTTTATTAATACAACATAAAAACTGTGAGTTTAAATACAAATATTGTCTTCTAAACAAGATCAACACTCAAATAAGTCCTCATTATAATTACTGATATATTATTTTACAAAAATGGTGAGGACTACTAAAACAACTTTCTAAAACCTTCATTCCATACCCCGACTAAGATTAACTTTCCACATTCTCGCCTCCCAAAAAGAAAATGGAACAAAAAGGAAAAGGGTGAGCTCAACTAGTCCAAAGAAGAATATTATGACTAAGATAATATAGAACAAATTATCGTTAGTCTTCAACAGGGAAAAATCTGATAAAATACAATAGACAACAAGTTTCAGATCAATATTTCCAGCGAAAATAATAATTCATAGATGAGTTACGTAGAGAATGAAATCTACTATAATATATGAATTTAAAATTCCATCATCATTATTTTATCCATGTAACATCAATTAATATTCATCTTGAATCAAATATTCATCTTTGCACTACAGGCCAAAGATATTCATCAGTTGGTCATGTTCATCTCAACACGTATTCATCTTTGCACTACGGGCCAAAGATATTCATCAAAAAATCATTAATCTTTGCACTACAGGCCAAAGATATTCAGTAAAATCATCATTTAGGACTGAGGATGATGAAAAATATTTTAAAAAAAACGAATCTATTGAAACAAAAAACAAATATTAAGGATTCGTACTTTAAACAATTTGAGTTCAAAAATACTTCATAAATAATCATAGTGGAGCAAAATTCAAGAATGATCAAAACATGGATACAATCAAAGTTAGTATCCATAATAGGTATTTTGGACAAAAAACAAAAATTTAATTTTTCTGTGAATAGTGCCGTATTCGTGAATAGTAACTCCGACACTAAAAGAAAAGAATTTCACAATAAAAATACTATCAATATTCCATAATGATATTGGAAGAAATAATATTATTTTTTTATAATAATATCCCTTACCTTGAAAAGAATAATCTTACAGGTGGAATATCGGATATAATCTTTGAAGGAACTTGCACCGTATAGCAGAACACTCAAAGTATCAATATACTCACAAGTATAAGCTCGATAATAGAGAGAGAAAACTTCAATTTCTGGTGTGATTTTCAATTCTAACCTAAGCACCCTATTTATAGGAAAATGCTTAGAACACCAAAGCAGAAAATTTAATAAAATATTAATATATATTTATTAAATTCTTACGCACACATAATCTGATTCAAAACATTATAATATATTTAGTAACAAAATACTCCTCCTCCTCATAAACTCATATATCCCACATTCATTGTAAAAATATCACCATTATTATATTATTAAAATATAATAATATATTTAAATAAATTATTTATCGAAAAGATAAAATATCAATTTTTCAACAATTGTCACTTTAAAATTTTCTCCATCTATATCCATATAAATGAATATTTTCCTTATCATATAAATTAATAATTAATTATTCACAAAAATATTATAGAATCACAATCTTTTGCAACCAGTGCCGTTCCCAAGAAAGAGGGGGGGTCGAAGAAGGATTTCTCCTTCTTGGCAAGCAATTAGGTAACCAAACCTCTCCTTGAGCGAACTTTTAGACATTGCCAATAATGTTATCTAATAATATTATTCAAATAATATGAATTATTGATCGATAATGAAAATCTTGTGTAGTGACAATTATTAAAACAACAATAATATAAAATATCAACGTAGCAATTATTGAATCAATAAAATAAAATATTAAACAAGAATTCATTGTAACAATTATTGAGTAGTACCTTTTACGTAAGAATCAATAATTGGTGCAATACTGCAATGTCTTCTTGTGTTTTAACCAATTTAGTATTCCAACAATATTAATTTGGTAACAACTACGCCAAGTATTTATAAAAACTTATACTTGTCGTTTTTTCATCCAATCGATTTCCGTTATGGGGCCCACACCAGGCTGCGCCGTCGTATGAATATTCTCCGACAGTAAGAATATTTCATGACCAAACGAATATTCTCCGATAAAAAATAAATATTTTATAACCACTTGCTTATTTAAAATATTTGTGCATTTTACCCATAACTAACCACATTAATCAAATCAACCCTTACTATTTCAAAATAATAAATAGAAAAAATTTAATTTCATTTATAATAAGTTGGGGTCTTACAATCTCCCCTCCTTATGAAATTTAGTCCTCGAAATTGACGTGACGATACACAGTGTTTCAAAAGGTGAGGATACCTCGCTTTCATTTCCGCTTTCCAACTCCCAAGTCATTTCCTCAATAGCATGGTTCCTCCACAAAACTTTGACTTGTGGTATGACCTTTGTGCGTAGGACATGCTCTTTCCTATCCAAGATCTTGACAGGTACCTCTTCGTAAGTTAAGTCTTCGACTATCTCGTCCGGTTCTAACTCAATAACGTGGTTCGGGTCTTTCACATATTTACGAAGAACAGATTTATGAAAAACATTATGAACACGAGACATACTTGGAGGTAACGCGAGTCTATAGGCTACATTTTCTACTCGGTCAAGAATCTGAAATGGACCAATAAATCGTGAATTGAGCTTTCCTCTCTTCTCAAATCTTATAACTCCCTTGTGAGGCCCCAAATTTTATGAAATAAAAGTGTTCAATTTTTCTATTTTGGTGAATAGTTAAATTGATAAAAGCTTAAAGTTAAGGGTGACATTTGAAAAATTTTCAAAGTAAGTGATGATGAAGTTTTGTTTTATTAGTATTATTAATGTAATAAAACAGAAAGGCTTTTTATATAAAATAGAATACTTTTTTAAAGTTATTCTATAAATAGAATATATTATATTCTATTATGCATAGTGTTTTGCATAGTAATATCTTTTATATAAAATAGAATACTTTTATAAAGTTGTTAGCTTTATTAGATAATAATTAGAATATATTATATTTTATGATGCATAGTGTTGCATAGTGTTTTGCGTAGTAAAATCTTTTATATAAAATATAATACTTTTATAAAGTTATTCATTTTATTAGACAATAATTTAGAATATATTATATTTTATTTAAAAGATTTTGCTTTAAATTTGAATGGTCTGCTTAAAAAGTAAATCAATCTGACTGCTCATGAATTAGTTACTATCTGATCCATTCTTCTATAAATAAGAAGTTCATTCTTTCATTATTTCACGAATTCAATTTGAAACTCTTGAGAGAGAAACTATAGAGATTTCTTCTTCTATAATCTTGGCGTATTTCTTTAGAGTTTAAGAAAGCTTTGGCGTAGTTCAAGTTTTCTTGAATCCTCGCCCTACCTAAATTAATACTCTTCTTTCAAAGGTAAGGGATATTATTTGTTGTATTCGTAAGGGTATTATTCTTTTGTATTCATGAAGAGAACTTCTTATTCCATTCTTTATTATTATGTTGGAATAACTTTGCTTTGCACAAGATCGCGTACATGGTGAAATTCTTCTATTATTCCGCTTTTATGACTCATCGAATATCCTCAATATCGTGATTACGCTTTGACCGTTCCATTAATTATTCATTGGAATAACTTGCATCTTGATTCTATCGCGTGCGTGGTGATTTACATTGTTATTCCATTCTTTATTATTCATTGGAATATCCTCGTCATGCATGCGTTTTATGCCGGATCTAGTTTCTTCTTTTTCTATTCTACTTGGAATATCCTGCATGCATGCATTTCGCCGGACCGGTTCCGCTTTTTACTATTCTATTTGATATATCATCATGCGGCGTTTTCTGCCTGGGACTGCTTCCGCTTTTATTATTACATTGGGAATAACTTGTCTATCGCATGCATGGTGAATCATTCTGTTATTCCATTCTTTATTATTCTGTTGGAATAACCTGTCTATGTGGATTACCACATGCATGGTGAACGATCATTTGTATTTCATTACTTGTTAAATTGTAGAAGTGATATGTTTACGTGGATTATGATGAAAGTCATAATAAAAGCATTGGACTAATGAAAATCATGGGTATATGTGGTATTAGTAAGTGTTATGATAAGTTATATTGGTTATTATGTGAAAACATGAAAGTTTCTTAGAAATCACAAAGGGTTGAAAATCAGATTTTGGTAAAAATGGAACATGAAATTCAATTGACCATATCTCCTACTATATTTTGAATTTTTGAGTGTGGTCAAGTTATAGAGTTAGATCTATGAGTTTAGTAGCATCTCCAAGTGGAATCACTGGAAAAGGTGTTGTAGATTTTCGTGTGGACTGATTTTAGTAAAGGATGAAAAAGCAGGAAATTATCGAAATGCTACTGTACAGATTTTGTAAGGGCTGTTTCGGTCACTTAATTTGTGAGAAAAATTTTGGCCTTTTGGGACATAAAAATATATGGTATAAAGTACCTCCTGTCCAAAAATGAGCTCATTCCGACGTAAAATGAGCAAGTTATGACCATTTTAATATTTAGGTTTTTCTGACGAAAAACGCTATAATTGGAGTTCTATAACTCCGATGACCATGAAATTTAAATTGGAAGATCACGTTAACATGTGTAAGATCCTGCCAAGATTTGGGAATTTCTGGAGTTAAACTTGAGGTAGCTAATTTCTTAAGGAATTAATTAGAAATTAATTTTTGAAAAATAGTAAATAAATTTTAAAAATTTCGAGAAAAATATATGTTCATTATGAGACTATATTCTGCTAAATCCTAGAAAAGAAATATTTTTGGGACTGATTTGGTATTTTTCATGAAAATGGTTTAGTTACGAACATATGAGTTTAATATGTTATGTGAAGTAACAAAATTGGAAAATAGGATTTATGGCTTGGAAATCCTATATATTTTTGTTTTGTGTGATGGTCCGAGACTGTCGAAGTTTCTCAATACATTATAAAACGACATGACATACAATATATAATTGTATTGAGGACCTAAGATGTGGGTGTCGTATTTTATACGTCACTTAATAATTGATTTTGGTGAACAACAATAGGGTGATGAGAACCCGACTTTGAAAGCGTCAAAAGTGCACCTCATTATAATGAATATGATAGTAATCTTCTCGTTCTTCTTTGGGGTCTTGAAATATTTACTGCTGTATTTTATATGGCATGGTAATAATTTGAGTTTGGATACTGTCTGTGAGACTATATTGTATTAAAACTCACAGTTAACTGTGGCCGTATTCTATACGACAGTTCAACAGTTGTATAAATGATGTTTGTATTTGATTTATATAATGTGATATCTGGCGACTCAGAATGTGTCGTGTGGACCTATTTTGGGGGCGTCACATCCGTTCCAAGGGGCAACACGCAATAATACATGATCCCCAATACTAAATTTCACATCCTTTCGATGAAGATCCGCATAACTTTTTTGTCGATCATGTGCTATTTGTATACGTTGTTGAATCATTTGGATCTTTTTTGTAGTTATACATACCAACTCTGGTCCCAACAACGTTGCTTCACCCACCTCATCCCAACATACTGGAGAGCGACACTTACGTCCATATAATGCTTGAATGGAGCCACACCTTTATCTTGCTCGATAATCATTGTTGTAGGAGAATTCCACCAAAGGTAAATATTTATCACAACTCCCTTTGAAGTCTAGGACACATAGTCTTAATAGATCTTCAAGAGTTTGAATAGTCCTCTCTGATTGTCCATCCGTTTGAGGATGGTATCTGAACTGAATCGTAAATCCGTGCACATAGCTTTTTGCAAGCTAACCCAAAATCGTGAAGTGAATCTTGGGTCACGATCCGAAACTATGGATACTGGCATGCCATACAATCTCACAATCTCATTTATATATATATGAGCAAGACGTTTAAGGGAATAAGTCTCCCGTATCGGCAAGAAATATGCAGACTTGGTTAATCTATCAACAATAACCCAAATCGCATCTATGCCTTGAGAAACCGTGGGAAGACCCGTAACGAAATCCATGATAATGTGTTCCCACTTCCATTTCGGAATCTCAAGTGGTTGCAACGGACCCTAGGTACTTGATGCTCCGCCTTTACACATTGACAAGTTAAACACCTCGAGATAAACTTTGCAATCTCTTTCTTCATATTGTTCTACCAAAATGTATGTCGAAGATCACGATACATTTTGGTATTTCCAGGATGGATTACAAACGGTGTATTATGTGCCTCCGTCATGATCTTATATTTCAAATCAGAGTCGTTAGGAACACAAAGTCTGGAGTGGACTCGAAGTATTCCTTCTTCATCGATTCTCGCTTCCGGAATAGCACCTTCTTGTACTTTCTTCTTCATACGCAATATATAGCTCCGAGTCTGTGGCTTGAGCAACTTTAACTTTATCGATTAAAGTTGGTTCTATGCGTATACTTGACATCATCACACTCGTTCCTGCATATGATCTTCTACTCAACGCGTCAGCTACCACGTTTGCTTTTCCAGGATGGTATTGAATGGTGTGGTCATAATCTTTCAATCACTTTCAAGCCAACGTCAGCGTCGTTGCCGCATGTTGAGTTCCTTTTGGGTGAAGAAATATTTGAGGCTTTTATGGTATGAATATATCTCCACTTTCTCCCCATATAGATAGTGCCTCCAGATCTTTAGCGCGAAAACGACTGCTGCCAACTCTAGATCATGAGTAGGATAATTCCTCTCATATTCTTTAAGTTGTCGCGAGGCATAGGCTATGACTTTCCCATGTTGCATGAGAACGCACCCTAACCCTTTGCCCGAAACATCGCTATAGATAACAAATCCATCCGAACCAGATGGTATTGTCAGAATAGGTGTCGAAATAAGTCTCCTCTTAAGCTCTTGGAAACTTTTCTTGCATTCCTCGCGCCATACGAATTTTGTATCCTTCCGAGTTAGCTGAGTTAAAGGAGTAGCAATTAGAGAAAATCCTTCCACGAATCTCCGATAATAACCAGCTAAGCCCAGAAATCTACGTACTTCGGTCACTGACTTCGGTTGCTCCCAACTTTGTATTGCTTCAATCTTCGTCGAGTCGACAGATACTCCATGTTTTGACACCACGTGCCCAAGGAATGCTACTTCCTCAAGCCAGAACTCGCATTTCTTCAACTTAGCATAAAGCTTATTTTCACGAAGCCTTTGGAGTACCAGCTTCAAATGGTGCTCATGATCTTCACGGCTTTTGGAATATATGAGGATGTCATCAATAAAGACAACAACGAACTGATCCAAATATTCCTTGAATACTCGGTTCATCATATCCATGAAAGCCGCAGGAGCATTAGTCAATTCAAAAGACATGACTAAGAATTCATAATGCCTCATCGGGTTACAGGCGCAAGCTTTGGAATATCCTCGCCTAATCTTCAAATTGATGATATCCAGAGTGAAGATAGATCCTTGAAAAGAATTGTGCTCCTTGCAACTGGTCATCAATACGAGGTAGCGGATACCTATTCTTGATAGTGACATGGTTTAATTCTCGATAGTCAATACAAAGTTACATACTCCCGTCTTTCTTCTTTACAAATAAAATAGGAGCACCCCAAGGAGATGTACTAGGACGAATGAAAAACCGATATCCAACAACTCCTCGTAGTTGGACCTTTAACTCTGAAGTTCAATAGAGCCATTCGATATGGGGTTTTAGAAATGGGCTTTGTACCAGGTTCAAGATCAATAAAGAATTCAACTTCACGTTCTGGGGGTAGACCGGGAAGTTCTTCAGGAAATACGTCAGGAAATTTACTAACAACAGGAATGTTATTCAAATCCGACGTGTCTTTATTCAAATTCATAATATGGGCTAAGAAAGCTTGACATCCGTTTTTCAATAAACGAATAGCTTTATGACTTGATATGACAGTGATTGATTTTAGTGGTTTAGTTGTTTGAATTCATACAACAGGTTGGTTAGGAATATGAAAACTAACAACCTTATAAAAACAATCAATTTTGGTATGATGAGTAGTTGACCAATCAATCCCTAAAATCACATCAAAAATAAGTACCTTTAAAGAGATAAGATCAACAGGTAATGTGATGGTGCCAACTTGGATCAAACAAGATTTATAAACAGTGGATGTGATGAAAGTTTCTCCTAACGGAGTCTCCACAGATAAATCAAAGTCTAATTTCTCCGGAGTTAAGTTTAAACGTTGAGCACAAGTAGGAGAGATAAATGAGTGGGTAAAGACCCAGATCTCATAAAGGTATAAACTTCGTAAGAATTTATGATTAACTTACCCGTGATCACCTCGTTTGGGTTCCTCGCATTTTGACCAGTCACGACAAACGCTCTTCCAGGAACAGTTGACTTTGACTTTTCTGGGACAGCCTTTTAAGTCACCATCGCCGCTGGACTTGGTTTCGCTATCGTACAATCTCAAGCAATATGTCTTTTCTTTCTATAATTATAGCATACCTTGAACTGTTGTGGACAGTTTGGACTGATATGTCCCTCTTTCCCGCATTTATAGCATACGACCGGTGGTCGCTCTCCTCCCTAGAACCGATTCTTCTTTGGTCTTTGACGTCTTCGCATTGTCATTGTTGAATATCCTCTTTTTATAATCTCCCCCCGACTCACTTCTTCTATTTTCGTGGCCATGATTACCACCAGAGTGGTTACCATTTTGTCCGTATTTTTCTTTCTTCACCGGTTATCGTTGTTCGATGATTCTTGTCCACCCAGATGATCCTGGTTGTGGTCCCTCGGTTGAACGTGACTCGTTATCTCGCCTCTAATAATTGAGCCCCATTGACAAAATCTGAATAGAGAAAAATTTATGAGAAATGAGATATTGACATATCTTAAGTTTCAAACCTCTCGAAACATACTGCCATCATCGCTCCTCATTCTCCACCAAATGAGGGGCAAATCTGGATAACTCTGCAAACTTCGCCTCGTACTGGGACACCGTCATGTTATTTTGTTCCAATCTAATAAACTCCACTTCCTTCATATGACGAATACTTTCAAAAAAGTACTTGTCATTGAACAGTTTTTGAAAAGTCTCCCAAGACATCCTGAGTGCGGCTGGATGGGTACGCTTCATAGATTCTCACCAGTAATCTGCCTCATTACGGAACATAAAGGTGGCGAATGGAACCATTTGTTCCTCCGTGCATCCTAAGACATCGAATATCTTGGTAATTTGTTTGACCCACGTTTTTACTTTAATCGGATCCGGCTTTCTCCAGAATTCTGGTGGTCCCAACTCTTTGAACTATTTGGCTGTGACAAACCGTGCGTTGTTATCATTTTCACCTGTATTTTGTGCATGAGTCTCCCTCGTCTGATTTTGCATGAACTGCAAAAAGCTTCTAAACATTCCGTCGTTCATTGTCTGATCAATGGTGTTGTTTACAGGAGGAACATTGCCAGCCTGTTGCACGTTCTCCTCGTTGGTGAGTAAAGGAGTCTCCACGTTCTCATTTACTCCACTATTAACATTCTCAGTCGACATTCTCAAATACTGCCATAAAATAAGGGTTAATTAAAGAAATCAACATGTCACATAATATACCTATATTCTGACCAACCAACAAATAAGCTTAGATAGGACACACTAGCGAAGGATTTACTCATCTCTCCCTTCCTAGTTTTATTCCCCGATCTCCGCCAGAAATCATATCCCTAAGCTCTGATACCAACTGTGACGCCCCAAAAATAGGTATACAACACCCATTCTGAGTCGTCAATAATATGGTACAGAAACAACTACAACTTTATTAATACAACATAAAAACTGTGAGTTTAAATACAAATATTGTCTTCTATACAATATCAACACTCAAATAAGTTCGCATTATAATTACTGATATAATATTTTACAAAAATGGTTAGGAGTACTAAAATAACTTTCTAAAACCTTCATTCCATACCCCGACTAAGATTGCCATACATTCTCGCCTCCCGGAAAAAATGGAACAAAAAGGAAAAGGTGAACTCAACTAGCCCGTAAAGAATTTTATAACTAAGATAATATAGAAAAAATTATTGTTAGTCTTCAACAGGAAAAATCGATAAAATACAATGAGCAACAAGTTTGGATCAATATTTCCAATGAAATAATAATTCATAGATGAGTTACGTAGAGAATGAAATCTACTATAATATATGAATTTAAAATTCCATCATCATTATTTTATCCATGTAACATCAATTAATATTCATCTTGAATCAAATATTCATCTTTGCTACACAGCCAAAGATATTCATCATTAGTCATGTTCAATACCTCAACACGTATTCATCTTTACACTACGGGCCAAAGATATTCATCAAAAAATCATTAATCTTTTGCACTACGAACCACAGATATTCAAAGAAAATCATCATTTAGGATGAGGATGATGAAAAATATTTTAAAGAAAACGAATCTATTGAAACAAAAAACAAATATTAAGGATTCGTACTTTAAACAATTTGAGTTCAAAAATACTTCATAAATAATCATAGTGGAGCAAAATTCAAGAATGATCAAAACATGGATACAATCAAAGCTAGTATCCATAATAGATATTTTGGACAAAAAACAAAAATTTAATTTTTACGTGAATAAGTAATCGATTCGTGAATAATAGTCCGTGATATGTGTGAATAAGAACTCCCACAAAAAAGAAAAGAATTTCACAAGAAAAATACTATCAATATTCTGGTATAATGATATTGGAAGAAAAAATATTATTTTTAAAAAAAAGAATATACCTTGCCTCGAAAAGAATAATCTTACATTTGGAATATCGGATATAACGTGAAGAAACTTATGCACTCAGATATAGAACACTCAAAGTATCAAAATACTCACAAGAATACGCTAGATAATATAGAGAGAGAAAACTTCAGTTTCTGGTGTGATTTTCAATTCTAACCTAAGCACCTTATTTATAGGAAAATGCTTAGAACACCAAAGCAGAAAATTTAATAAAATAATAATATATATATATAATTTTCACGTCCACCTTAGACAACTGGTCTAAGCTTATTTTGCACATGTTAGTGTAGCCCACAAAACAAAAAAAAATGTTTTTTCTTAATAAACAAATTAAAACTTTCAAAAATCAATTATTTCGGAACTTCGAAACTTCAATAATTCATAATAAATAGCCCTTTTGTCAGAAAAATTCGAACCTTATGTCTTTTCCATAGGAAATTCCATTATCTACAACTTTGTAAGTTTAAGTTTTTCCAAATTCCAAGCAGAAATTGACCGAAATCCACATACGGACGATTTTGCAGGCTATAATCAAATTTTAGTCAAGAAGTGGGGTCCACAAACATGAAAAACATGTTTTAAATATTTTTTGTAACAAAAATACTCCTCCTCCTCATAAACTCATATATCTCACATTCATTGTAAAAATATCACCATTATTATATTATTAAAATATAATAATATATTTAAATAAATTATTTATCAGAAAAGATAAATATCAACGTAGCAATACCGTGTGCTACTGTGTTAAAATTATTGTAACAATTATTGAGTAGTGCCTTCTTACGTAAGAATCAATAATTGGTGCAATACCGTGTGCTACTGTGTTTTAACCACCGAGTATTCCAACAGTATTAACGGTAATAACTACGCCGTTATTTATAAACAACTTAAACTTGTTGTTTTCTTCATCCAATCGCTTTCCTTTATGGGGCCCACACCAGGCTGCGCGGTCGTACGAATATTCGAAGAGATGAGAATACATTGCTTTCTTTTCGGATTGTACCTTCCCGATTATTTTCGCTCTATCATGATTTTCCCATTTCTCATCTCCTGTATTTCAAATATCATTCTAGAATATAGCTTCAAAACAAAGGTTAAATGACATATCATAATTTGTCAACTTATCAAGTAAATAATTTTAGCTTAGGTAAGTCACACACTAGCCAAGTATATAACTCGTCTCTCCCTCCTAGTTCTAGACTCTTATCTCCGTCAGCGACCATATCCCTAAGCTCTGATACCAATTGTGATGCCCCCAAAATAGGTATACACGACCCATTCTGAGTCGTCAGATATCACACTATAAAAATTAAATACAAACTTCATTTATCTGGTTTGTTGAACTGTCAGTATAGAATACGACCACATGATTAACTTGTGAGTTTTAATACAATATTGTCTCAAGTAGATGATATCCAAACTCAAATTGTTAAAATGCCATATAAAATACAGCAGTAAATATTTTAAGACCCCAAAGAAGACGATAAGAGTACTATCATATTCATTCTAATGAGGTGCACTTTTGACGCTTTCAAAGTTGGGTTCTCATCATCCTATTGTTGTTCGCCAAAATCAATTATTAAGTGACGTATAAAATACGACACACATCTCTTAGGTCCTCAATACAATTATATGTTGCATATAATGCCGCTTTTATAATGTATTGAGAAACTTCGACGATCTCCGGACCATCCCACTATTTCCTGTTATCCCCGCCGACCAATTTACTCTTATTACACGAAAAGAAAATTGTGAAGCAAAAGGGTGAGCACAATTAACCCAGTAAATAATATCATGGCTAAGATAATTAATTTATCAACAGCCTTTATCAGAATAAATCAGAGATTTATAACATATGGTAGATAATAAAAGTTTTCAACCATAATTGCAGCGGAATCAACAATCCAATAGAAAAGTCAAGTAGAACATAATGTCTACTATCTCCTCTAAATTAAAAGTCCATCATTGATATTTTATTCCTGTAATACTCATTAACAGTTCTTTGTTATACTTAAGACAAATAGAACTTTCAACACTTGTCTTCACCTGAACCACCAAAGATGTTAGTTAAATTCACAATTCATATTTATAATAATGTGAATTAACAGTTCCTTCTTGCCACAAAGGCTTAATAGAACGTTTACTCAATATCCTTACCCCAAAGGCTGAAGATATTCAAATGTAATAACAATGATCATACCAATCAGTTGTCTATCTTTGCACTACGGGCCAAAGATATTCAACTATTAAAACAATGGTCATGATCATACCAATCAATTGTCTGTCAGTGCACTACGGCCAAAGTCCTTCAACTGTTAACTAGTGGTCATGATCCCGCTTGATCACATCATTGAATTATCCATACACTACTGGCCAAGGATATTCGTTAGTATCACTAGTGGTCATGATCATGTCATACACCGCGCCCATCTTCGCACTACGGGTCAAAGCTATCAAACAATGAGATCATATTTGCACTACAGCCAAAGATATTCAATAACATATCATCTTTGTACTACGGGCCAAAGACATACAACCTGTAAAACCAATAACCAACAAAGATAATAAAGAATGAAATAATAAAAGAATTTCACCATGTATGCAAGATTTGGCTTGTGCGTAGACAAAAGTTATTCCAACATAATAATAAAGAATGGAATAATAAAAGAATTTCACCATGTATGCGTTATTTTGCATGATGTGTTATTCCAACATAATAATAAAGAATGAAATAATGTAAAATTTCACCACGCGTGCGTAATCCACACAGACAAGTTATTCCAATGAATAATAAATAATGGAACCGTGTCAAAGCGAGTATACGTCGCCCGGCGAGATATTCCAACAGAATAATAAAGAATGGAATAACAACGAAATCACCATGCATGCGATAGATCGCATGCATACGAGTTATTCCAATGTAATAATAAATAATGGAATAATAGAAGAATTTCACCATGTATGCAAAGATCTTGGCATGTATAAAGTTATTCCAACATAATAATAAAGAATAGAAGAATAGAAGAATTTTACCATGTATGCGATACTTCGCATAAACAGGTTATTCAAACATAATAATAAAGAATGGAATAATAAAAGAATTTCACCATGTATGCGGTACTTCGCATAAACAGGTTATTCCAACATAATAATAAATAATGAATTAATAGAAGTTCTCTTCATGAATACAAAATAAATAATACCCCTTACTATAATAATAATATCTCTTACGGTACAATAAATAATATTCCTTACGGTACAACAAATAATATCCCTTACCTTTCAAAGAAGAGTATTTCGATTGGTAGGGCGAGGATATACTCGTCGGAAAAAACTAAATATTGAAATGGTCATAACTTGCTCATTTTAAATCGGAATGAGCTCATTTTTGGACATGAGGTTCTTTATACTATATACTTTCATGTCCTAAAAGGCCAGAATTTTTCTCACAAATTAAGTGGCCGAAAATGCCCTTTTAAAATTTTGGATAGTAGCACTTTCCTCTTTTGCAGCTTTTGACTCCTTTGCTAAAATCAATCCACACAAAAATCTACAACACCTTTTCCAGTTATTCCACTTCGATAAGTTATAAGACTCATAGATCTAACTCTAGGACTTGACCACACTCAAAAATTCGAAATATAATAGAAAATATGGTCAATTGAATTTTATGTTACGTTTTTATCAAAATCTGATTTTTTAACCTTTTGTGATTTCTAGGAAACTTTCATGTTTTCACATAATAACTAACATAAATCATCATAACACTTACTAATACCATATATACCCATGATTTTTACCAATCTAATGCTTTTATTATGACTCTCATCATAATCAACGTAAACAGATCTTTTCCATAATTTAATAAGAAATTAATACAAAGGATCATTCACCATGCATGTGGTAATTCACATAGACAGGTTATTCCAACAGAATAATAAAGAATGGAATAACAGAAGGATTCACCATGCATGCGATAGAGACCGCATGAGATAGGTTATTCCCAATGAATAATAAATAATGGAACCAGGTCCAAGAAAAACACACGTATACATGATATTCCGGCGTATTAAAATGCGGAATAATAAATAATGGAACCAGTCCCCAGTAAAATGCATGCATGATATTCCGATGAATAATAAATAATGGAACCAGTCCATGTAAAATGCATGAGACGAGGATATTCCGACGCGAATAATAAAGAATGAAATAATAGAAGAATTTCACCACGTATGCGGATTGGCGTGATGTGTTATTCCAACATAATAATAAGGAATGGAATAACGAAGAAGAAGATCACCATGTATAGGTAGTCGCAGATATCGAGTTATTCCAATGAGAATAATAAAGAATGGAATAATGAAGAATTTCCCCAAGTATAGGGTAGTCCCTCAGATACAAAAGTTATTCCAAGAGAATAATAAAGAATGGAATAATGTAAGTTCTCTTCATGAATACAAAAGGAATAATATCCCTTACAGTGTGACAACAAATAATATCCTTACCTTTGAAAGAAAGAGTATTCCAATGATAGGCGAGGATATACTCGAAAAAAACTTATCTTCTGCTTCAAAACTTTCTTATACTCTAAAGAAATACGCTCAAGATTATAGAAGAAGAATTCTCTTTATATTTTCTCTTTTTAGAGTTTCAGTGAATTCATAAGAAATAATGAAGGAATGAGCTTCTATTTATAGAAGAATGGATTGCATAAGAACTAATTCATGAATAGTCCAGTTGATTTACTTTTAATCTGACGATTCATATTTAAAGCAAAATCTTTTAAATAAAATATAATATATTTTATTTATAATCTAATAAAACGAATAACTTTATAAAAGTATTCTATTTTATATAAAAATATTTTACTATGCAAAAACACTATACGCAGCACTATGCAACACTATGCATAATAAAATATAATATATTCTATTTATAGAATAACTTTATAAAAGTATTACATTTTATATAAAAAAAAATTACTATGCAAAAACACTATGCATAATAGAATATAATATATTCTATTTATAGAATAAATTTATAAAAGTATTTTATTTTATATAAAAAGCTTTTCTGTTTTATTACATTAATAATACTAATAAAACAAACTTCATCATCACTTACTTTGAAAATTTTTTAAATGTCACCCTTAACTTTAAACTTTTATCAATTTAACCATTTACCAAAATAAAAAAATTGAATACTTTTACTTCATAAAATTCGGGGTCTCACAACCTTGTCTTATGATAACACGAGGTTGTATGTCATTAGACATCTTGTATGATAGTGGCAAAACACCCTTCCTAAGTTGGGTTCACCTCACCCTATTTGGATCACCAAAATTAAATATCAAATAACATATACAATACGACACACTTATCTAAAGTTCTCAATAAAAGTATTTCCATACTATTTAGGGAGAACCTCAACAGTTATAGACCACCGTTCTATTCCCCTGTTATCCCCGCTTGACCCGGCAACACTCTTATTACCTGAAAAGAATTATGAAGCAAAAGGATGAGCACAACTAGCTCAATAAAAAATATCATGACTAAAGATAATTAAATTATCAATAGCCTTCACAAGAATAAATCGAGACTTAGAACATATATGGTAGATGATAAAACTTTTTAACCATAGTTGCGGTAGAACGAAGCGATCCATTAGAAGAGTCAAATAGACCGTAATGTCTATTATCTTCTCCACGTTAAAAGTCCACCCACAATGTTTTATCCTCAGTAACATCAATCAATCAGCTTCTATCCACAATCATATGAATAACTCATAATCATATTTGTGGTTCCAAATTCTTTTCTCATCTAGATTTAAGATAATTTTCATCACTTTGTCTTTACCAAAACATTAAAGATCATGGTTATACCAAATCACAGTTCCTGTTCATAATCATACTAATAAGTTCATCTTTGCACTACATTCCAAAGATATTCAACAACCGGTCATCTTTGCACTACAGGCCAAAGATATTCAACAACAGGACATCTTTGCATTACGGGTCAAAGATATTCAACAACAGGTCATCTTTGAACTACGGGCCAAAGATATTCATATCTCAAAGAAATATATAATCATTTCAGAATTTATATAAACAATAATTATAACCATGTTGATCAATTCACCTTTATGCACTTTAAGCTAAAGATATTCAATTATAAATTCAATGGTCAGCGATCATACCATTCAACAATTCAACTTTGCCTTTCCATCGCCAAAGAGAACTCATAGTCACGATCATACCAATAATCTACCCATCTTTACACTCAAGTCAAAGAAAAATTTCATCACCAGGATTATAAAAATGTTATACATGATAATAAAAACAATATGATCAAAATATGGATTTAATTCAAGAGTAAGATTCATAAATCCATGATTTCATAACACCTTAATCCAAATATTATAAATCACTTAATAATCTCAAAATCTAATATTATTAATATTACCACAATATTTTAATCATTTTTAAACTTATAAATAATATATTTTAATTGTTTACACTTTACTAATTAATGCATTTAATCATCCTAAAATGCCAAACTCATAAAATTTCATAATCAATAACCAAAACCCTCATAAAAAATCTACATATACCTTATATAGGATTCCCAAGCCATAAAATCCTATTTTGCAATTTTCTTACTTCAAATAATATATTTAATTCATTTAATCTTAACTAGTCCATTTTCATGAAAAATACCAAATCAGTACAAACAAATTTTCTTTTCTGGGATTTAGCAGAACATAGTCCCATATTGAACATATATTTTTCTCTGAATTTTTAAAATTTATTTACTATTTTTCATATGGCCAAAACTGTCGAATATTTAGACATTTATCATAAATTGTACTTTTATCCAAAAATTCCAAAATTTACAGGGTATGCTGATATTATATAGATGTACTCCCAATAAAAATTTCATCAATTTTAGAGTTAACCACAAGGAGTTATAGGGGTTTACTTTTAAAATTGTCTTTTCCCATAAAATTCGTAACTCTTAATTTATACATCCAAAAATCGTCATTTTTGGAAACAATCTAGAAAACTCATCAAACTATCATTTCAAATTTTTCCAGAATTTTTTAGGGTAAGAAAAATTACGAAACTGAAAAACATAATAACCCTTACAATCCCTTACCTCAAAAGAAAGCGAGTATTTACATTGGAATGCCTGATATAACAACAAGGAACTTGCAATCGTATAGCGAAAGACTCAAGATATCTAAATACTCATAAAAATACGCTTGATAATATAGAGAGAAAGAAAACTTCAGTTTCTAGTGTGATTTTCAATTCTAACCTAAGCGTTTATTTATAGAAAAATGCTAGAACGCCAAAGCAGACTAAATAATAAAATATTAATTTTCTTTTCTCATTTTCTACACATGCAAGCTAACAATCATCTTTGAAAAAAAATCAACAGCCCACATGTGTATTTAACACCAACCAAAAAGTGGGTCCCACCCAATTTTAATAAAAATTATTTTATTTTCTGAAACTTCAGTAATTCATAGAAAATATTCAGTTTATCAGAAAAATACGAATTTTATGTCCATTCCACACGAATTCGAATTCTCTACAACTTTGTAGCTTTAAGTTTTTCTAAATTCCAGACAAAAAATATCCGAAACTCATAAACGGATGATTTTTAATACCTCTTAAAATTCATAATAAATCATACATTCATTTTTAACGATTCAAAATTTGTGGATATATACTCAACTTATATAAGTATAACATATCCAAAAATTACAACGATCCAACGGTAGGATTAAAATTATAACTCACGCAATAGAGCTTTAAGAACATCGATTTGATCTTTTAATACCTCCAATCCGATAAAATATTGATAAAACACCTCAACATTAATTCCTTCATTTATAACCACATAAATAAATCCATTATTTATATCCGCATCAAATAAATATTTTCTTATCATATAAATCAATAATTAATTATTCACAAATAATATTACAGAATCACAATTATGACAACCAGGCCGTTCCCAGGAAAGAGGGGGCTTTCCGATAAGAATTTCTCCTTATTGGCGTGCAATTAGGTAATCAAACCTCTCATTGACAGAACTTTCTAGACATTGCCAATAATGTTATCTAATAATATTATTCAAATAATATAAATTATTGATCTGATAATGGAAAATACTGTGAAATGATAATTATTGAAACAACAATAATATAAACTATCAACGCAGCAATTATTGAATCAATAAAATAAAATATTGAACATTAATTATCGTAACAATTATTGAAGTAGTGCTTTTTACGTAAGAAATCAATAATTCAAAAATATTGTGCAAAGGTGTTGTGTCTTTCTTTATGCAACCACGCGTATTATTGTATTTTAACCACCGGTAATCCAACGATGTTAATTTAATAATTACAATCGTTATTTATAAAAATTCAAACTTGTCGCTTTCTTCATCCGATTTATTACATTATGGGGCCCATGAAATGGTCATTTACTGTCAGTATTTAATAATATTCTCCGCGGAAAAGAATATTCCACGACCAAAACGAATATTCTCCTAACAAATGATGATGAGATTTTATAAATACTTGCTTATTTTGAAAAAAATTCATATATCACCCTAAACTTAATTTTTTTATCAATTTAACTATTTATTGAATAATAATTATAAGAAAAATTGAATACATTTATTTCATAAATTTTAGAGTCTTACGATTATGATTCAAAATCATATTAATTATTTTAAGATATTTTAGTTTTTAAATAAAATTTTTAAAAAATAAAATTATGACGGTTATAATATATATATATATATATATATTATGGTAAAAGTGTTACGCGCGGTCCCTCTCTCTGTAATTAAAGCAAAGTGAAGTGATTTTTTTGTCTGATAATTACTTGCTGCTTATTTTATTTACATTTGGGTAACTTGCAACAGAAACTGAGAATAATTTAATACTATAATAATATAATCGTAGACCTATGAGTTTAGTGATAAGGAGGTTATTAGTTTGAGTTTGAGTTTGAGTTTGAGTTTGACTTCAAATGTGTGCTCATTTAATCTTTGATTATGACTACTCGTTCCCATTATTATAATATTTTTTTAAAAAAAAAAATCGTTCAAATAAAGTGCATTTTTATTTTTAAATTATAAATAAAGTAACATTCCTAATTTGTTATTATTTTATTATTATTATTTATAACATCACAGTATTATTAAATTCTTAATTCTTAAGAGTATTTTTAAATACTCTTTATGTTACAAAATTAGAGATGCATTTATAAAAGGACCACTTTTTAAGTATAATTTTATGGTATTAAATATTATTTTAATATTAATTAAGAATTCAATTATGTTGATTTGATATTAAAAATAATAATAAAGAAATAATAACAAATTAAAGCCAGTGATTTTTAACACAAAAATAAAAGGAAGAATTTAAATGTAAAGTAAGTTTTGATGGTTTGACTGATGGATGGAAATTAAAGTAGTACAAATACCGACAAACATGTGCATAGCGAGCGAGGGGAAGCGGCAGCACGACGCTGCATGGTGGAAGAGCATGCGACCGCACACGTGTTCATATCGTCACCTTACACTTGTAATACGTGGTTCATGCGACGCTGCAAGTAGTATTGTTTATCACTTAATCTTATCTAGCTAGCCTGTGAAGGTTGTTAGGTTGATATTTATCACCACAACCACAATTGCTGTCTCCAGCGTTGAAAAGTCATGCCTCACCTCCGCTTATGATATAGGAGTATACATGTACTAGTAACAGTTATGTGCCTCGGGCACTATAATAATGAGATTTATTTTAAATTTTAGACGGTCTAAATTATTTATTAGGATAAATAGAAAATTTAAACTTATTTATATTTTATTTTATATATATATATATATATATATATATATATATATATATATGCTGCATAGAAATTAATTATGTTACGTTTAGATCGAAAGAATATAATAAATAGAATAATTCATTTTATTTTAGTTTGAATGAGTTATTCCATATTCTTATTTTTAAGAAATAAAATTTATAAATTTGGGAGGAATACAAATTGTTCAATCCATTTCAATCGCAATCAAACACAATTTTTTTTTCATTTTTTTTTCACACTCATTATTTCAATCCAAACGTAGAGTAACGTTACGTCACGTCACAGTGAGCGCGGTGCAGTTTGGAGATCAATTTGCACACGAAACCGCTTAGGTTCGGTTTGAAAAATTCAAAACTGCACATGAAACTGTTTGTGATTGGTGCGGTGCAGTTTTAAACCGTGCGATTTCGGTTTCAAAACCAATTGAAATAATAAACTCGTAAAATAACTAATTAACAAAATCATCCACGCAAACGTATTACGTAGTGAACACAATCATAGAGTTAATTTAGCAAAATAGTTTCAGGCATCAATAATTATATGGTTGATTAATGCTATGTTATCACATTTGATTTATGAAATATCAAGTCACTCTTGATTTGCAAACATAATTGATATTATTTATTCTTCATTCAACCCTTCAATATCTGTCTTCTAAAATAAAATGAGGAGACTATTTAATAGTAGAGAAATTATATATACTTGTAGGAAATTTGAGAAAGCATTATTATTTGGTGCAATTTCGATTTTATGCGTGCAGTTTTGACTAGTAACCAAATCGAAATCGTAAATTTGGTTTTTCAACCCATCTAAAATCGCCACATATATATGTCGGAACCGTTGGTGCGGTTTTAATTGGTGCGATTTATGCAATTTTTGGTGCGGTTTCAGTTTCAATTTAGTTTCTTGCTCAGCTCTAACCTCACGTTTTGATTGAAGTAATAAAAGTGGGAATAAAATGACTTATTTATATGGAATAAAAAAAATTATATTTGATTGCGATTGGAATGAAAAAATATTGTGTTTCTTCGGGAAGAGAGAACATATGGAATAACTTTGAATCATTTTATTTTTTATTCTATTCCTTCAATCCAAACGTAGTATAAGAGTTTTATTATAAACTTTTAAAGTGTATCTTTTCATACGCTTTATTACATTATTATAATTTTAAATTTGAGTGTATTATATTATTTTATATATATTATTATGAGACGAAAAAAATATATATTAGCCTATGACACTTAAATAATGGGAATATATATATATATATATATATATATATATATATATATATATATATATATATATATATATCAACTGCCATCCAAAATTTTCTTTTTCTTTTTACTAGAAAAATATGAAGTGTAAAAAGAGGGTGACGATAAATGGCTTAAAAAACATACAAGGACAAAATGAGGAGGGACAGCAGCAACGTTGCGCCGCGGACTGAGCAACAGAATAATTAATTGAAAGGCAGGCGTAGTCCAAAATACTACTATATGACAAAGTGTTTTAATAAGAGAGGAGATAATATTGGAGTATTACAATAGCAAGTAGGGCCGGTATATAATACTCTCTCCGTTATTTAATATAAGTTATTTTAGAGTCATACATAAATATTAAGGTAATAATTATATAATATTAATTATAATATTAATTATTTATATTATCCTTGTATTGAATAAAAAATTATTATTTATTGTACAGAAAATAATGAAAGAACCAAAATTGCATTTAATACTTGGGGTAATATTAAAAATTAAACAATTAATACTTACTTGAAATTCTTAAACGATTTATATTTAAAAATAAAAATATTTCTCTAAAACGACTTATATTAAGGAACGGAGAGAATAGTTAAGTCATTTAAATAATGGTTTGAGGTTTTAAAATTGAGAAGGTTTTTAAATTTTAATAATTCATATATGTTAGAGCCTATTAAAAAAGTTTAAAAATTTTTTACCAAGCAAACCAGTAGTTACAAATACAATTATATAAATTTGATCAATAATTTTGTATCTAAAAGAACAAGAAAAATAAAATTTTAATTTTAAAAAAATTATAAATATTAATTTAATTTAATATTAAATAATAAAAAAAAAAACCTCAATTTTAAGTTTAGGCCGAACTTGATAGCAAGTGAAACAACTCCGTACCTTCACGGGTTCTCATGCCTATCCATCCCTAAAGGGTGAAGGGTAAAGGGTAAAGGGTAAAGGGTAAGGGTGATGATGAATGATGATTATCCTCTTCAAAACCATCCCATCCCATCCCATCCTATCCGACCTGTTTCTCCACTTGCCATTATTGTGGTCCCATGCATGAGATTTCACTTGTTAGCATCCCATCCTCCCTGTTTCTCCACTTACCATTATTGTGGTCCCATGCATGAAATTTCACTCTTTTTTTTTTCTTTTCTGGTTGGTGGTGTCTTTCCCCCATGCAGCTGTATTATTCTTACAACAAATTTCATCCGTCTATTTAACAAAGGTAAAATTGACTTCAGTTTAATATGAAAAAATTTATAATTTAATTCTGCAGACAATTTTTTTTTTAAATATATATCCTTCTAAATCCATTTTTTTAAAAGTTTTTCGGACAATATTAAACTACAGATATCAAATTTTTAATTATTTTTTAATTTTTCGGACTCCGCAATATTAATTTTTATTTTTCGAAATTTACAGCATTAAACTGTTGATGCCAATTTTTTTTTTTTGAAGTTCCGCAATATTAAAATATAAATATTTATTTTTTTGTTTTTTAAAATTTTTTACAAGTTGACGGTATTAAATTATGGATGACAAAATAAATTTAATTTTGTTGCCTTGCATTTTCCTCTCTTCCTTTATTATATCTGGCGTCAAAGAGTTTAGTTTAGATATACGAGGGAAGTGGTTAGCATGAAGTTTATTTTTAGGTAAGTTAGTCAATTGATTAATAAAGTGTTGATATGCTGGCCAGACTCTATATGTGTCCGTATTCTATTAATCAATTAATTAACTTACCAAAAAATAAATTTCATGTTAACGGGTCCAGATATGAGGTTGAGTACTCGATTAACCGTAAGTTTGTTTATAGTATTAGTATTATTATAATCGTAAAATTTCTCTTGTTTTGATATTTACAGTATATACACTGGACGTTTATGGGTCACATGAGCAGGTGAATTGACGATTCCTATCTTTGTAGGGCTAGGGCTAGGGCTAGGTTTTTACTTTTACCTTTTGGTCACATCATCATCGCTTGGTTTCTTTAGCCTGCACAGTTTTCGGCTCTCTGCAGTTTAATGAACAATCTACCGGTCTTTCTTTTCATATTAAAATGATACTTTAAAGAAATGACCAAACTTTTTCTTTTTAAATACAGTATTAACAAAGTATAAAGAAAGGTAAACAATCAAACGGTGGATTTAGCCTCATACCGCGGGCCCCAAAAAAATTGAATTTGACATGTGCTGGAGTCCAAATATTTTTAAAAAAAAAATGAATTTAGAGGGATATTTACATAATTAAACTGCTGCCAACCCTCCTATATTATTAAAAGAATTCTGATGAAAAGATACAAGTTGAAGGTTAAAAGAATTCTGGATCCTCAACTCCCGCATGTGCAGAGTAAGAAATTTATTACCAAGTTGATAGAAAGACGCAGCTCAGATCCAACTTCTTTTAGCCAGGTTACACAAATGCTGAAAATAATCTGTAAGCAATAGATGGATTGTTTTGTTGTGAAATGATCGTCAACAATATTCAAAAACATATTAATCTCATCTTATCAGATTATGTACAAGAGAGGAAGAACCGATAGACATAGTATTAATACATTGAGAATGACCAAGATTATATTAATGCAGCAGACTACACGTCATATTACTACACATCATATTACTACATATATTTTTCTCCTTGGTCTCTAATAATATATCATTCTACAAAACGAACTAGCCCTTAGGTCATGCATTACCATCCTGACGAGACGTTCCTCACGTTAACCTTACTGAGTATATAGGGGTGGGTCCATATGCTCGAGAATGCTTTGCAATCCAGACCTGTAACTGGGATGTTGCAGCTGCACTCCGAGTTTTTTCTTCCTACGAGTATTCAAGACTCGCTTTTCGCCTCTTGAACTTGCCTTGGGAATCGATGATTGTAGATTATGGGGATAGGCGAGTTGTCTTGTTTGACTAGGCCATTTCTTCTCAACCAAATTTTGAGCAAAAGAAAATACTTCTTCCCTTGGGGTAGGGTCATCATCAACTATGTTGTATATTTTCCTGAAACAGAAAAAAAGAATGTACGTCGTAACTGCAGATGCTTCAGGCATGGAAACGTTTATGTGAAGTACTGGGATTTAAGAATAGAAGGAGAAAATATATAATGGCAGTTTTATAAACACGCGGAAGACTCCTGAATGAACAAATGACAGACTGAGAATGTCAGCTCAGATGCACTATCACATAGGAGCATGATGTTATAACAGCAACATAAGAAACACAAGATACGCGTTAGCCTTTTCTCGTCTCCATACAAGAAGCCTTATGCATCTGCCCATCTGATTGAATGTACATACAATTGATTCAGAAAAAGGGTAATTCATATATTGCATTCATACATGTGTTTTGTCAAGACCAGGTCTCTGTTTTGTTTGCCCAACTTTAGAAAATGAAACACTTACCCTGTGGAAGGCTTGTGAATACTGGCAGAAAGTGCTTGACAAATGTCAGAAACATGAACTCGGAAAGTATATTGCCTGGACGACCTCATCCTTTGAACTTCGGACAAAGGCTTCCTTTTAATTATAGTATCAATAGCACTGTAAAGGAAAATCAACTTTAGGTGTAATAATAGGTAATTGTAAACCAAACAACAGTTTCCATCAGACCATTGGCTCCAAGGAAAAGTCTCTTTCTAATGACCATCACAGTACAAAAGATGCAATCTTGTACATGAAATGCCATTCACTCTAGATTATGAATGCAGCTGATTACCAAATGTAACAAGTGCGAGATGACATTTAAATTATTATCTTTTTATTTGTATCCAAGCCTCAACCAAGATTGTATCATTCTGATCAGGTTTAAGCAAGAAACATTGTAAATTTCTCAGTAACAATTTAGTTAAAATACTTATAACAACCTTCTGCCAGGGCCATAGATACCTCCTAGTCGAAATACTTGTGCTGCAAGACCGAGTTCACGACCGAAATTTAACCACCACTCCTCGGCAGCTAATCTTGCTTTGCCTGATTCGCTTGTGCAGCTTATCGGATAACTACAAAGCTTATGCATATTTTAGTGAAAATGCCAGCAGAAACCAATTCTTAAAACAGCATGTAATTAGGAAAACTCACTCCTCATCTACCGATGCACCACCACAATTTCCATATACACCTACAGGTCAAAAAGAGAGATTCCAAATTATAAACCCCACTCAGGAGATTTCCATATAAACCCAAGATATGAAAGCATAGTTATGATAATGAAATAGTAGAAGACGTGGCTTCTGAATTTAGATTTCTAGTTATCCAATCTGTAGTGTTGTGTGCCTTGAACGCATGATTCGATTCAATTCATGACGAGGTCTGACGTAATATTTCCGCAACCAGAAGGAAATGAAAAGTTGAGCTTTCTAATGGTAGCAACTTGGGACTCGTAACGCCCCCGAATTGGCCGCCCGAACTAGGGTCAACATTAACTCAACATCTTTCGTAACTTAACCAATGATCCCATAATCATATTGGTTGAATTAGTCTATTACAGACTATAAAATTATAAATTTCCTTAACTTCAGCCCTGGATCTTAACTTGATCTCGATCTCGATCTCATTCTTTCTACAAGTACCAACTTTTAGTTCATTCGTATATATGGATAACACCATATATATATATATAGGGTCCGTGTGACGCCCCCAAAATAGGTATACATCACCTATTCTGAGTCGTCAAATATATAGTACAGAATACAAATACAATCTTAAATGTACAACATGAGCTGTGAGTTTTAATACAAATATTGTCTTCTAGACAATATTCAAACTCAAAATAAGTCCTCAATACATTTATTAACACACTATTTCATAGAATAGTGAGGACTACTAATGCTATCATCTGGACCGTCACTCCAGATTGCTGACTAGTCCCTGCCACGCTTCTCATTTCACAGAGAGAATAAAGTGAAGAAAGGATGAGCTCAACTAGCCCAAAGAAGAAATATTGTGACTAAGATAATGCGAATAAATTATCATTAGCCTTCAACAATATTAAACTGATAAAATACAATAGACATCAAGTTTAAGCTGCTAATAATAAGCAATCCATTAGAATAGTCGAGTAGAGCATGATATCTACTATCTTCTCTGATTTAAAATATTTTTATCAATTTTTATCGCTGAGACTCAGCTTAATAAATAAACCACATCATCGAATCTTCCCTGCACTACGGGCCAAGAATATTCATTAAATCATCAATGGTCATAACTATACCGAATAATTCTTGGTCATAATCATACCAAAAACTGTCCATCAATGCACTTCAGGCCACTGAGGACTTTCACCACATCATTCTTCACATTACGGTCATGATTATACCGAATAATCCCTGGTCATAATCATACCAAGTCCATCTATGCACGTAAGCCAAAGATGACTTTCATCACAGTATAAGCATGAGGATGATGACAATGACATAACAATTCAATAAAACAAGTTCAAGGATAAATTTTAAAGATTTATGATTTAATTTATCCAGAGATCAATAACGTCCAAATTGTCAACATGATACTAATTTGTAGAATAAAATTCAAGAATAATATTCATGTACCAAAAATAATTTGGACAGAAAAAAATCAATTTTTCGGATGAATAGTAGTACCCTGTGAATAGTACTTCGGGAATAGTACCTCGTGAATAGTACCCCGACATGAAGAGTACTCCAAATATCCGAGTGAATAATATTCGGGTGAATAGTAATTTGGGTGAATAGTAACTCGTGAATAATACTCTGACATGAAAAGTGCCTAGAATACCCGAGTGAATAATACTTTAGAGTGAATAAGAATCGGGTGAATAAGAACTCATGAATAAGTAACTCGTAATGTAAAAAATACCAAATAAAATGATATTTCATGACGAGTACAAAAGAAATGATATTTCATACGAGTATAATAGAATATCTGAAGGTCATGAATGAATTTTTACCCGCCATGCGGTAATCCACGTAAATGCATCATTTCCACAATTTAATAAAGAATGAATACGAAGGATCATTCACCATGCATGCAGTAATCCACATGATGCGGAGTTATTCCAACGAGTAATAATAAAGAATGGAATAACGTAAGAATTCATTAGGCATGCGATAAATCGCAGACGCATGTGTTATTCTAACGAAATAATAAATAATGGAACCAATTAAATGCATGTCCTACGCATGATCGAGATATTCCAACGAATAATAAAGAACGGAACCAGTCATGCGTAAATCCGCATGCATGGGATATTCCAAATGAATAATAAAGAATGGAATAACAACGAAATTCACCACATGCGATGTAATCGCATGCATGACGAGTTATTCCAACAAAATAATAAAGAATGGAACCGAATGTCTAGCGTAATCCGCACGAGCGGGATATTCAAATGTAATAATAAAGAATGGAATAATAGAAGAATTTCACCACGTATGCGGTATTTATGTATAGAGTTATTCAACATAATAATAAAGAATGGAATAATGAAGAATTTCACCATGTATACTGGTGCTTCACATGTGACGAGTTATTCCAACATAATAATAAAGAATGAAATAATGTAAGCTTCTCTTCATGAATACGAAAGAAATAATACCACTTACGAGTACAACAAATAATATCCCTTACCTTAGAAGAAACTGGATATAGGAGTAGTGAAGTAGCGAATACTTTTCTTCTTTTCTCTCTATAGTTTCAAAGAATTCGTAAGAAATAATGAAGGAATGAGCTTCTATTTATAGGAGAATGGACCTAATAAAGAACTAATTCATGAACGGTCCAGTATTGATTTACTTTTAAACGAGACTATCCATAGTAATTTACTATGCAAATTAATAAAATATTCTAATAAAACAAAATCTTTTAAATAAAATATAATATATTCTATTTATAATCTAATAAAACGAATAACTTTATAAAAGTATTCTGCTTTTATATAAAAAGATTTTACTATCTGAAACACTATCGCAGCCTACGCATAATAGAATATTATATATTCTATTTATAGTCTAATAAAACGAATAACTTTATAAAAGTATTCTGCTTTATATAAAAGTTTTCGTTTTATTACATTTATAATAATAATAAAACAAAACTTATCACTTTATTATAATTCACAATATTAATCGACCAGGTTGTTCTCCGAAGGGGTTTTTCGAATAAGGATTTCGTTATTGGCGCGCGATTAGGTGACCAAACCTCTCATTGGCGAAACTTAGACATCGTTAATATTGCAAATAATAATATTAATAACTTTGTTATCTCAATTATTGATTTAATAATATATAAAATATATCGAAAATAATTGAATCAAATAACGCATGAGATACTTATGCAACAATTATCGTAGCAAAATTGAACAATTACTATGTAACAATTATCTCGCTTTTGTTCAATTATTGCTTCAAAGAATTGTCAGATAAGATCTCACGTTATTCGATTCAATTATTATTTATATTTTATATATTATTAAATCAATAATTGAGATGATAGAGTTATTAATATTATTATTTGCAATATTAACAATATCTAGAAAAACGCCAAGAGAGGTTTCGTCACCTAATCATGCACTAATAGAAAAATCCTTATTGGAAAACCCCTTTCCCGGAACGACCGGGTCGATTAATATTGTGAATTATAATAATAATGATAAATGTTGTTAGATATATTGAGGTGTCTTTTTATGAAGTCACTAAGTTTATATATATATATATATATATATAAATTTTGTTTTATTAGTATTATTAATGTAATAAAAGCAGAAAAACTTTTTATATAAAAATGTAATACTTTTATAAAGTTATTTGTTTTATTAGACAATAATTAGAATATATTATATTTTATTATGCATAGTGTTTTTGCATAATGCCCGCGTAATGTTTGCGTAGTAAAATATTTTTATATAAAATGTAAATACTTTTTATAAAGTTTTGTTTTATTTGATTATAAATAGAATATATTATATTTTATCGCATAAAGGCTAACATAGTAATCTTTCTATTTTCCTATAAATAGGATGTTTAGTTAAATTGAAAACCACACCGTAAGTTCGTAGAATTCTTCTATAATCTTGGCGTATTTCTTTAAAGTTTTAAGAAGCTTTGAGCGTAGTCTGCAAGTTTTCTTCAAAAATATCATCGCCTCTACCAAATGTAATACTCTTTTTTACGGTGAGGGATATTATTTGTTGTACTCGTAAGGGGTATTATTTCTTTCGTATTCATGAAGAGAACTTTTGTTATTCTATTCTTTATTATTCTGTTGGAATAACCTGTATACGTGGGCTACCCTATACTTGGTGAAATTCTTCTGTTATTCCATTTCTTTATCATTATGTTGGAATAACTCGCATCATGCCAAGTACCGCATACATGGTGAAATTCTTATGTTATTCCATTCTTTATTATTCATTGGAACATCACGTCTGCAAGGCTTACGCACGACCGTTCCGTTATTTATTATTCTGCTGGAATATCCTCGCTTGGCGTATTACGCTAATTCGGTTCCATTAATTATTATTCTATTGAATAACTCCGTCATATGGCCTCTATCGCATGCACGGTGATTTCTGTTGTTATTCCATTCTTTATTATTCTCGTTGGAATATCCTGCTTGGTCTGTAATTTCACCGACACGTTCCGTTATTTATTATTATTCATTGGAATAACTCGTCTGCATGCGGTTTATCGCATGCTCGGTGATTTCTTTTGTTATTCCATTCTTTATTATATTCATTGGTTAAAATTTTGACTTATATACTCCATGAAATTAGTGGAATATCCTTGATATTTGCGCTTCATCCAAAGATCTTTTCATGGAAATATTCTTCAAGCATTCTTGAATTTTACTCTACAAAGAAGTATCATGTTGACAATTTGACGTTATTAGTTCTCGGATAAATTAATTCTTGAACTTGCTTTATTGAATTCTTATATCATTGTCATCATCCTCATGTTTATATTATGTTGAAAGTCATCTCGGCTGTTGTTGTGGTATGGTATGATTATGACCGGGATTAATCGGTAGATAATCATGACCGTAATGTTACAAATGATGTGGTAAAAGTCCTCATCGTTGGCCGTGAGTGCATTGATGGATGGACTTGTTGTACATGATCATGACCATTGATGAATACACGAATATCCTCGGGTCGTAGTGCAAGAATAATTTGTGGTTGTGATACTAATGAATATCCTTGCCATAAGTGCGGGATGATGTCGATTATTTATTGTCGAGTCTCAAATGATAAAAGTGATGAAAACCTTTTTAAATCATAAAAGATAGTAGATTTTATTCTCTACTTGACTCTTTTAATGGGTTGCTTGTTCCGATGCAGTTAAACTTGATGTCTATTGTATTTTATCAATTTAACATTGTTGAAGGCTAATGATAATTTATTCTGCATTATCTTAGTCATAATATTTCTTCTTAGGCTAGTTGAGCTCACCTTTTACTTTCATTGTTTCTCAGAAATGAGAAACGTAGCGAGGACTAGTCGGGAAAGCGAAGTTGACCCGCAGAACGATAGCATTAGTAGCCCTCACTATTTTATGAAATAGTGTGTTAATAAATGTCGACTAAAATACAATTTGAACCCCAAACTTTACTTTCTATTTACTTTTTCACCCCAAACTTAAAAAGGTGTCTAAGTACACCCCAAACTTCATTATACGTAACAAATCGCACACTTTCTTCACTTAACTGGTCAAAAACGACCGGCTAAGACTATAACACAAGTTTAAGGTGCAAATTGTCTTTTAATCTTAAAAATTGGCATAAATAATTAATTTTAAAATAATTAATTTTAAATAAAATAATTAGTTTAAAAAAAAATTAAAATAATAAAATTAAAATAAATATTTGGAATTAATGATTAATAATTAATCATTAACTTGTAAAATGATTATTTTATTTTAAATTTTAAAATTAATTATTAATCATTCTCGTTAAAAAAATCATTAACTTGTAAAAAATCATTTTCGCCACATAAAAAACAATTACATTTTGTTTTTTAAAAACAAAATTTTGTAAAAACAAATTTTTAAAAATAGAATTTTTAAAAATGAATTTTCTCAAAAATGTAATTTTATTTTACAAGTTAAAAAAAATTACATTTTTGTTAAAAAAAAAATATAAAATAGAATTTATGTTTTATAAAAACAAATAGAATTTGTTTCTGCTTTTTGTTAAAAAAAATTAATTAAATTTTTTTGTTAAAAAAATTCTATTTAATAGAATTTGTTTTTCTTTAATACTGTAATTTGTTTTATAGAATTACATTTGTTTAACAAAAATAGAAATTTGTTAAAAAAAATTATAAATTTTTTTATGTTTTTGTTAAAAAAATTCTAAAACAAATTCATTTTTTTAATTCTATTTTTAAAATAGAATTTTGTTTTTAAAAAAAATTTATGGTTTTAAAAATAGATTTTAACAAAAAGCGATTTTTTTTTAATTCTATAAAATAGAATTTATGTTTTTAAATAAAATAAATTTCTATTTTTAAAATAGAAATTCTAAAAACAAATTCATTTTTTTAATTCTATTTTTTTAAAATAGATTTTTTTTAACAAAAAAATGATTTTTTCACTTGTAAAATAAAATTGCTTTTGAAAAATTTTGTTTTTTAAAAATTCTATTTTTAAAAATTTTGTTTTTACAAAATTTTATTTTAAAAACAAAAAGTAATTGTTTTTTTATGTGGCAAAAATGATTTTTTACAAGTTAATGATTTTTTTAACCTAATGATTAATAATTAATTTTAAAATTAAAATAAAATAATCATTTTACAAGTTAATGATTAATTATTAATCATTAATTCTAAATATTTATTTTAATTTTATTATTTTAATTATTTTATTTTTATTTTTAAAACTAATTATTTTATTTAAAATTAATTATTTTTGCCAATTTTAAGATTAAAAGACAATTTACACCCCAAATTTGTGTTATTAACTTTAGCTTTAGCACTTTTTTAATTTGCTAAGTTAAGAAAAAAAGTGTGCGTTTTATTACGTATAATGAAGTTTGGGGTGTATTTAGACACCTTTTTAAGTTTGGGGTGCAAAAGTAAATAGAAAGTAAAGTTTGGGGTGCAAATTGTCTTTTAATCATAAATGTATTGAAGACTTATTTTGAGTTTCAATACTGTCTAGAAGACAATATTTGTATTAAAACTCATAACTCATGTTGTATATTTAAGATTGTATTTGTATTCTGTACCATGTATTTGGCGACTCAGAATAGGTGATGTATACCTATTTTGGGGGCGTCACACCAGTGCTTACAGAATTCCTAATATCATTTAATACCCTCACTTAGACATATATCTTTATAGATATATCTCTTCATATCGATATTTCTTATTTATCTGAATTTCACAATATTAATAACACACTTGTACTTGGAACAGAGGAATCTTGCAATGAATTTGGTTTCTTCATCGGTGCTAAATCTATGTTCTTACAGCACTCACAATGTTATTCAATATCCTCATTCAGATTTATAGTTCTTTATCAACATTGTATTAATATTTTACTATCTATCTGAAGTTCAGAGCATCGGCATAACATGATCATTCCATATTACCAATACCCTCACTCAGATTAATAGATCTTTAACAATTCTAAATTATATTAAATTAAAGACATAATACCATTCTAATGATAATAACATGATATTATTAATATAATCTTAGATTACATGGTTTGCTATTATGACTTAATACAAATACAAGTAAATAAAACATGAAATCTAATCTACGCTTCTTCTTAACGTTCATGATATTCTTATCATTCTTCTTTAACTGCAAATAAAGTTTTATTCGCAAGAATGAGCACTACGGCTCAACAAGTCTAGCTAATAACACATAGTTTATGTTTTCATATTAACTTTAACATGCTTGCAACATGTTTTTCAATCAACGATTACATTAACTCATGCTCAAGAATAGTACATAATCATATGTAGCATTACATATCAATTAACACTTAACATTTAATAAATACTTAAGACATGGTTTCTTAATATCACATAACACTGCTACATATCATCTTCACATATCAACTATCACATAATAACATTAACAACACTAGAAATACTAGCACATAGATTTAGGATAGAAGACTTGCCTCTAGTGCAAACTAATTTTCCCGGTAAACACTTAAAAGCCTACATAAAGGGATTCGCGTACCCGACGGTTAGTTTATCGAGTTTTACTTCTTAATAAGTGTTTTTATAACTTAACTAGACTATCTTCATTAGTGGTTATGCTTACAAAATTCTCAAAAATTCATTTTTAAGGGGTTTTTCAAAAAATGGACAGCAAGGTTGGCAGCCCGACCCTGCTCGGTAAAACGGTCATAACTTCTTCGTTTTAGAACATTTTTGAGTCGTTCAAAATCCCACACGTTTGTAACTTCCGTCTCTACAATTTTCTTTTACATTTCAGAAGCAGATTCTTGAAATTAAATTTTCGGAAAATGGGCAGAAAGGTCAGAATGAAAATTTGTTCACAATTTTTTTCATTCCACTTGGTAAAAGATGATACCACAAGCATAATAAAGCTAAGTTATCATGTTCTAACACTAAATAACCTTCAATAACATAAAAATAACAAAATCATAAACTACATATGTATGATTCATGACTTTCGCTCAAGAACACACGAAAACGTGAAGAACGAAAAATTGTACATAATAACGACTTATGTTTTTGAGCTTTTGGATTTCATACTTGAATAGTTTGGGTATTATAACGGCTTACATATGTGATTTATGATACTTTAAACTTGAAATCTCATAAACTTAAATAATAATAGATTTGCTCAAGAACACCCGAAGAAACACTGAGTTGGAAATCGAACATGGTAACGACTTGTGTTCTTGAGATTTCTACTATACTATTATATAAAATTGAACATAACAACTACTTGCTCAAGAACTTATGAAGAACACGGAGAACGAAAAGCATGTACACGACTTATGTTCTTGAGTTATAAACTATAATACGAACAAAAATGAACATAATAACGACTAGGGATTTTACCTCTTGAAGTTGCAAGCTTTAACTAATACTTTGCAATTTGAAATTAATCTAACTCACAAGAACTCTCTTTTTCTAATTCTAGATTATAACTTTGAATACTTGATTTTTGCTTTGTAAATTGGTAAGAAATGAATGAACTTAGCTTGTTATTTATAGGAAAAAATAGTTTCGCTAATTGCACGTTAGGGGCTCGGCTTATTACATTTTGCACTCGACTTATTACACTTTGATACCTAGGTTAATTACAATGACTACCTTGAAAATATCGTCCACCAAGCGACATCATCATGAAATTATTTCATAATGACATCATCTTTCTGCTTCTTTAAGGATGATGTTATGCCTATATTATGCTTGCATCATCTCTTCTCTGATTGGTCGATTCAAGTTCACATAGATTGATTTTATTTAGTTAGTTTGTTACTTAGTTTGGATCCTAGTTTGGTCACATCAACTTAGTTACACATAACCTAATTTGATTACAACTAGTTACCTTTCAACTTAGTTCATTTCCAAGTACAAATTAGTTTGATTTTAACTAATTAGTTTCAACTTAGTTCATTTTTAAGTCTTTCGGTTAAATTGACCTTTATTGATTTAAAAGTCTGACATTACTGAGTTTTGTTCTGTATAAACACTATTCTGTGAAGTGAAAAGTTCAACAAACTTGACACGTTTTTCGGTGAATAGTGCTTTAGTCGACCATTTCTCAGAAAATGGTTAATCGATCAAAAAGTAAAAAAATATATTTCTTTTCGTCTTATTCTCATGAATAGTGATTTGCACGGTTTTATGGAAAAACTTTTATCGGTTATTACGTGACTTCACTTCGTATTACCAGTAGATCTTGAAACGGAAAGTTAATACGACGGACTCGTTTCACTCTTCTGCGTTTTTCTGCGGAAATTTTTTTATTGGTTCATTTGTCTCTAAACCACGTATAAACACTATGTCGTGAAATATAATATGTCGAAACAACGAAAATAACTTATCAAAAAGACGAAAGGCATTTTTTCAAAAATCGTGAATTTTGTCAGTGTCTTAGAAAACTTTTTATTGTCTCCCTGGAGAACTCATATAAACATTATATCGTGAAATGAGAAAAATCCTAAAAGGATGCAAGACGAATTTTATGGACGTATCTGATTTATAGGTTCTAACCTTTAGGGTTTAGGTTTTAACCTTTTCCCCAATTTTAGGTTTTCTCCTAAAATAACTTCTAAATTTTACAAGTGTTAAGATTGAATAGTTGAACCAAAACACCAAATTTTACACATTGCAAAAATCATATAACAAATTTGAAACTCAATTCAAGCTTATTTATTCATATATAACACAGCTTAGGTCATAGTTCTAACCTCTAATCGTATATGATCGTATCTACGAGTCGTTTTTTTAGTTTTTCAGATAGCTCAACATATACTTGAACAATCGTTCTTAGGTTTTAAATTAACAACCTTTATTAGTTATTGTCAGATCACATTTGAAATATTTGGGATATTACATTCAACCCAACTTACAAAAATTTCGTTCTCGAAATTAACTTTAATATCATACTTATAAGTTTTATAAATATTCAGGATATTATAGGACTTATGCGAGTTATTCCAATTTACTTCGGACTTTTCCTTGGAGAATGGGGTTTCCTGATAGTCGATTCACATCTTTTTATTCCTCCTCTTTCTTGTATAATAAATTGTTCTCCTTCTCACTAGTGGACGTAGACCAAAAGCCAAACCATGTAAATGAGTATGTTATTCTCTATCGATCTTAGATTTCACGTGTGGTGTGTGTTCATACCACTCAATGACACAAAATAAAAATCTATGTTTTGTGCTAGCTCTATTTTGTCCTTGTAATATTTCTTACCCCCTGGCCGGTACACGTCCAGTGATTATTTTAAGACCGAGTTCCATTTAATATAGTCGGGTAAAGTCGCACTTGCAGAGTCCAAGAATAATATTTTCTGCATGTTTCAGGGCATAAACAAAGCTTCATAGTAATCTCTCTCTCTCTCTCTCCTTCTTCTTCTTCTTCTTGGATGGGATGGGGTGAAGTGAGTAGATATGCTAAGATATTTAGGTGACAAAAGTTGCATAAGTATATGCCATCATTGACCTGGATAAAACATATACTAGCCGACACAGTATGCCATTATCACTTTATTCATACAATTTCATCTTGTACTTGTATATGTCTATTATTTATACAAGCTCTGCGTCAAGGTCATAAGTTGTGCACCATCATATGCCACCTAGTTTAGGAGAACAATAATAGATTAACGAACAAAGATGTAGCACCTAGCCTAATCATAAATTAAGGGTCAAGGGCTCAAGGCATATTGCCTTATATGATACAGAGGCAAGAATAGGCGGATTATGGGGTAAAACCATGAATTTTATAGCATAGTGCATTTTCCATATTAATGTATTGTTTTCATGCATCATGTTCACGTAAAGAAATATTTTCTTTTCTCGTATGCATATATATACAGAAGTAAGAGACACATACTAGTGGACGACAAATAACATAGCCACCGAAGGTTTCCATCTTTTAGTCTACTTTTTAGAAGTTTGCTATGTTGAAGCATCTGCAGAACAGAAAGGGGGCCAAATTAGCAGGCAAAAGTTGTCAACACAAGATTATTCTCTGGAAACAGTTCTAGAAATATAAAATCTCGAATTTATTTACCGGCTCACCAATACCCACAACAGGAGGGATGGAGATAAGGAGGTGAGTGTAATACTTCAAGATATTTAGAACTTCAGGTCTGAAAAACAAAGCACAATCCTGGTAATAGAAAATGCAAAATAACTTCTCGCTTAAAGTATAGACCCTATAACATATTATTATGAATATGGAGCATTGGTGTAGAAGGTAAAAAGACATTATTTGTTACTCATGTTTGGGTCCTGATCTGGCTTTTCGGCATGATAGAGTTTAAACTAAATCCAAGTGTCCAAACAAGTCTAATGCCAAAAGTTAAAAGTAATATGACTCATGAATCAAAATAACACAAAGCATCATGAAAATGGCCACATGTAGAGACAGACTACATCCATCAGAGATAATAATTAAACAAAAACTGATCAATCAAAAACTCCCTCTGCCAGCAAGCCCCACCCCAAGAAGCGAGTCCCAATCAAAGGTAAACTTTTAAAATAAAGTGTTACATTTAAATATTGTGTAAGAATGTCTGACGGAAAATTTGGGATATCATAACTTGAATTTGTTGAAAGGGACTCTTACTTAGGGAGACCACCATAAAAATTGTAATATTGAGATAACATGTCATAAAATGGTTACACAGTTATCCATATAGATAAGATCACGATACAGCTACATGAACTCACTCTGGCTCATTTGAATTAAAAATATGGAGAGTGAATCCCATTTCCTCAAGCTTCTTCTTCTTGGCAGCGCTAGTGCAAGTTCCAGATACAATCCTACATTAAAATACTGATCAATGTCCAAATTGTCAACAGCTACCACATATTCAGAGCTAATGACTTAATTAAAACCCAAAAGTACCATATGGGAGTGACAGTGAGTATATGATTACATTGAAGAGGAAAGCAGGGGAAAGAGAAACAGCTATACCATCCTTGGTTTGTCAATTCTTGAGCAAAGTACTGTCCGACAAATCCCATGCCAAGTATAAACATCCGATTCCGAGATGATTCCGATATTACAGAGTCAACGTGGTAACGCAAATTGGTACTAGTCGATGATGCTTCATAGTTGGAGTGAGATGGTACCTGAATAGAGAATCTTCTCCAAACTTGACCGAATCGGAGGGAATTTGCCGGAAAACACCCCGATACGGGACATATTTCCATTTCCGATCACAAATCTAGAATTGTTAATTTTATCTAACGGCCTTATTTTATTTTGTTACTTTTTGGGCTTCCTCCGCGGAGGCTTCACACCTGGCCTAAAGACCAAACATTTTAAAGTTCTACTACTAATATATTTGTTTCCTTGCATTGTCTTTTAAATTAATTAAGTCCTATAACATGACCTTATTTTAACAATAATTCTATTAGGACAAGTAAATTGAACCAGAAAAACAAAAAAAAAACAAATGGATTGTATTGTCAAATTATTTCAGTCCAATTATCCTGTTTAATTTACGTATTCGGCATAGAAAGACTCATATTTTAAACTTTTGCGCAGTTTTTCTCTCAGAATCATTTTGCAAATTACAGGTAGAAATATTTATAATTTATTGACCTACATGGCACAAAAAATTGATGCTTAACCTTAGGATAAAAAATATAAAAAAAAGGATAAAAAGAAATAAAAAATATGTGTGCAAGTAAGGCTGTAAAAAGAGCGAATAGTTTGGGTTAATTCATATTCGTACAACTAAAAACTTGATTTGAGCTAGGTTCTAAATATAAATGAGTTAAATATAAATAAATTTTAAATTTTAATAATTTATTTAAATATCTTCAAATTATAATTTTCTATTGATACTCGAATTATATTCATTTAAAAAATTAAAAAATTCAATCAGAGATCGAATTCGACCGGATAGCTCAACAACTTTTAATCAAACTTTTATTTTATATTAATTAAATTTTAACATCTCAATACTCCACTTATACTTATATGCGAGCCTAAGAAGAATAGTGGCTGGCAGGCAGGCACATACTAATAGCCATTGGAGGACCCGCTGTAAACCCGAAAAGGCGGATGCTCCGATCTTCTTCTTCTTGCAATAAGTGCTTGTGTCATTTCAGATTACTAGGACTAGGTAAAGGTGGAGTGTGGAGACGGAGAAATTATAGTGGGTTACTATTTATACACTAATCGAATCCTCTGAATTGTTTTTTTTTTCATTTGGTTGAATGGAAATGGGATTGTCCCACGTAGCCACTATGATTGCGGCAGCATCAGAAACACCGGAACTTTCCGGTGGTAATAAGAGCCGCACCGCGTTTCAGTGGGGTGGAACCATCTCTGCCATGTTAGTTGATGCCCTCTCCCTCTCACCAACTCTTGATTTATCTCTTTGTATTGATTAGTATTTTGATATTCAGATATAGTTATTAGTTTGATCATGAAATCCTGCTTCAATTGCTCTTTTTGTTTATTTATGCGACTCTCGATTTGATTACTTGATGTTCCTTGGAAGTCATCAACTTCCCCTAAAATAACAATGGGATGAATGAACTTAGGTAACTACTAACCTCTGCAATTTCATGTTTGACTCTTTTGGAGTACCTAAGTTTTTAGATTGATACAATTTCATCTTTATTTGTATTAGTTTGTTACAATGAGGTATAATGTCATATCTTTCTTTTTGCTTCACTAAAGCAATTAACTTTGTCAAGTTCTGCTCATTCTAGCATTGCCGTTACAATACTTACTTCTTTGTTATTTTAGTCCTGTTATTTTGCCCTAGCATGTTTCCTTCGTTTTGTCAGAAATCTGTATTGAAACTCTAAATATACATACGTTTGGTGTTTTTTTTTTCCCCAGTGTATCCTTTCCGGATTAAATTAGTTTCAAGCTATCTATAGTAATTTGATCACCCGAACATACATATCGTCAAAAAGGTCTACATACATGTAAACAATGGAATGATATCCCATATGTCATATACGTCTTACATATTCAGTTGTAACAAAATGAATCACATTAATTTTGAGTTTGAAAGTATCTCATATTAAATTTGAAAAATCAAATTTGATCTTTTGTTTTGGAATGGAGGGAGTAATATTAACTGCTACTTTCTCATAGTTAACTTTTATTATTAATGGTTATATCAAATTTTGCTTCGAGCTTAATTTAGTGCGACTGGCCAGTTGATATACTTGTCATTGAGTGTCGCCTGCATTATATAACTACATATATATGTCCTTAGAATAGACATCCCAGTATCACAGGCTCATTGGTACTGTCATATTTCTACTAGCTTTGTTCTTTGATATCAGAGTTCTGTAGTACCTCTCTTGTCTTTTCCACACGTGATATGCTGATTTTAGTCACATTTGTGTCTTGGGGGAAAGCTTAGAGTCTGTTCTACTTAAATTACAATGACAAAACATTTACAAGTTTTGTTTCTCCATAGTGTTGTCTTACCATGTCTCTGGTCCAAATATTCATGTTGTCTTGTTTTCCTACCGCAGACTTCTGTTAATCTTGAACCGAACAGGGCAGAGATCATCCAAGCATACTTCACTTGTAGTCTTCTTTCTTTTCACAAGTTTTCCAACGGCGCTGTTCAAGATTCTCCGGTGCATCCTGAAATTTTCAATAAATTTGCTTATGTAAAATTTATCTTCTACCTATGAATTTCTAACATTAGCTGTTTCATGTTACAGAGGGCAATTCGGATGTTGGGTTGCCTTTCTTGCGGTTGCAGCAAACCTCTTCTTTCCTCGAGACTTTCCAGGTTTGAATCTTGTATTACAGATGTGCTGTAACTATACATGTATAATTCATACCTGCAGTTTCTCGTTTTGTCCTATTTGTCATCACACCTGATTGGCTGGCTGATGGACTACGTGATAGCATTGCTGGGGGTGTCTTTTGTCTAGTAATAGGATTATTGCTTGTTGTAATGGAGATTGGAGGAGTTGGAATATGTAGCAATTGGGAATGTAATTTACAGTGTGGTAGTTTTTGTTTTGCAATTTTTTTCCTGTTCTTGTACACTATATCGTATCTACGGTTTGGACCATGGTAGGAAGAGAGTTCCTTCAAAGAAATATCACCTTTTCTATCTCTATATGTTCAGCATAACTAGATGCTCAGTTGTTCGAAATCTGATTTGACACAAAAGCTGCATAACTTGCCCCCTGTTGTTATCCATGTGATGATGATTTGAAGATAGGAATATGAAATTCACATATTTTTATCCTCTTGTGAGTTGGTACATTCAGAAAAATTACTGATATCGAATGGGTAGGGAAACAGAGGGCATATGAAGGCAAGATGCTTTCTTGAATGCGCAACCTCTCCTATTGGTGATCCAGCTACCAATTTTAGACATTTTTTTTTAAAGATGGTGTCTAATGATTAACTGAGCTTGAGTTTGTGTGTAGTATGCAGTTCATGACATGTCTCGTGTAGTGCCAAAATAATTTTTCCCCTTGACAACTGCAGCAAGTCAATAGGAGCGACTCCTTCCAAGAACTTTAGTGCTCCACTGATGGTAACTGCAGTAAGTCAATAAGGATGACTCCTTCCAAGAACTTAAGTGCTCCACTGATGGGGGACCTCGGATGATATTCTGTGAACTTGATGCTCACTGTCCAGGAGAAAAGTTAGAAAAGACCTTGGTGGTTGTTTTTAGACCTGGAGTAGCATTTTTCTTAATTAGGATGTCTGAAATTTCTTTATGAACATTAACAAATTAATAGTCAATCCTGTTTAATCAACTCTTCGTAGTTACCAAGAAATATTATAAAACGTCTAAAGGCGAATTTTGAGAAATATAAAAGGTATTATCAAACAGTTGTCTATTTGTTTATTGATTTTTATTTTTTAAAAATAGTTCTCTCATCTATCTTGCTTCGCTAGTACACAGCTAAATTCTTCTTATTCATCTTTGATCCTGCTAACGATGTTGGTCAACTGAGCTGATAATTTTTTTAATAACTGAAATGGTCAACTCAGTAGACAATTCCCCCATTCATTCCAGTGTGTTACATGAATTTTCATTTCAACAAACTGCCTGAATCACATGTTACATAAAAATTCTCTTCCCCGATTTCAGTGTTACATGAATTTTTATTTCAACAAACTGCCCGAAGTACATGTTACATAGAATTTCTCTTCTTAGTTCTGTCCAACTCCCTATAGGCATATTCAACTTTCCACAACCTTTTTGACTTGTAAAATATACTGCTACTTCTCAAACCTCGTCCGAACCGGTTGACACTTCCCCATTTGCTCTCTTTTCTTTTGCTATGGATTACATGCATCTCATCTATGTCTTCTCTATTTATCTCATCTTGTCCTCTGTTTTAATCAAATCCCAACAGCCGTATATTGGAAAGGCCAGTACACTCTGTGACAGCACGGATAATTCAACTTCTGTCCTTGGATATACCTGCAATGGCATTACCCTGAGCTGCCAAGCTTCTCTCTCCTTCAGGTCTCAACCTCCATTCACCTCGGTTTCTTCCATTTCAAGCTTGTTGGCTGCTGATCCATCTCAGCTATCTCGGCTCAATTCAGTTCCCAAGGATGCAACATTTGAACCAAACAAGATGGTTCTTGTACCTGTCAACTGCTCTTGCTCAGGTAAGTACCAAGTAAATGCGTCTTATGTAGTTCAGCATCACAATATCTTTCTTACCATAGCAAACAACACATTTCAAGGCCTCTCAACATGTCAAGCTCTTCAGGTTCAAAACAATAATCTTACTACTAAGAAATTATATACTGGTATTATACTTACTGTTCCTTTGAGGTGTGCTTGTCCAACCAAAAACCAAAGTGATGTTGGTGTGAATTATTTGCTAAGTTAGTTACTTGGGGCCAATATGTTTCCCTTATAAGTAATCTATTTCGGGTGGATTCTGGGAGGACTCTTGAAGCCAATCAGTTATTGTAACAAGACTCTGTCATATATCCTTTTACTACCCTTCTAATTCCTCTTAAAAACCCACTGTCAAATTCTCAAATCCCAGCATCACCACCCCACCTCCACCGATGTCTTCTGTCCCTTCATCGAAAAACAGCTCAAATAAAACATGGATATATGTTGTAGCTGGAGATCTTGGAGGTTTCACTCTTTTAACCATCATTGGAGCTATTATTTTCTGCATATTCTTTCGTAGAATAAGAAGAAATTGGATCCAATACTTGCCTCGGAAAATTTTGAGGCAGAGGCATGTGAGAAACCAACTGAGAAGTTGGAGGAAGAATCTGACCTCTTTGACAGTATATCTAGTATAGCTCAATCCCTCAAAATATATACTATTGAGGAACTTCAATCTGCAACAGACAATTGCAGTCCCAATTGTTGGATTAAGGGGTCAGTTTACGGTGGTACAATCAATGGGGATTTTGCAGCTATTAAGAGAATCAATGGAGATGTGTCCAAGGAAATTAGTTTACTAAACAAGATCAACCATTTCAGTCTTATTCGCCTTTCAGGCATTTGTTTCAATGATGGAAACTGGTACCTTGTTTATGATTATGCCGTCAATGGACCCTTGAGCGACTGGATATATATAACAATAGTGGTAATCAAAAGTTTTTGACATGGACTCAGAGAATACAGGTTGCTTAAGATGTGGCCACAGGACTCGACTATTTCCATTGCTATGCTTACCCTCCATATGTACACAAGGATTTAAAGAGCAGTAATGTTCTTCTTGATAGTGATTATAGGGCCAAGATTGCTAACTTCAATTTTGCCAGGTCAGCTGATGGGGAGGAAGGTCAATTTGTCTTGACACGGCACATATTCGGAACAAAAGGTTACATGGCTCTTGAGTATTTGGAGAATGGTCTGATCTCCACAAAGCTCGATGTCTATTCATTTGGAGTTCTCATGCTGGAGCTGCTTACTGGGAAAGAAGTTGCTTTGCTGTACGAAGGAGTAAACACAGATTTGAGCAATTAATCCCCTTTCTTCATGAGGAAGATGGGAACGAGAATTTGAGCAACTTCATGGATCCTTCTCTGCAATGGAATTGTCCTGCGGATCTTGCCCTATTCATGGTCAGACTGGTTGATAGTTGCATTAAGAAAAATCGATTAGGTCGCCCGGACATGGATGGGATTCTGCAGAACCTCTCAAGAACGATGAATACTTCATTTTCTTGGGAACTGTCAATTAGCATTTCAGAATATCAAAGTTTGAGCTAGATCTTTTTGTTGCATGTTGTTGTAATTTATTTATTTTTTACTTTTATATTGTCATGATTCATTATTTTTTGTACGTTAACTCGTAATTTTCCCGTGAAGGCATTCATGGATGGTATGATTCAAGACGTGAACTTGTTTTCCTGTTGATGGTTGTTTCCAGCGATGAAATTAAAGAAGACTTATCATCAAATTACAGAAGATGTAATTGCACTACACATTCATTTTTTGTACATGACTTGAAATCTTTTTAGTAAGAAAATACCTAACTGGATACATTTTATCACTCCACCTCTAAGGAAACTATGCACTGCTTTCTGCACTCTTGGTCTGAAATACAGAAAAAAATAGTACTTATAGAAAGAGTTAGCGAATGACACATGACTTAACGAGCTACGACTGGACTGATATTTCGCAAAGCTTCTTCTTGTTCTAATCCAGAATTCCAAGACCTTTCATACATCTCAGGAGATGATTGAGTGAGAAATGATAGGTTGAAGACAATCTCTGTCATACTTGGTCTAGCTGATGATTTCTCAGATGTGCAAGCTGCTGCTAAAGCTGCCAAGCTTAAAGCCCCATCAATGGGGTAAAAGCTCTCTAGGTTTTGGTCCATCCACTTTGCTAACCTCTCCTCTCTCTTCTCTTCAACTTCTAAAACCCCTCTCATTTCCTTCCATACAATCACAATCTCACCGGTTTCACTTGCTTCCATGGCTTTCCTTCCTGATAGTAACTCAAAGAGAACAACACCGAAAGCAAAAACATCTGCTTTCAGCTGTATAGAGCTTGTTGCAGGTCTAGCTGTGGATAAATTGGAAATCTTTGCCTTAAACCTGGAATTGAGAAGTATGTTACTTGTCCGTATATCTCCATGAACTATGCTTGGTTGAGAATGTTCATGCATGTATTGCAGGCCATTGGCGACATCTAATGCTACATTTAACCTCTGAGTCCACGTGAGGAATGCGACAGAGCCTGAAGTAGATGATGATTTGGGGAATAACCACTTTTCTAGTGATCCATTTTCTGCATACTCGTAAACCAAGAAGCAATTCCTGTCATTGTCAGACGATATACCCATTAGCTTCACCAAATTTGCGTGATTTACCCTCTGCAGTATCTTTAATTCCTCGGTAACATCTTTGAATTTCTTCACAGCAAAGAGCTGTCCGGTGATCATAGCTCTGTACACAGATCCTCCAATCCTATACCGATCACTTAGGTTCATCGTTGCATCCATGATCACTTTTTCATCGTAGATTATTGTCTTGTCTAGATATCCAGAAACCCCGGGCAGTAACTTACCCTGATTGATGTTAGGCTCAAAACTTTCATCTTTCGGTGCTTTCTTCATTTGAATAAGATCAGTAAATTCTGAATAAGAAATATTTCGTTTCAAAATCCTCCTTTTTCTGCATAATCGACGAATGAAGACTAACAAGCCTGACAAAATGAAAAGAAAAAAAGCTCCTGTTGTACCTAAAATAGCGATTAAGATCTGCTGCTGTTTGTGTTTGTGTGTTCCAGCAGGAGAGGGGTAAGTTTGAACAAGGACTGGCACCTGCGACACAGGAATTAAAACCGGAAGACAAACTGCAGCCGTAAAATTTCTGTAGTTATTCTCAGCAAGAATATCAATGGTCGATGCCTTAAACATAGAACTTACAGGCACTATATTGTCACCTGGTTGCCATACATAAGTAATAAGATATCTTATTCCTTTGCCTAAAAGTGCCTTATCAGGACACCTGCAGAGCAAAGGGAATACCACTTCCACGCCAATCTTCAAGCGGGTTGGGATCAGTGTCGGGTTCATATCTTGAACTACATGATAATTGGTGAGATTCTGGAAAGCAGTGATTGAAACGAAATAAAAGCTATCGTCTTTCCTGATCTGATAGGTGGCATTGGAGAAAAATTGAGTTCCATTGCAGTTACAGGTGATGGGTATCAATAAGAGTTGATTGGGCATCAGCAGGGAATCCTCAGAGGATAGGTTATTTGCCCTGGCAATACTCAACCGGCTGACACCAAACAGGTCAGATATATTCCCCAGGTTCATATAATCAGGTTGCCAGGCTCGGTAACTGAGATATGTTTCACAGGAAACGGGCGAGTCTGAGGAGCATGAGAAGTCTGTGTCAGCATCAGCTGTTGATTGAGCAGAGACATAGGAGGCACACAAAAAGATTAACAGGAGAACAGGGAGCGAGGAGAAAAGAGAAGACACCATTTCTTTTGCTTAGCTCGGGCTCTCAGGCATTGTCTATGTTTATGTGCCTAGAGAGAAGAAGGTTGCTTTCAGGGTCGTAGTCGAACGACGTTCATCATTGTTAGCGTCATGTTTTCAATCCCAATAAAATAACTCAGAAGTCTATAAAAGAATCTGAGGGAGGGGCTTTGGCATTGTCTTTAGCTTTGATTTGTATGATTCTTTTAGTTTTCATCTCCTTGTACTTTATTATTTGAATACATTATTTCATAGTTAAATCCAATTTGTTAAGCACTAAATAATTAATTTTTCTTATCTCAACTGATATTCCCTTTCTATCAGTGTCTTTGACAAACTACAGATATTAATTTAATACAAGAACCCGAGTTAGGACGGCAAGAAACTGACGTTAATAGCTCCACCTATCCGTTGTCCCTAAAGAAAAATGTCAAATATGGCTAGAAATATTAAATCTTATTTGCAGTAAACCTCTTTGTTTGTCAAGATAAACAGGAACATACATTTAAAGATTCTCTTTTCAGTGTTCCTAATGAGCAGTACAAAATGTAGGGATGCCACTTTAAAAATTAAAATAAGTTGCAACTTGCAAGTATTTTAGAGGGTAGCAGCCGCAACCTCAACAGCATCATACCATAGGAAGGGTAGTGAGAAGACGACCTAGAAACAAGAGTTAAAATCTAACTGCAGAGTTGATAATGCATAATTAAATGAACAAATATGAGCAAGATGTGATGATCGTTGTCAACAAACAGCAAAAGAAAATTAAAAAGCATTTACGAGTCGTTAAGGTACAAATTGCAAGAAGATGGAATTTACAGCCACGCGGATTCTTTCAAAAATCTTTAGCAATATAGAGGCCTAATAAAACTATGTCAACTTGGAGAATTTTATTTGCTATGACGTTAGTTAGTTGTCCCAAGGTATTGAAATATTCTGACAATCTTCACCATCAATATTTTATTCTAGTAAATGTAGGTTATTACTTCTAATCATTTAAACGCATATACTTGGGGATCAATTTCACCTAATGAACCAGATGAATAAAATAAAATAGAATGTAAAGTAGAATTATAACAACTTAGTGTAACAGAGCATCTGAGTTTGGAATATCATCTTATAGTACCCCATTATAACTAATACAAAAAATAGCATAACTGTGCATGAACTACCAATAGATTAGACGAGAAATCAAAAGGAAACAAAAAATCAAAAAGAACCTGCTCATGATTTCAAGCTGCCATACTATCAAGAGTATAAGCTGTCAATGTTTTGCGTATTGGCCTTAGATTTGCTTTATGACCAGCACATACATAAAATAAATAATAAAAGGAGAAACTTGTTCATCAACTCTAAGTCATCTCTATGAGAACAAATTAAAGAATCCCATGGAAAAAAGTCAATGGAATTATGAAGTCTAGATATTAAGGGATATATGATATTGTATCATGTTCACCTGTACACAATGTGCTGCACAAGAGGTACATAATTGCTTAACTTCTATCCAGTCATCATCTTAGCAATTAGATGGTAAGCTCTCGGAATAAATCTTATAAACTCTAGTGAGATCTGCGGAACTCACAGTATATAAATGACCAGGCAATGCAAGTGGAAGAACATCATTGATCTCCTCACTTCTCTCTTCTACTGCAGCTGCCTCTCTGAGCTTGCCTTCCTTCCAGAGACTCTTAACAAGAAATTGCTTTGTCAAAGCATCAGGCATCAAATTGGAATTCCTCATATCCTCAAAAACCCTCAAAGCAAGTGCAGCTCTCTCGCACTTGCAGTAAGCACGGATAAGAACCTTGAACATATAAGCGTTAGGCTCTATGCCACTCTGCTTTACCATTCCAAAGAGTCTCTGCACAGTTTTTATATCTCCTTGGAGAGCAAAATGATGCATCAATCCAGAAAACGTTTGGATATCTGGAAGAATTCCACACAGAATCATCTCATCTAGTATATCTAAGACCTTAGCATGCATCTTACACTTGGCTAATGTTCTCAAGAGAGAGGAATACAGCAGCATTAGACTACTTTTTGATATGGGACCGCATAGTGCTTTAGCAGCATGGAAAACCTTAAGTGCAGCTTCACCAGTCCCTGAAATGCCATAAAAATCAATAATCAATTTGATTGTACTGAAGGATAGTCTTATCCCCTCCTTTTTTGTCTTGGACATGAGTTGATCAACCAAATCGACTCGTCCATTGCGAGCTAACTTGGCAAGCATCCTTGATATGGTGTAAATGTCATGACAGAATCCTGGTTGATAAGAAACCCAAGAGAAAAACTGCCATGCTGTTTCAGCTGAACTGAAATTCCTGATCATCTTGGAAACCAATCTAGTTGTCCACACAAATTTCGCATCTTCTAGTGCTGATACCTCTTCTGGTCTCCAATAATTCAAGGCACTTGCCAAAGCAGCTGGGTCGAACCAAGGTCTCAACTGAACGCCATTTTCCTCAGCATCACAGAGGGCAGAGTCAAGATCTTCATCGCAATAATCGTCATCATCTTTAGAATTAGTATCATTCGTAGATGATTTTATGTTCTTAATCCTTTCATCTGGTAACATTTCTTTAACCAATTCAGCCGTCTCCTCAACGAATCCTGCCTCCTGCATGAGCTGCAATGATGAGTGCATGGCTCGACCTGGCAATATTCCATCATTCCGCATATCATCCAGTAAAGTTTTAACCATATCAAACTGACCAGTGCCAGAGAATGCCCCAACCAAAACAGAGTACTGCTTCAATGTACGTTTTATTCTCATTGAAGGCAGTGTATGAAAAATCTGCATAGCTGAATTCAACTTCCCTAAATTCACGAGGTGCTCAATCATAACTGTGTATGTCCTAGCATTAGGAAGCCCCCCTTCATCAATCATCCTACAGAAAGTCTTCACAGCCTCAAAGTCCTTGTGCGTCTGAGCACAAAGTCCAATGATGATGTTATAAGACTCGGTACACGGACGCTTCTGCAAGGCTCGCCACTCGCTCCAGACACAAAGGACCTCATCAAGGTCCCCAGCAGCAGCATACCAACGCATCCTGTCCATAAAGCTGATGCGTGCAACATTTATGAACTTGCCAGAATTAATGCCGTTAATTAGGGCCTTAAGTTTAGCAGTTTGATGGGATTTTGCAAGAATTTTGGCCAGTGCATAGGCTATTTTGGGTATGCAAAAAGTGTGGAATGCTCTTAAGGGTTTCAACCAGGAATAATGCAGAATCCGGAGAGGGAGATGAACAAAGTGCATTGGTGACCACAAAGGAGTCAAGAGCAGGATCATTTAAAATGGATACAAGCGACTCTGGAGATTTGGATCGGAGACTAAGCCGAATCGAATCAATGAGCCTCGCTCGCTGGAGGTAAAGAGAGACCTTATTTACACGGGTTACTAGAAAAATAACTATTTTGTATGGTGAAAGTGTTAAATAGGATTTTGCTGTAAAAGAATCCATTCAGATACATAGGCAGCCCCTGCAGACCGCAGTGGGAGTATACTAAGCTAGCCAAAAGAGAAGTAGCTCTAACTCTTATGAGACCTCTGAGTAAACCCATTACACAATATTAGAACCATGCACGTTGAAAATGTAGAATGCCCCTTATTAGCATGACACATGAAATTTCTCTATAGTCTGAACCCATGCACACTAATGAAATGTATAAACTAGACCTTTACGGTGACTAGTGTATTAATTACGTTAATGGATATAGTGTTCTGAAGGAGCGATGTAGAGAAGTAATGGAAATATGGCAATCTTCTGTTAAAACAAATATCAAACACCTAGAGTGCATAGGAATAGGAATAGGAATAGGAATAGGAATAAATACTAGTCCTACGATCCTACGATTCAAGATTACCTCAAAAGTATAAGCGTAAGTCGGTGATGGGCTCCGTTGTTGGGTGGCAGTAACCAATACTGGGTTGTATCGGGTTTTTATGAGGGCTTTGGCTCCTCCGGGGGTTTTTATATGATCAGTAGTTAAATTTACTGATCTGAGCTGGATCGAGGTTGAGTTGAATGAAGCAAAGCTTGCTAAACAAATTATCGCAAGCTTAAGTGCAACATTTAATTTAATAAATAATTATACAAAAATAATAATTAGCTCCATCCCCTAATGATGGATACTGGGCTCAATTGTGAAATTTAGAAAATCAGAATTTTAGTCTTAAGACGTAAACCATGGATCAAGTGCATACCCTTTATCTTACTCTCATTTTTTTTTAGCGACGGATCCGGCGACGGTTTCAGTCATACAACCGTCGTCTATACTTTTAGCGACAGACAACATATAACGTCATTAAACGATAGTATTTACAACGATTGTATTTAATTTAAACTGGTCATTAAAAAGTGGACCGCTAAGACGTATATGTCCATATAGGGTACATTACAAATTTAAAATTATCCTTCATAATAATGTTAATTACGTGATTTAATTAGTAGAAAAAATGTAAGCTTTTATGTTTTGGCTTATTGCCTTTGTAGTAGATTTCTCATTCTCTAATTTTTTATTTTTATTTTCTCGTCTCAAATAGGGTATCATTTATTTAGTATTTGTTGAATACGATTAGTCTGGATAGATATAAAAATTGAATTTAAATTTCACCTATTTATATTTTTATCTGATTAGGGGAGTCAAAATACAAATACTTAAAATTCAAATACTCATGTCGTTTTTGGTCTCAATTTCACTATAAGATTTATTAGTTATGTGGTGAAGATGAATACCACAAAAATATTATATGAAACACAATTTGACGCTATAATGAGATTCTTTCTCTAGTTGAAAAATCATGGCTTGGCTGCTAAGAGCTTCCAAACATTCTCTTCTCTCCTAGTTTACACATTACACTCCCAGTGACGTATAACTATATGTAGTCCACATTTACACACGGACGTTCACCTGTTACCTTAACACTAATAACTAAATAGCACCACTGTCTACAGTACTGTCCTCGGAGAAGAAGACCGTCTTCTATGTTTGTTATAAATAAGAAACCAAAAACAACAGGCAATGTCTAAATGCATTTTTCAGCGTATTCAATTTTCTTTTCTCTATATAACACAAGTATAACATGTAGTGCTCAAGGTTACATACAGATTGCATCATTTATTGTTTATCGAGTCTCCTGATGTTTCATTTGTGAAAGAAATATTTTGGTCCTGTTGAAGTTATATTATATATCCGAGGTGGAAGGCAAAGCAGATCGCCGATTAATTTACTAAGGGTAACAGCCTGTAAGTCGAATGTGGTCAAGGGTCCTCTTGAGGCCATACTTGAGCACTGCCTTGTTACCTTCTCTGAATCCATCTCCATAAGCTTTTGAGGTATCTGATTCAATCTGGTGTTTAAAAAAGTCTCCAAGTTTCTTTTCAAACTCAGACCGTTTACCCTTCTTTGACGATGTGGTACCAGAGGATGAGGATGATGCAGACGACGACGAAGACGAAGTTGAGGCAACATTACTACCAGAACCTGAACCAGCCATAATCTCAGAATCCAACCACATATGAGCTAGCACTTGGCAAATACCTTCTTCAACATCTGGACTTAGATTGGGATAACCTACAAATTACTCCCGAATGGTAAATTCAGAGCATGTACGATAGGTTGAACAATCAAAAAAAATTATGGCTAAAGCACCTTTAAGCCGCAGCCATGCATGCATCATCTCATGTGCCAGAATAGATCCAGTCAACAACCTGAATTTATGAGCTTTAGGTTGTACTTCAAGAAGCCCAAGCATGAATTATGACTATAGTCAACAGATAGGAATATTATTACCTAGGGAGACTATACAAAATGAGAATAGCTGTCACTTCGCATCTTCGGATGAGCCTATAAGGCTCTGTAAACATGTCTATAATCCGGTACCCTGCCCCAATCTTAGGCCTCCTTGAAATCTATTTTTTCAGTAAAACATACGTAAAGTCTGAATTTGATAAATAACTATATCTTCAAAAACTAAACCAATCCATAGGCAAGATGTCAAGGAAAATATTCATACACTGCTAACGGTTTGTTCTTCTGACAGGCAAAGACCTCTAGTCTCAGGCATGTGATGATGACCCTGCCACAAAAGGAAATTATGAAAATCACCAAGTAGAAAAGCAAAAACAGAAAAATTAACCTTCTCTGGAAATATGATAAATTTAATACATCTGCCTCACATTCTTTTCTCCCTCCATGGCCTCATTCAGCGCTTGTCTCTCAACTAAGAGCAACGGAATTTGTTGCTCGACTTTCATATTTAATCCTTCATAAAATTCTTGTATTTCAAGGTAAAGAGGTTGACATTCATGTGTATCCATTACAGCAGAGTCCAGGCACTCTAGACATAGTTTCCGACCATCATCTAGTAAAAGATACCTTGTGTCCCTCGGCTGCAAGGGATGAAAAAGGCTTTGAGTTAACACCAATGCAGGAGATCAGAAAGCTTTTTCTTTTACTGTTTTTTTTTATCTGTTTCCATTTGCGAGTTTCAAGGGACATTATGAGTAGTGCTATGGGTTTACTTTTCTCTTGTTCGATTTTATTTTTTGTGTTCAAGTTCCCTTTTGTCTTTTTGGTTTCAGAAGACTGTAGGGGAGAGGGAGATATTGGGTGGGTATGAACTTTCAGCAGACCTCCATTCTCTCACAGCTGCAACATCTCGGTGTCCCGTCATGTTCATGTGAGGGGCAGTACTTTTGTTCCCAGAAAGGATGTGCCCTGTACTCAATAAGACCAGCCATATTTGTCGGGATCTGTATGAAATAGAATAAAAGCAAGAAACCCAAGGCACTACATTGTTAGTGTAATAAATAAGAAAATAAAACAACTTATGTTGGATATTTTCTAAATCTGTTGTTATATAATAAATATATTATATTGTTTTAATAACTAACAGATGCATTGGTTCAATGGTAAAGGTGTGATTACTAGTTTGAATAGGTGTAACGTTACACCTTGAACCGGTGCAATGGTTCAACTTGGGTCACTAGTTTGAACCAGTGTGATTGCTAGTTTGAACGGGTGTAACATTAAACCAGCGCAATGGTTTGATTTGGATCACTAGTTTGAACCGGTGTGACTCTTAGAAAGAGTGTGTTTGGTTCATATCTTTTCAAATTGAAAATGTGCATTTTCAAAAGGGTGTTTGGAATCCTATAAATGAATTAGAAAACTCTCCTTTGGGATAACAATTCATTCACAAGAAATAAGTGCATAATTCTTAAAAGAATTTTGTTTTATTAGTTTCTTCTCTCTCAAATTATAGTTTTGAATTAAATATTATCTTGCACATAATATTTAATACAAATTAATTTCTGGGTCTGTTTTATATTGAGACAGTTTCGCTGTAACCCTGTACAATTTATACAAGGGGCAAATTCTGTCTTAAGGAGAGAGTGGCGATACTATTATTATTTTTTTTCAGAATTTCGACAATAACGGCAAAAGTTTCAACAATATTAAGACATTATTCTATGAAGGACAATCTGAAAAATGATGTTAGTCTGAATATAGTAGGGTGGCGATGCTACATCAAAGAATATATTTTCTTATGAGAAAAAGCACCTTTACCCCATTGTGGTTGTCGTGTTTTAAGGAATTAGCCACTGTGCTTTAAAAATATTCAATTGACCCACTGTGGTTTTTAAAAATGTACAATCAAGCCATTCCGTCCAATTTGACTAACAGCCGTCTAAAAATATCTTACGTGGCTTTTTGAAAAAAAATAAATATTACGTGTATTTGCTGACTGGGGGGAGGAATCTTGGTTATCCTACGTGGCTTTTTTCTTTTCCTTTTATCTCTTTTCTAAATAATACAAATAATATATCAAAATTTTTGTATCAATGAGATCTATTACAACATTATATTAATTTCTACAAAAATAAAAAATAAAAAATCATTAATTACGTGGCAAAAAATAATTAAAATAATAATGAAATTAAAATAAATATTTTAATTCATTTTCTTTATTTGTATTATTTTCCTTATCTCTTTTCCTTTCTTTTAATAATTATTTTTATTTTAAAAATTAATACTAATATATATTTTAATGATATAAAAAGGTAAGTACATAATTAACATAAAATAGAAAATTTGATACAATTAGCAAAAATTAGTTAAACAAATGACATAAAAATTAAAATTAATTATACAATCAAAACCTCATTATTTTTTTATAATTTTTTCTTTTCCTTTATCCCTTTTCCTTTCTTTTAATTATTTTAATTCTAAATAATACAAATAATCAAAATACCAAATCCTCTGTCTCATCATCCTCTGTCTCCTCCAAACAAGATCCCAAATCCCCCAAATACCAAATCCCTCATTCAAATCCCCAAATCCAAAAGAATAGCCAAATGCTTTACACTTCCCTCTCCCCCTCATGTATCAGACCGATTGAAACCCTTTTCGACTGAATCCTTACACTTCTACTTCCTCTTCCTCATCTACTGAACATAGTTGACTCCCTCTCCGACAAAAGAAGAAATCGCCAACACCCCTCTCAGTTTCTTTCTAATCTCAATCTTTTTTATCCCCAAATTTTTTTACAGCGTTCTTCCCAATTTCAAATCCACTCACAGCTAAGATAAAGTAAGTTTAAAGATGGTAATGGTGGTGGTTGTGGTAATGAGGAAGTTTAGCTATGATTTTAGAATCAATAACTTGTTTTATATGAATTTAAGTACTGTAGATATCAATTTTGGGTAGCCAGTAGCCACTAGCAAAACTTAAAAAGTTTTAGTGGCTTTGAATGATTTTTGGTGTTGTAGAGATGAAGTACAAGGGAAGCGGGAGAAGAGGGAAGAAGGCTTGGGTTCGTTGAAGAGAGGGAAGGAGGTTTGGGAGTGGAGGATTTTAGAGTGTGCCACCATTAATTATTTTATTTTTATTTTTAAAATTAATTATTTTTAAAATTATCACCATGGCCGCCTCGGAAAAAATGGGGGGATAATTGATTCCATGGGAGATGAATATTTTGATTATTTGTATTAATTATTTTTGCCACGTCATTAATGATTTTTTATTTTTGTAAAAATTAATATAATGTTGTAATAGATCTCATTGATATAAAAATTTTGATATATTATTTGTATTATTTGGAAAAGAGATAAAAGGAAAAGAAAAAAGCCACGTAGAATAACCAAGATTGAATCCCGCCCAGTCAGCAAATACACGTAATATTTTTTTTTTCAAAAAGCCACGTAGGATATTTTTAGACGTCTGTTAGTCAAATTAGACGGAATGGCTTGATTGTACATTTTTAAAAACCACAGTGGGTCAATTAAATATTTTTAAAGCACGGTGACTAATTGCTTAAAACACGACAACCACAATGGAGTAAATGTGTTTTTTTCCATTTTCTTATAATTACGATCGTGGAAATTATTATTATCCAGAAGGAAGTTTCCCAATCAAAGAAAATTCAAAGAAGGAAATGTGAAATTATTGTAAAAGAATTAATTTAAATTTGGCATGATAGTATATATTTATGTTTTGTTTGATAATACTATGGCTAAAAATGTATATTTATTTTCTTCCAAATATAATATATGTGATTATATTATTTAGGAGGAAAATAAAGTAATTGATTATTATATGTGAGAATTTGAGTTCATAATTTAATAAAGGATTGAAAATATAGTATATGCTTGAAATTGTTCCATAAAAATAATTTGCATATATGTATATTTTAGATTAATCATACCATGAAATTTTGTAATGGGTTATGCGCTTTAAAAATTTATGAATATTAAATTTTGCACATATATAGTATTTAGTATGATGTTTAAGTATAAATAATTTTTATTATGGTTAATAACTGATGAGTAGATTTTATATCTACTAATTTGGTATTCTTAACTTAATTATCTTGCTAATTCTCGAGTGTTTTTAGTATTATTTTGGAGCATTTTAGTATTTATATGCATATAACAATTTCAATCTATGATAGTGTAATTCAGGTTATAATTGTCATATGTTTAGCCTTAATATATAGCTACAGGTAATAAAGTTCATGTGGCGAAAGCTTGGTGAGAGGAAAATACAAGTATATGGACTTCATGTGGAGAAAAAGAACAAAACAGGCGCATATAAAGGAAAAAGAGAAACGGCCATGGACTTGTAAGCCGCGGTGCCCTAGAGCATGAGTTGCGGCGCTGGCCCTTTACAATTAGTCAAAGTCACGGCGCTATGCTTCTTTTTTTCATGTGCATGGCCTCATGCGCTCGACAAGATAAAGAGTTTAATTTGATTATTTTATTCCTGATTTTGTTGGATGCGTAATAATTGAAGTTAGGAGGGTTTCAAACTCCTGAGGCTTACGTTATCATACAATGTATGGATTGAATACTTATTATTAGAGATTCACTAGAAGACTAATAATTAATGATTTATTATTATTATTAGTTTTTGGCTTAGGCTTAGAAGTACGTAGAAGAAATAAGGAGATTATTCCAGAGGCAGGAAGGAGCTTAGAAAGGAAGATTGAATTCATTAAAGTTTATTTCTTTCTTCTCTATTCTTATTTCTTGTACTCTAGAATAAACTACAGATGTTTTAGCTTTGATTATTAACTAAATTCTTATTTAAGGATTCAATGGAACCCGATGATGATTTGAGTTAATATTTATTCTTTCTTTTATTTAAATTGATTATGGATGGATTGTTTATTATATCTTGTGTTCAATGTTATAATTGCCCGATCAATAATTATTATATGGATTTAGATGAAATTTGACAATGGATTCTAAATTAAGATCTGGATGTAGTAACTTGTGATTAATAATTCTTCCTAGAAGTGAATGCTAATTTGTAGACGGTATAGGAATATACATGTACACCGCAAGCAACGTGTTGAAAATGATTCTTAATGAATTTATTATTATTATTTCTCATAGGAATATAGTGAAATTAATAATAATAGATACGCTATATAATTATTTGGAAAATGATTATATAAACTATTAGTGATTTTCTGTCGGCAATTCTAATTAATTAATTTAATAAAAGAAGAATAATATTAATTAAATGATTCATCGGGTGAAATTGATTCCTTAATCTTTTTATTAATTGAATTCGTAGTTCATTAGTTGTTTTGCATTATTAATTCATTCATTTAAGATTTCAATTGTCTAGATAAAATTAAACTAATGCATGATTAGTAATTAGGTTATTAAGTTTATTATTCGCTCTTCGTGAGAACGATACTCTATTTGTCACTATATTGCATATTGATCACGTATACTTGCGTGTAATTGCTAGTAGTATTTTTAGGCAAATAAGTTTTTGGCGCCGTTGCCGGAGAGCAAGTTAATATCTTAATTTTTTTAATATTAATATCCATTAGTTAGTTTTAATTTAGACTTTACTGATGCATAATTAGTTATTAAGTTTATTATAAGCTCTTCGTGGGAACGATACTCTTTTTGTCACTATATTGCATAAGTGATCATGTATACTTACGTATAATTGTTAGTAGTATTTTTAGGCAAACAATAACCACATATTATGATCGTGGATTATGGTCAATTGTAAGTTTATCAAGGCAATAAGAGTTTCTCTCAAGGAAAGAGCGATAATGCCTAGTTTTAGATTAATGTGTTGGGAGATTGCATATTTAAAATTTGATGTTGAAAGTTAATAGTCATGATTATATGTAGTCCTTCAAAGGAACACATGTACAAGGACTTAGTGATAGATCAAATTTGTTAGGTTGATCTGGACTTTAATGTTTATCATTCTGGTAAATGAATGTATGAAGAAAAGATCAAAGTCATTAGGTTGATCTATATCTTGAGATGTAATAGATAGGCTTCAAATCAATCGTAGTCTATCAAGATGATCAAGAGATTGCGTAAAGAAAGGCGTAATCGTAGAGCATCGAGGATCGTAGTGTATCTGCTTTGAAGGGCCTCTCAAAGTCGTAGAGTAGTCCTAACGCTTGCCGAGCCAAATCGTAGGTCGTAAGCGTGTCTCTAAGCGTAGAGTCCGCAAGTCAAGCAAGTGAAGATCGTAGATACCAAAGACTTAAGAGAAATCGTGAGTGTTCTCATCTATCGCCACCGGATCAAGTACCAGGTGGCAAGACACCACGATCGTAATCGTGAGCTTCATCCATGCGTGTCGTAAGCATGAGCCTCGTCCCATTTGTTTAAAGATAAATCACAACAAATATGGAATGAGCTATATAGACGTTGAAGACCTCGGGAATCCTAATGACGACACAATACCATCCTTAGTATATAACAAAGAAACGATTGAAGAAGCTAAGGAAAGTACTGCTCAAAGAGAAAACACCTTTTCAGGTGTTAGGTGAAACAGCAGTCTGTTGTGTCAATGGGCCAGTCTGCTAATCAGAAGCTGTGCAAAAAGTCTCCATCAAAGCCCAGAAATGTCAAATGCATTTAATGCTTCAACGGATGTCTTTAACGGATACATTTCAAAGGCATCATATATACAAAACATCAGTAGATGAAAGCATTAAGCAAATACTGAACAAAAACGCTGAAGAACACTCAACTCTACGATCTGAAAAAGAAAGTTTGCTCACCACCATCATTTCTTTCAACTCAAGCTTAACAAAGAATCGAAAGTAGACAATACAAGAACTCAACTACCATCAAGTGAAGGAAGAAGTTCCAAGTCAAAAGGACTTGAAGAGTTTTAAGTGAACTGAGAAGCACCAAGTCTGCTGGACTTGAAGAGTTCAATAGTGAACTATGAAGTTCCAAGATTGCTGATCTTGAAAGAATCTGTGAGATTCAGAAGTTGTAAAGATATCCTTAGTGGATTTCCTACTCAAGGAATAGAAGAGTGGACTAGGAGCTTTGAATGCTCTGAACCACTTAAAATCTTTGTCCCCTATATTCTTGTCATAACTGCTATAACTGCCATAACTGTTTTAGTCCTATTAATTCATTATATCTTGAAGGAAAAACAAACAAATCTTAATTCCGTTGTGCTTAAATCATTATCAAAACTAATAAGCATTTTTTTAAAAAGAAGTTTAAAAAATATCTATTCAACCCCCCTTCTAGACAACTATTGTACCTCTGGGAACTAACATAATGTTTTTAAATTGTATCAAGTCCAGATTAATGTGCATGGTTCACTTTCAAAGTGAGTGATAGTCCAGAGTATTGTAATCTTTACATATAGATTAAGCATTATCTTGGTATTAAAGATAATATGGTTTATAACTTCATGTTAGACCACTAATCGATTTATGAAGTTATTGTCAACATATCTCGATTTGAGATAGTAATATGTAAATTAACAACCAGTACACATGATTTGTGACATTTAATTATGTCGAGTCAATGTAAGTTTGACCAAGTCCTCGCACTAAGTGTCCTAAAAAGGAGGTTGAATTATGTGTATGTTAGATTAATTTTGAGAGATACGACCTGGAATTCAATAATAAAGTTTAAATTTTATCATTTTATGATAATGGAAGTGATTGGCTTAAGGGTCTGGTATTAGAGATATCTCTATAGTATAAGTTAATTGGTAGTTATGATAATGTGCTGACTTGTTAAGAAAGTCAAAGCATATCGATGATATAAGACATGACTATGTGAATGAACGCTTGATAGTAATAAAGTAATATAGTCATTATCTTTGTTAAAACCAAAGTAATTTGGTGGATCCGGGTAACAAAAGTCCTAGGCAGGGATTGTTATGGAGTAATTCCATGGAGATGGGTTTAAAGCCTTTGAATGAGAGGTAACCTATAAGTGGAACCCAACAAAATACTAGAGTAACATCTAGCATATTAGTTCAATGGAAAAAATACTTATAGTAATAACCAATTATACACTAGATAAGCATATTAGTGTAAGCTTGAATGGAGAACAAAGAGGGTGGGATAAACCTTTAATGAATCTATGTCCGATTTGAAAGATGCAGGTCATACAAGTGCATTTGATTAGATTCATGTATGCAAATGAAGAAAATGGAGCCGTTTCTGTGAGACTTAAACTTGTCTCTAAGTCACTTACGAAACCCAAGAGATAAATATAATGTCATAAATGTGTTGGATTTACTTAAACTATAATGGATATAATATGTCTATTGAGCAAGATATCACTTTAAGATTTCCTAGTTCAAAGCTAAGACTACTAAGAATTCTGATATTTTGTGATATAGATTATGTAAAGGTTCAAGTCAAAAGACACTCTTATGTATGATATGCATAAAGAGAGAGAAGAAGGTTGATAAAATAAAGTTATATGATTTTGAAAAAGGGGCAGATTGTTGAATATTTTTAAAATCTGTTGTATAATAAATATATTATATTGTTTTAATAGCTAACAGATGTATTGGTTCAATAGTAAAGTTGTGATTACTAGTTTGAATAGGTGTAACGTTACACACGATTCAACTTGGGTCACTAGTTTGAACCGATGTGACTCTTAGAAATGGTGTGTTTGGTTCATATATTTTTAAATTAAAAATGTGTCTTTTCAAAGGGGTGTTTGAAATCCTATAAATGAATTAGAAAATTCTCATTTAGGATAACAATTCATTCACAAGAAATGAATGCATAAATCTTTTAAAAGAATTTTGATGTTATTATTTTCTTCTCTCAAATTATAGTTTTGAATTAAATACTATCTTGCACATAGTATTTAATACAGATTAATTTTTGGGTATGTCTTATCTAGGGAGACGAATTCGTTGTAATTCTGTGTAGTATATAGAGGGTGAATACTATAGTGGACTTCCATTCGATTCAGGCAATACTATTATTATTATTATTTTTAGAATTTCGACTATGTCCTACGGCGAAAGTTCTAACAACTTATGTGTCTAAGTTTCATAGTAATGTAATTATATATATATATATCACAAGTAAAAATACCATAATGTCAATTACTGATAAAAGAAATTGTGATCTGTTTCGTTTCTTTTTTCTTTCTTTGGAAGTAAAAGGAATCGTGATGTGAGACCTCAAAATAAGTAAGCACTTCAGACAAGAATGGAAATATGTCAGAGATTATGAGCCTTTCCTGGTAACCAAAGTATTAACGAAGATAAACCTATTATTTAATTCAATGCTTGAATATAACAATGGGCAGTATGAAAATTCTTACCTAAAGTAGCTACAACAGTCGTGCCTGAGGATCTCAAAATGTTATTAAACATCAGTATGTACTTTAGTTTGTAACCAAACATTTGCATACAATGCTTTGATACTACTGTTTATAGGTGATTCTTCTCTTACTACTGTTTATAGGTGATTCATCAGAGAAGTCAGCCAGAAATTCCATTATACAAAGGAAAAATGAGTATCTAAAATGTAGCACGAAATGTATTACAGAGAAGTTGATTCTGTAGCCATATATATTAAATTACGATAACAGCTGCAACAAAATCAAATGTCTAATTTTTATTTAAAAAATAAAGAAATGTTTGTATCGAGTGCAGAAGGCTCCCACAAATAGCAAGGTATAGTGAGGATCACCTGCCTGATTTGTATATATAACCTGTTATATTTCCTCCTTGTATTTTTTTCTTTAGGTCATTGCTGAATGAAAATACTATTTTCACAGGCTATTTCTATTCTTTTATCAATATGGTTAGACAATGTGATGGGACTTCCATTCCAAGTAAAGTAAGACTTGAGAATCCATCAGCATGCAGTGCTTTAAATAGATCATCAGAAATTATTCTAGCAGCCTGAATATACTCTTCTCCATTTTTTGCAAAATATAGTTAATATTCGTCACATAAGATAGACACTTACATAGTTCTTGCAAACATCACATCTTGGATGATGACGCTCCTTGTGGCAGGACTTGTGGAAAGGGCGATTCTCAGACATAGAAAACTGCAGAGATTGACAGTGAATCTCATATTAACTACACCATTCAAGCAAACTTATGTTAATATTAGGTTTTATATTTTTAGTCTTATGCATAACAACTCCTACAGCGGCCAACACTAGAAGAAAGCAACAGAAAATTCCAATACTTTTTAGCCAAATCTGGATCATTTTTGCACCTCATGATCAGATATAGGTCTATTGCAAGCGTGACATCGAAAACATTCTGGATGCCAAACAGCTCCCATGCAAGTCAAAAATCGTCCATGACCAATTTCAGTATTGCAACCTGCACAAATCCTACAATCACATATTGTTTAGATAACAAGGTCTGAGTTCATATGGTCTACAAAATTTAGGAATAATTATTTATTTATTTATTTCTATTATTATTATTATTATTATTATTATTTTCTTTTATAGAGTATTTTGCCCCAAACAAGCCATTTACACTCCAGATTAAATTCCATATCTATTATTTTATATAAGGTTGGCTTGTCACTCCAGCTTTATTGGTGGTTTAGTGATTTAGTTTGCAATGTATGTCCTTTCAAATTACATATACAGATATACTACAAGCACAACCAAATTATACTATGTCAACCACAAGTAACCAGTTCTTCTAAAATTATTCTACCAATCACTGTCAGTTTAAGAGATTGCAAGTTCATGGTGACGCCTCATCTTTATTATATTTCTGGAACTATTTGATGTGGCAGAAATCCAAAGAAACAACTAGTAATAACATTTTTCAACCTGTGAACATCATGGAGACAAAAGCATGAAAGCAACTTGCAGTTAATATCCTGAATTGTATTTTATCATACTGAGTACTGAGGAAACCTGTTTCCTTATTCAAACATATGACTCCAAACCAAGATACATCAACATGCACCACTTCTAATCATTACTGACTCTAGTAGTACATGTGGCCAAATAAAGTAAATTATGGAAAAAATAGACATCTTGGAAAGTAGAGTGTCATCTAACTTTTAAGAAGTTGCAGCTCCATATGATTGCAAACTCAGGGTTTTAGAAAATCCATAGGCTGTTTCACATCTTGATAGTTCTTAATGCAAATCTAAATAGGTAAATATTTAAGCCATGTACTCACAAATGAAATCAGATGGAAACATGTACACACAGACACACACACACACACACACACACATATATATATATATATATATATATATAAAAGCAGGAGGGAGATAGATTAAGTTTATGTAATAAAGTCGGCAGGAAGATTAATTTTACCTGTACCCAGATGGATAGAAGTAAGGATAAGGTTGAAACAAGTTTCCATAATCATATTGAGGTGGAGACTCCACGTTCAAACTTTCTTGAAGAGCTTTGGCAAGCTGTTCATCTTCCTCCACGTATTTGGCAAGCTGTACATCTTCCTCCACATGTTTGGCAAGCTGTTCATCTTCCTCCAAAGCTTTGGCAAGCTGTTCATCTTCCTCCAAAGCTTTGGCAAGCTGTTCATCTTCCTCCACATGTTCAACATCTAATAATTAAGAGATGATTAGAACCAAAGATAACATTACCTTAAAATTTGCCTTATGAGCGTCTAAATGAAAATGAAGTCAACAGTCATACAGAGTTCTCCCATGAGTGAAAAATGTAGATCCAGGCAAAGAATCTGCAGACTTTCATTTGACAAAGTAACTTCAATCTGAGAGTGATACTAAAAAAAATCACGAATTTAGGTTACTCAACATATCATAAGAGAAGCACCAATACCTAAGAAGGGCATTTGTTGTTTGAATAAATTTTATCTTAAAAAGAGTTTGATAAATTGATACTTCTTGGTCCATGTTAGTATATAATCTAGTTATTATCCTAAGCCCATATAAAGGCTCTCTATTGTACATTGTAAGATATATAATAGAAAATATCTTTCCTTCTTTATTTCTCCACATGGTATCAAAGCTTGGTTGATCTTGGCAATCAAATTAAAAAGTTTTGCTTCCGCCGCCGGCGGCACATAGCTAGCGGCAAGTATCGTTTCATTTTATTATTTAACTTCATCTTAAAGAAAAATTAGGTGGTTCAGTTATGGTTTTTTTTTGTTAGAGTTGAAGTTTTTTTTATATTTTTTTTCTCATTTTATAAAAGGCGACATGTCCATAGTAGTTAATTTCTTAGGTTGAAATATGTAAATGGGTTGTTGATTAGAGAGCAAGGATTTTCATGGGGCAGAGATTTGAGGAAGGCGTATGTCCTTCGATTTGTTGGGAAACTTAAGAGTCCTCCGTTATTGAGAAAGGCAATGAGTTCTTCATCGTTTTTGTTGGAAACAAGTGTTCACCGTTATTACCTGCACATAATATCTTGGAAAGTGGATGTGAAGTTATGTATTGAGGGTGAGAATCAACTTTGGACATACACATCATTTTTTCTTTTTTCTTTTTTTTTATTCGTGCAAATTGAAGAGGGCCTCAATTTGAGGGGAGTATTGGAGATAAAATATTTTCCTTTTAAGTTTGGTTTGAATCTTTTTAGTTTTGGTATAAGACTTTCAGCTTGAGAGGGTGTTAGTAGATAATCTAGAGAATTCTAGGATATTATTCTAATAGCTTGATTTTGGGAGATTGCATGATTAAAGGGAGATTGAATGATTAAGGAATGATTGATTTACTTTCCAAATGTACTGCAGTTCTAAGCCTATATAAAGGTTGGCTATTGTACATTGTAAGATATATAATAGAAAACATCTTCTCTTCTTTATTTCTCAGTCCAAAATCTCACCTAATTCTCATTCAGAGGATTTAGTTTAGGGCAAATTATACATGTTGCCATAACAGAGTAAAAAAGAACAACATGAGATAATCATACAAATGAAAATCAATATTTCCATTATCCTTGATTTACAAACTAAGATATTGAAGTGAAAGAACTTCTGATATGTAGAAAAGGAGTCCTGGATGCTGGCAACAAAGAAAATACATTATGTAGGAAGGACTAACAGAGCCTTACTAAGCTTCTAGTAGTATTGTATTTCCTGATAAATTTGTAAGTACCTGGCAATGGAATTCTTTTAAAAGAGTCATAAGGACAAATCTCTTTGTATTCATAACTAACAGCAATGCAACTTACCAATTACTTTTATTCCTTTCTCATCTTCTTCTGCAAGGGAAAATGCAATAGCAAGATCAATATCTTCTTGCTCAAAATCGGACCATGCATCCTACACATCGAGTCCCAGAAGAACAAGAATGCAACACAAGAAGAATATAATGAGAACTACATCATAGTATATGAACAATGCGAAAACTATAGAGTAATATTTCAAATATATGTTTGATTTACTACCAGGAAAGGACCAGCCTAACTATATGAAACATGAGCTAGCCATCAAATGATAAATCTAAGCAGCAGAGCACTGATTACCACTGAAGTAGATGGACCATCCCAAATTTTCTCATCTTCATCTTTCCCGTGATATCGCCCTTCTGAGATTTTATGGCTGGATCCTTTCAGAATCTTAGTTAGCCAGCCCATATCACAGTTTCCACTCGGTGGATTGCCAAATTATCGCCTGCATGCGAAAATAATTTTATAGGTAAGGAAAAATTAAGAGATCTCCTACTATTTTTTTTAATAAGAGATCTCATACTACTACAGATCAATTTAGTAACACGGGCATAATAACGTGGCAATAGATTCTTCATAAATGTCAATTGGGCATTTTTTCTTCTAAAAAACATTCCCAAATTTGTTTTGGACAAAGATGAAGATAAAAGTGGAAGGAGATATATTCAAATAATATTTCGGTTGTCACAACACTCAAACAAGTAAAATCACTTGCGTAGATATTAAAATAGTTGCATCACAATCTGATCAGTTCTGAAAAGGGAAAAGAAATTCATACAGCATACAATTGATCATCCTCTCCAGCAGAAAGGAAAGGAGAAAGAAGCCAAATAAAAAAAATTAAGGAATGAGGAACTGAAGCCAAGTTCACCACAGGCTAAAAGAAAAACTGTAATTCAACTATGAAGGTGATTCAGATGAGTTCACAATAAATATTTGAATATCTGAAGAGTTACATAGTTCTCAATTAAGACCAAACAAATGGTTTTTCACCACTATCAATAAGAGAATCAAATCGTTGGAAGGATTATGAACAATTATAAAATACCAAGTCAACCCTCATCTTCACTTATCCATCAGATAAGAAATTAGGTCAAGTAAACCAATGTAAAAAAGAAAAGGGAAGGGGGAAAATGGATTCTTTTAGATAGATAGATGGGTCTTAGTCATAGTGCAAAAGTTGCCATAAACTGAAGAATCATGTGCCACAAACTTTACCTCAAAAAATTAAAGAATCTGTTGACCCAATTGAATCTGATGAATCCCAGATCAAATTGAGAGCCCAATTCACTTAGAAGCATAGTCACATAAGAATTTTTTTAATTTCCCCTCATACCCTTTACTTGTACAGTCCTGACAAAATCAAATTACTGCAACTCTATATACCCAGAAAAAGAAAAGGTCGGATGAACATTCCAGGGGAAAGAAATAAAACGATAAAGTACTTAAAACTTACGCAAAAGTACAGGTGAGAAAGCAGAATTAAAAAATGGGGAAAAAGTTGAGATCATATGCTCATCTATACCTTCCTTATAGGATGAAAAAGGGTATCAAAGCTGAGATGGGTATCCATTTTAAGACTTTATAGTGGGACCTTACTCCATTTTTTCCACCATTAGTTCACTACAGGTCAAAAATCCCAAACAGTTTTACCATCACATAGACAAAGCGCCATGACTGAAGAGAAGATAATACATTAATACTATCAGCTTCCACGCAGTCATCTGTTGGCTTTATTAGGTGAGAAATCATAATTTATTCATTTATTTTTTATTTATTTCTTCTTTTGTGATTTGTGGCAGATTTTAGAATTGTTGTACTGCATATTACCGACTCAATTTGTTTTGCCAAGTGAGTAAATGACTGGAAACCTATATCTGAAAAAGTTCGTATCACTGCTCTACTGTTTGGCTTATTTTCTACCATCAGAAGTACTGCTGCTTGTTAATTTGAGCAAATTTTCTGTACTCATTTTTTTTTATTCTCTTGTGTCCCTCCACTTAAATTTTGACACATATTTTTTTATTTGACATCAAATAATTTTAAAATTAAATAAAAGACTAAGTGTCAAAATTTAAATAGGAAGACACAGGGGCAGAGAAAATAGAGACAGAAAATCCGCTCTCCTTATTAATGTGTATTATAGGTTCCAAATCAATAAGTGTTAGCAGACATTTTTATTGAACATGAATTTATTCTAACATGAATTTTTATAAAATATAATCCTCTTTATATATATATATATTCAAATTATACTTAAAATATTATATTTTATAAAAATTTATGTTAAAATAAATAGTATATATTTTTTGAAAATCACAAACAAAAAAAAATTAAAAATTAAAAATATCCAATAAACATATCCAAATAAATCGTAGAATCACTCGCTCCAAATAGACATGCACAGATCGACCTGCCTGACTTGGGTCTGCCAAGTTCAGGTCATGACTGCTACTGTGGTCTAGTTAGACCTGCGGACTAGGCAAAGTCTAGGCTGGTTTTTTAATGCTAAATATTAAATATTAAAAATATAAATTAATAAAATTTTATAAAAATAATACAAGATTTTTAAAATTTATTTTATTTTTGACATTTTATTACATATTAATATAAATTGGATGATTATAACTAAATATATTCCTCCTAAATTAAAGGTAAATATAATTCATATATAACTAAAATATAAAGTAAATTGATTTCTTAAATATATGTAGATTATGCTCAGTTTACCTTCATAAAAAATATAATTTGAATACAATTTATCATGCGATACATATGACTAGAAATGTAAAATAAAATTAAGTTAATGTAAATTACACTTTTATATTTTGAATATAAAATTAGATTCTATTCTTTTTAGTAATAGGATCGGTTGGACATATATTTAATAAAATTTAAATACACATATATCTATTATTATATGGCCACTAAACACTTACGTAGTTATATTTCAAGTATTATTTTCATTTCCATTTAGTTTTTAATTACTTCATGGAATTATTTTTAAATTGCTACAATAGAATATCTAAAAAATAACCAAATTATAAATCTCATTTAGCATATCCAAAATAATGAAGAAATTGAGTATTTATAAGAAACTAACTTATTGTTAATATTTAATATTAAAAGTTAGTTTATCGTTGTATTAATTAATCTTAATATTTAACATTTAAAGTAGTAAGGAGTATTAATAAAATTTTAGTGTTAAATATTAATAATTTAGTATTTACAATAAACTAACTTATTATTAATATTTAATCAACTAAATTACTAACTTATTATTAATATCAATATACTAATTAGTTATATTCATGGAAGATGTATATTAATTAAATGTATTTACAAAAAATCAAGAATAAATAATTAAAATTTTAACTTTTATCGATATATATTAATTAAAACTAATGTATTCTAATTTATAAATTACAATAATGAATAAGTATAAATTTATACTTAATTTATTGATGAATAATTATACCTTTAAATTTAAAAAATTAAAAATAACTGGATAAAAAATAAGGTCAGGCCTTAACCCGGACCAAGCCCAAGGCCAAACAAGATTAGGCCCCAAGCCATATCAAGCCAGACCAGACTTTTTTGCATGTAAGGTTTGTAAAACCCCAATTTTTTATGAATAAATATTTAATTTCTCTAAATATTATTTTGAATAATAAGGTGTTGATTTGATATGATGTTATAGTTTTGGGTGATATGTGCAAATTTTCTAAAGTAAGCAAGTTGTCATAAAATATTTATTTAATTTGGTTAGAAAATATTCTTTTTGTCAGGAAATATTCGTACGACGGCGTAATCATTGGTGGACCACATAACGGAATAATTGTCGGATATAGAAAACGACAAAAATAACCTTTTTATAAAAAATAACGACAAACTTTTATCGTTAACTGTTGAAATACTCGGTGATAAAAAGTATAATAATACGCGTTGTTGCACAGTAGCACACGGTATTGCACAATATCTCTGATCATTAATTCTTACATAAGAAGTCACTTAGTATTCAATAATTGCCACAGTAGTTGCTACATAGTATCTCATATCATTGATTCAATAAATTATTACAGTAACATCTGCATAATATTTTATATTATTTGAATAATATTATTAGTCAGCATTATTGGCAATGTCTATAAAGTTCTGTTGAAAAAATTGGTTAGGTTATATAATTGTGCGCAATAATGATAAATTCTTATCGGAAAGCCCCTTATTTCCTGGGAATAATCTGGTTGTCAATATTGTGAGCTTATAATATTAATTGTGAATAACTATTATGTGGTGGATATTGGTTCAATTTTGATATAAATGAAGGAATTTAGCATGAAACATTTGTTGAAAGTTTGGCATATTTTTTTATGGAATCACAATTATCTTATCTAATAAAATATTCATTCAAATATATTATTATAATGTGGCGCCCCCAAAATAGGTCCATTCCATCCAACCCATTATGAGTCGCCAAATACATGGCACGAAAAGAATTCAACTTTATTATTACAACATATAAATCATGAGTTTAAATACGATATTGCCATCTGCATAATATCCACACGCAAATAAATCCCCATCATAATTATTGATACATTATTTTACAAAATGGTGAGGACTACTAAACAACTCTCTGTAACCTTCATTCCATACCCCGACTAAGACTGCCACATTCTTCTCCTCCCGAGAAGAAAAATGGAACAAAAGGAAAAGGGTGAGCTCAACTAGCCCAAGAAGAATATTATGACTAAGATAATATACAACAAATTATCGTTAGTCTTAAATCTAATAGAATACAATAGACAACCGCTTTTAAATCAACAATCATAGCTGAAACAACAATTCATTAGAAGAGTTAAGTAGAGAATGCAAACTACTATCTTCTATATATGAATTTAAAAGTTCATCGTCGATATTTTATCCTGTAATATCAATCAATATATATCCGAATCAAATATTCATCTTTGCACTACAAAGCCAAAGATATTCATCACCGGGTCATGTTCATCTAAACACTGCTCATCTTTGTACTACGGCCAAAGATATTAATCAAGAGTCATGTTCATCTCAACACATGTTCATCTCTGCACTACGAGCCAAAGATATTTATCAAGAAATCATTCATCTTTACACTACAGGCCAAAGATATTCAAAGAATATCATCATTTAGACCGAGGATGATGAAAAATATTTTAAAGGAAACGAATTCAAAGGAAACAAAAGAACAATATTAAGAATTCAGATTTTAAACAATCCAAGTTCAAAAATACTTCATAAATAATCGTAGTGGAGTAAAATTCAAGAATGATCAAAGCATGGATACAATCAAAGCTAGTATCCATAGTAGATATTTTGGACAAAAAGAAGAAATTTCATTTTTCTCGTGAATAGTCAGATATTCGTGAATAAAGGTTTAGATACGTGAATAAAGGCCAGATACGTGAATAGTAACTCTCACATCAAAAGATAGAAATTTCACAAAAAAACATCTTCACGCTTCGTGAATAGTACTCGTGAATAAGAACTCGTGAATAAGAACTCATGAATAGAACTCATGAATAAGAACTCGTGAATAAGTAACCCGACATGAAAAAGTTCCAAATTTGATAAAGATTTCCAACCAATATTTCAAGATAATGATATTGAAGAAATAATATCATTTTCGAATAAAATAACATCCCTTACCTCGAAAGACAAGATTTCTAGTTGAAACACCTGATATAAAGGCTATGACTTGAACTTGCATTGTATAGCAATACTCAAAGTATACTCAAAATACTCATAAGAATACGCTCGATAATATAGAGAGAAAAACTTCATTTACGGTGTGATTTTCAATTCTAACCCAAGATCTTATTTATAGGAAAATGGTTGTAACACCAAAGCGTAAAAATTTAATATAATATTAATATTTACAAAACACATTCCTACGCCCACTTTGAAATCTGATTTCACCACCAAGCACATGTTAAAGATGGCCACCAACATTTGAAAAACGTTTTCTTAAAAACATAATTAAAACTTCCAAAATCAATTATTTTGAGCTTCTAACTTAAATAATTCATAATAAATAGCTCTTTTATCAGAAAATTCGAATCTCGCGATTTGTTATAGGAAATTCAATTCTCTACAACTTTATAGAAGAAATTTTTCCCAAATTCCAAACAGAAATCCATAAACGGGCGATTTTACAGGCTATAATCAAATTTCGGTCAATAATTGTGTCCACCAACACACAAAATATGTGTTAAACATTTAATGCCACAAAAATACTCTTCCTCCTCATATACTCATATATCCCACATTCATTATAAAAATATCATCGTTAATATATTATTAAAATAATATATTTAAATGAATTATTTTATCAAAAAAGATAAAATATTAATTTTCAACAATTGTCACATTAAAAATTTTCCATCTATATCCACATAAAAATCAATATTTTCCTCATCATATAAATCAATAATTAATTATTCACAAATAATATTACGAATCACAAAGATCGCAACCATGCCGCTCCAGGAAAGAGGGGCTTTCCAATAAGGATCTCTCCTTACCTGCAAGGCAATTAGGTGACCAAACCTCTCCTTAGATGTAACTTTCTAGACATCGCCAATAATGTTATCCAATAATATTATTCAGATAATATGAATTATTGTCTGATAATGGAAAATACCGTAAATGACAATTTATCAAAACAACAAGAATATAAAAATATCAATGCAAAGAATTATTGAATCAATAAAATAAAATCTCGAATAAAGAATTATCGTAAATAATTATTGAGTAAAGGCTTTTCACGTAAGAATCAATAATTGGTGCAATACTGCGCGCCATCGTCAACAACGCGTATTAATGTGTTTTAACCACCGGGTATTCCAACAATATTAATTCAGAATAACTACGCCTGCTTATTTATAAACAACTTATATTTGTCGCTTTTCTTCATCCAATCGCTTTCATGATGAGGCCACAAAAAGATCGTCGTTGTACGAATATTCTCGACAATCATTTAATATTCCACGACCAAATGAATATTCTCCGACAATAATGAATATTTTATAACCACTTGCTTATTTTGAAATATTTGCACATTTTACCCATAACTAACCACATTAATCAAATTAACCCTTACTATGTCAAAATAATAAATAGAGGAAAATAAATTTTATTTATTAATTATTTGGGGTCTTACAACCTCCCCTTTTTATGAAATTTCGTCCTCGAAATTGACGTATATACCTGGTGTTTTGAAAAGAAGAGGATACCTCGCTTTCATTTCCATTTCCAACTCCCAGGTCATTTTCTCAATAGCATGGTTTCTCCACAAAACTTTAACTTGTGGTATGACACTCTAAGACATGTGATACATGTTCTTTCCTATCCAAGATCTTGACAAGTACCTCATCGTACGTTAAACTTCGGCTATCTCATCCGGTTTTAACTCAATGACGTGGTTCGGGTCGTCCACATATTTACGTAACATCGATATGCGAAAAATATTATGAACACGCGTCATACTTGGCTGTAAAACGAGTCTATAGGCCACAGTTCCTATTCGATCGAGAATTTTAAATGGATTAATAAATCGAAGGTTTGAACTTTCCTCACCTCACCGATTCTCGCTTTTGAAATAATAACTTCGCACCTCCCTTCTTCAAATTCATCACCGGTGTGTGGCTTGAGCATAAATTTTAACTTTATCGATTAAAGTCGATTATACTCGTATATCATCACGTGGGTACCTAGAGTTTTCATCTCCATCTCTATTATTTGTAAATTATACGAAATGAGTCTTTAACAATATCGTACTCAGATTTGTATACGATCTTCTTCTACTCAACACGCCGCCACCACGTTCGCTTTTTCAGGATGGCATGGTCGTAACATGTCTTTGAAATGAGTCTCCTCTTGAGTTCTTCAAGCTCTTCCCACATTCCTTGCTCCATTCAATTTTGTATCTCTACGAGTCACCGTTAATGGAATAGCGATTCGAGAATATCCTTCAACAAATCTCCGATAATAACCAACTAAGCCTAAAGCTACGTATTTTGATTACCGACTTAGGTTGTTCTCAATCGTGACTCATATCCCAACCTTGGATAAGACGTTACAATGACACCTATCGCTTTACTATCGCATTGCGAATATGGTGTCCCCTACGGAGAATCTCGCTTTGCATTTCCACAAAGGAAGTCACCAGATAAAGGCTCAGTACCAAATTCTATAATTGAATTTTTAACTCCTCAAGTTCAATAGAGAGCCATTCGATATGAGATTTTAGAAATGAGTTTTGTCTGGGTTCAAAGTCGATACAAAATTTAATATCGAAGCTTTGGAGTAAGCCAAGAAATTCTTCAGAAATACGTCGGGAAAAATCAATAACAACAGAATATTATTCAAATCGACGTGTCTTTATTCAAATCCATAACATGGACTAAGAAAACTTGACATCCGTAATAAACGAATGACTTCATGGCTTGATATGAAAATGTTTGACTACAATAGTTTGATTGCTTGAATTTGAATAACAAAGTTGCTTAGAATATGAAAACTAACAACCTTACAAAAGTAATCAATTTTGCATGATGAGTAGTTAACCTTAAAATCACATAAAAAAGCAAATATCTCTATAGAAATAAGGTTACATGGTAATGTGATAGTGCCAACTGAATCAAACAAGATTTCTAAACAACGGATGTAATGAAAGTTTCTCCTAACTGAGTCTCCATAAATAGGTCAAAGTCTAATTTCTCCGTAGTCAAGTTTAAACGTTGGCGCAAAGCAAGAGAGATAAAAGAATGGGTAGAACCTAGTATCTAGTAAGGTATAAACTTCGCAAGAATTTATAATTAATCGACCCGTCTTAACTTCGTTTGGGTTCCTCGCATTTTGACCGGTCACGACAAACGCTTCTTCCGAGAGAACCGCTTGACTTTGACTTTTCTGAGACATCCTTTTGAGTCACCATTCCCGCTGGACTGGGTTTCGATACCGTACAATCTCGAGCGATATGTCATTCTTTTCCACAATTATAGTATACCTTAAACTGTTGTGGGCAGTTTGGACTAATATGTCCCTCTTTCCGCATTTGTAACATACGATAAATGGTCTTTCTCTCCTCCTTGAACCAATTCACATCTTACCGACGTCTTCACATGGTCGTTGTTGAATCTCCTCTTTTTAAAATCTCCTCCTGACTCGCTTCTTCTATTTTTCATGGCCACGATTACCACCATAGTGGTTATCGCCTTTGTCCGTATTCTTCTTTCTCCACCGGTTATCGTTATTCGATGATCGCTATCTTGAGATGATCCTCGGTTATGGTCCCTCGGTTGAACGTATTTCGTTATCTCGCTTCTAACAACCGAGCCATGTTGACAACATCCGAATAGAGAAAAATTTATGAGAAATGAGATAATCGACGTATCGGGTTTCAAACCTCTCGAAACATCCGCGTCATACGCTCCTCATTCTCCACCAAATGAGGTGCAAACTCGATAACTCCGCGAACTTAGCCTCGTCTTCGGGACAAACCGCCATGTTATTCTCGCCCAGTCTAATAAACTCCACTTCCTTCATATGATTTAATACTTTCGTGGAAGTACTTGTCATTGAATCTGCTTCAAACGCCTCCCATGACATCTTTGAAAGGCTACCGGGATGGGTACACTTCACATTCTCCACCAAGAGTCTGCTTCGCCCACGGAACATATTATCGTTAGTCTCCAAAAGGGAAAAATCTAATAGAATACAATAGACAACCAGCTTTTAAATCAACAATCGCAGCAATGAAACAACAATTCATTAGAAGAGTTAAGTAGAGAATGCAAACTACTATCTTCTATATATGAATTTAAAAGTTCATCGTCGATATTTTATCCCTGTAATATCAATCAATATATATCTGGAATCAAATATTCATCTTTGCACTACAGAAGCCAAAGATATTCATCACCGTCATGTTCATCTAAACACTGCTCATCTTTGTACTACGCGCCAAAGATATTAATCAATGAGTCATGTTCATCTCAACACTGCTCATCTTCGCACTACGGCCAAAGATATTCATCAAGAAATCATTAATCTTTGCACTACAGGCCAAAGATATTCATTAATATCATCATTTAGGACTAAGTATGATGAAAGATATTTTAAAGAAAACGAATCCAGTGAAACAAAAGAACAAATATTAAGGATTCGTATTTTAAACAATCCAAGTTCAAAAATACTTCATAAATAATCAGAGTGGAGTAAAATTCAAGAATGATCAAAGCATGGATACAATCAAAGCTAGTATCCATAGTAGATATTTTGGACAAAAAGAAGAAATTTCATTTTTCTATGAATAGTCTGATTCGTGAATAATAGGTCAGATCGTGAATAGTCTTGGTATACGTGAATAGTAACTTCGACACCAAAAGATAGAAATTTCATAAAAAACATCTTCACGCTTCGTGAATAAGACTGTGAATAATAACTCGTGAATAATAGAACTCGTGAATAAGAACTCCGTGAATAAGAATCGTGAATAAGAACCCCGATACGAAAAAAGTTCCAAATTTGATAAAGATTTCCAACCAATATTTCGCATAATGATATTGAAGAAATAATATCATTTTCAATAAAATAACATCCCTTACCTCGAAAGACAAAAGATTTCTAAATTGAAACACCTGATATAAAGTATGACTTGAACTTGCATTGTATAGCAATACTCAAAGTATACTCAAAATACTCACAAGAATACGCTCGATAATATATAGAGAGAAAACTTCAGCTTTCGTGTGATTTTCAATTCTAACCCAAGATCTTATTTATAGGAAAATGGTTAGAACACCAAAGTAGAAAATTTAATATAATATTAATATTTACAAAACACATTCCTACGCCCACTTTGAAATCTGATTTCAAATTACCCATAAGGCACATGTTAAAGATGGCCACCAACATTTGAAAAACGTTTTTCTTAAAAAACATAATTAAAACTTTCAAAAATCAATTATTTTAACTACTAACTTCAATAATTCATAATAAATAGCCTTTTATCGTAAAATTCGAATCTCGCGAATTTTTATAGGAAATTTAATTCTCTACAACTTTGCGTAAGAAAGTTTTTCCAAATTCCAAACGAAATTGACCAAAATCCACATACTGAACGATTTTACAAACTATAATCAAATTTCAATCAAGAAATGGGGTCCACCGACACACAAAAAAATGTGTTAATCATTTAATGCAACAAAAATACTCTTCCTCCTCATATACTCATATATCACACATTCATTGTAAAAAATATCATCATTATTATATTATAATAATATAATAAAATATTATTTTATCGTAAAAGATAAAATATCAATTTTAACAATTGTCACTATAAAAAATTTTTCCATCTATATCCACATAAAATGAATATTTTCCTCATCATATAAATCAATAATTAATTATTCACAAATAATATTACATAATCACAATAATGACAACTGTGTAGTTCCTTGTGAGAAGGGGCTTTCCAATAAGAATTTTTCTTCTTACAAGCACAATTAATTAGGTGACCAAACCTCTCCTTAGATGTAACTTTCTAGACATTGCCAATAATGTTATCTAATAATATTATTCAGATAATATGAATTATTGCTTCGATAATGGAAAATACGTGTAGTGACAATTATTAAAATAACAAAGAATATAAAATATCAACGCAAAGAATTATTGAATCAATAAAATAATTGAATAAAGAATTATCGTAACAATTATTGAGTAGTGCCTTTTACGTAAGAATCAATAATTCAAAATACTGCATGCAATACCGTGTGCTATCTTTTGTAACAACGCGTATTACTTTTACTTTACCCACCGTATTCCAACAATGTTAATTGAGAATAACTACGCCGTTATTTATAAAAAACTCATACTTGTCGTTTTCTTCATCCAACAGTTATTCTGTTATGGGACCCACAAAAGGCTGCGCCGTCGTACGAATATTCCCCGACAGAAAGAATATTCCACGACCAAACAAATATTCCCCGATAGAAATGAGTATTTTATAACCACTTGCATATTTTGAAAAAAGAATTCATATATCACCCTTAACTTTAACTCTTATTAATTTAACCATTTACTGAAAAGTAATTATAAGAAAAATTGAATACTTTTATTTCATAAAATTCGGGGTCTTACAATCTCCCCTCCTTATGAAATTTCATCCCCGAAATTTACGTATCTGGTATTTTAAAGAGTTAAGAATACCTTGCTTTTATTTCAGATTCCATCTTTCCTGTCATCATGATTTCTCCATTGCCCATCTCCTGTATTTCAGATATCATTCTAGAATACAGCTTCAAAAATAAAGGTTAATTTAACAAATTAACATATCACATAATATCCCGATATTACGACCGACCAACAAATAAGCTTAGGTAGGACACACTAAAGAAAGGATTTACCGCCTCTCTCCTCTAGTTCTATTCCCTAATCTCCTCCGGAGATCATATCCCTAAGCTCGATACCAAAATGAATTTACCCCAAAATAGGTCCATTCCATCCAACCCATTCTAAGTCGCCAAATACATGGTACGTAAAATAACTACAACTTTATTACAACAATTGTCGTGCAAAATACAACAAACAAGACATATATCTTGTGAGTTTGGATACAAATATATATCAATCTGTGACTCATGTCCCAACCGTGACAAGACTCTCATAATGACACCTTACGTAAAGGTATAGTCGAAAACCTGTTTTAGAAATTAAAAGCTTTGGAAAGTGCTCAAGAAACCTTCGTATACGGGGAGGCCATGCTTTTAGGTTATGATAGATATCATATGGTCACGAAATTATCCTTGGTTGACCTAATAGACCCCCTAAAAAAAAATGAGAAGATTACTATCATATTCTTCCCAATGGTGAGTCTTCTCTCGACATATCATTATCTCCACTGCCTCTAATTGAGAGTTATATTTCAAATAGACTCCAAGATCATATAGGTAGTCTTTGGTAGATATACTCAAAGAAGTGGATGAAACCAACCTCTGCCTTTGATGATGACGAGGTTGGTATGTCATTAGACATCTTGTATGATAGTGGCAAAACACCCTTTCAAGTTAAATTCACCTCACCCTCAACATCTATAGACCACCGCTCTATTCCTTGTTATCCTCATTCGACCCAAATGCACACTCATATTACCCGAAAGGAATTGTGAAGCAAAAGGGTGAAAGACAACTAACTTCGAGAAAGAATATCATGACTAAATATAATTAAATTATCAATAGCCTTCATCAATAATAAATCGAGATTTAGAAACATATGGTAGATGATAAAAAAATTTCAACCATAGTTGCAAATGAACGAAAGCAATCCATTAGAAGAGTCAAATAGACCATAAAATCTATTATCTTCTCCATGTTAAAAGTCCACCAACAATGTTTTATCCTCAGAACATCAATCAACAATTCCTCGTCCACAATCACGTATATAACTCATAATCATAATTGTAGTTCTAAATTCCTTTCTCATCCAGGACAAATAATTTTCATCACCTGAAACATCAAAGATTATGGTTATACCAAATCACAGTTCATGTTCATAATCCTGCTAATAAATTCATCTTTGCACTACGGCCAAAGATATACATCAACAAGTCATCTTTGCACTACAGGCCAAAGATATTCATCAACAAGTCATCTTTGCTTTACAGGCCAAAGATATTCATCAGTTGGTCATGTTCATCTAAACACATGTTCATCTTTGCACTACGGGCCAAAGATATTCATCATTAATCATTCATCTTTGCACTACAGGCCAAAGATATTCAGTTATATCATCATTTAGGACTGAGGAGGATGAAAAATATTTTAAAGAAAACAAATCCAGTGAAACAAAAGAACAAGTATTAAGGATTCGTACTTTAAAAAATCCAAGTTCAAAAATACTTTATAAATAACCAGATTTGAGTAAAATTCAAGAATGAAGATCAAAACATAGATCCAATCAAAGATAGGAATCATAACAGACAATCTTGGACACAGAAAAAGAAAATTTAATTTTTCTGTGAATAGTGTTGTATTTGTGAATAGTGTCGTATACGTGAATAGTGCCGTATACGTGAATAGTAACTCCGACCTCAAAAGATAGAAATTTCACAAAAAATATCATCACGCTTAATAAGTGAATAGTACTAATCGTGAATAAGTAACTCATGAATAAGAATCTGAATAAGAATAATAAGAACCTCGATATGAAAAAGTTCCAAATTTGATAAAAATTTCCAACCAACATTCGCGCAAATGATATTGAAGAAATAATATTATTTTAGAAGAAAATAACCTCCTTACCTCGTCGAAAGAATAAGATTTCGATCGAATAATCGGATATAGTGCTAAAAGAACTTGCACCGTATAGCAATACTCAAGTACTAAAATACTCACAAAATACGCTCGATATAATAGAGAGAGAAATAGAGAGAAAAATTCAGTTTCTGGTTTGATTTTCAATTCTAACCTAAGCACCCTATTTATAGAAAATTACTTAGAACACCAAAGCAAAAAATTTATTAAAATATTAATATATATAATAATTTGTCTACGCCCACCTAGAATCATCTGAATTCAGCCACCCTTGAGGCCCACAATAATGACAAAAACAAAAAAACGTTTTTGTTATTAAAATTAATTAAAACTTTCAAAAATCAATTATTTCAGAACTACGGAACTTCAATAATTCATAATAAATAGCCCTTTTTATCAGAAAACTCGAATCTCGCGAATTTTTATAGGAAATTCAATTCTCTACAACTTTGCGTAAAAGAAAGTTTTTCCAAATTCTAAATGTAAATTGATCAAAAATCTACATACTGACGACGATTTTAAGGTATAATCAAATTTCAATCAAGAAATGGAGTCCACCGACACACAAAAAAACATGTGTTAATCATTTAATGCAACAAAAATACTCTTCCTCCTCATATACTCATATATCACACATTCATTGTAAAAATATCATCATTATTATATTATAATAATATAATAAAATATTATTTTATCGAAAAGATAAAATATCAATTTTTAACAATTGTCACTATAAAATTTTCTCCATCTATATCCACATAAAATGAATATTTTCTCATCATATAAATCAATAATTAATTATTCACAAATAATATTACGTAATCACAATAATGACAACCAGTGCGTTCCTCAGGAAAGAGGGGCTTTCCAATAAGAATTTCTCCTTACTTTGGCGCATGATTAGGTGACCAAACATCTCCTTAGATGTAACTTTCTAGACATTGCCAATAATGTTATCTAATAATATTATTATTCGATAATATGAATTATTGCTCGATAATGAAAAATATTGTAGTTAGTGATAATTATTAAAACAACAATAATATAAAATATCAACGCAAAGAATTATTGAATCGATAAAATCTCAATGCGATAATTATCATGTAACAATTATTGAGTAGTGCCTTCTTTACGTAAGAATCAATAATTCAAAATATGTGCAATACCGCAAACTCATTGCAACAACGCGTATTACTTTACTTTACCCACCGGGTATTCCAACAATGTTAATCTAGAATAACTACGCCATATATTTATAAAAAACTCATACTTGTCGCTTTTCTTCATCCAACAGCTTATTCTCATTATGGGACCCAAAAGGTCTCATACCGTCGCATTTAATATTCTCCGACGGAAAAAATATTCCACGACCAAACAAATATTCCCGATAGAAATGAGTATTTTATAACCACTTGCATATTTTGAAAAAAGAATTCATATATCACCCTTAACTTTAACTCTTATCAATTTAACCATTTACTGAAAAGTAATTATAAGAAAAATTGAATACTTTTATTTCATAAAATTCGGGGTCTTACAAAAGTCCTCTTTGGCTCGTAGTGCATAGATGGACAAGTGTTTGGTATGATCATGACCATTGGTGATGCAAACAATTATCTTTGGCCCGTAGTGCATAGATAATTAGTTGATTGAGAATAATTATTGATTGGTGTTGCAGGGATAACATATTGATGATGAACTTTTAAATCATAAAAGATAATAGACATCGTGCTCTACTTGACTCTTCTAATGGATTGTTGTTTCCGCTGCAGTTGTTGATCTAAAACTTGTTGTCTATTGTATTCTATCAGATTTTTCCCTGTTGAGGACTAAGGATAATTTGTTCTACATTATCTTAATCATAATATTATTTACTGAGCTAGTTAAGCTCACCCTTTTCCTTTTGGTTCCATTGTTCTTCTCAGAATGCAAGAATATAGCTGGAACTATTCGGGGAGTGGAGTAATTGTCCAAGATGGTTATTATAGTAGTCCTCGCTATTTTGTAAAATAGTGTGACAATAATTGTAATGAGGACTTTATTTAAGTTTGAATATTTTCTACGAGACAATAATTGTATTGAAACTCACAACTTATGTTTTGTCGTATTTTACACGACAATTAATAGTGGAATAAATGAAGTTTGTATTTGAATTCTATATCATGTATTTGATGACTCATAATGGGTTATGTGGACTTATTTTGTGGGCGTCACAAGATTAGTCCAGATTTCTATATTAAAAGAATGACATTTTCAAGCCTTCCAGTCCGGCATACGCCAATTTCCCAGCCACCAAGTTAGGTTTTAAGCGGATCGGGCCCAAATTTCAACCAAGACCAAGACCAAGGCGCGGATCTTTTGTGCATCCTTAATTCTAAATGAGAATTCAATATAGTCCAAATGGATCCCAAATTGTAGTTAAAATGATACGATTAAAATGAAGGTTTGTACCAATTTTATCGTAATAAGTTATATAACTTTTTATTGTTTGAGTTATAGAAAATGTTGCATTGATAAGTTTTATAATTTTTTATTACATAATTAGAAGGGCGGTGATAGTTGATAGGGCGGGTTTATGTGAAATTTTGTACTTCATCTATTCCAAAATTAGAGATATATTTGTAAAATGACGATTTTTTAAAATAATTTTATATTCTTAAATATAACTTTAATATTAGGAATTTGGTTGTGGTGGTGTGTTATATATTGAAAATGATATTAAAAAAGAATGATAAATTAAGAATATCATGCTACTTTATAATTTTAAAATAATAAAAATATATTTCTAATTTTAAAACGAATTAGAATATATATATATATATATATAATTTTAAAATAGAGGTACTATCATTTTATTATGCTTTTGACACTTGCATTGAATTCAGGTGATATATTTAAGATATATATTTACTTCAATACCCTTACAAACATAATATTTAATTATCATATATTTAGTCATATATATATATATATATATATATATTAAATTTAAAATTTAGAATTAGTAGCATTAATATTCTCAAATTTATCATTTATAATAATTATTATAACTAAACTAAAAAGTTAATGAATTTAGCGATAAATATGATAAAGACCTCATTTCCTCTATTTGTCATGACATCACTTATGAATCACATGAGCTGTTCAATTTCAAATGCCATTGACATATAATTGTTCTCACTAATACTGTGACATATTTGGTTTACCTACCATTTTCTCCTTGCTCTATATCTGGTCTTCTCTTAAACATTTTTTTATGATCAGCTTTGAATTATAGCCTTGCAAAATGAACATGCAAAATGAACATAGGATAGTAGAAGTTCAATTGAGTTTTACTTTTTAAAATTTAATTTGTTTAAAAACATATTAATTTACAAGCTCGACTCATTTATTACATATAATTTTAAAAAATTCTCATAATAATTGATACTCGAAAAACTTGAATTCATTTGAACTTATGAAGTTCATTAATTTGACCTTTAAATTTGGGAGTATATTTCTCTTTTCCTATACGTGAGACTTGATTTCATACTTGATTATGAGATTATATTAGAAGAAAAAGAAGAAAAAAAGCTCACTTGATCTTAACAAAGGTACGTAATTAAGATTTGTTTAGACATGAGTTTTGTTAGTTTCCGGCGGCACACAATAGATCTAGAAGGGGGGTTGATTAATAGATCCTTTAAAAAACTTTGTTTTCTTTTTATTCTTTTTAAGTGATTAACAGATAATGAATAGATGAATCAATTCATGCACAGCGGTATAGATTAAAATCCCCTTCAAGAATATATCTTTAAACACAGTTCTAAGGTTAGATTAGTTGCAAACAGATATAGTAATTATAAGACAGAATATAAGTGACATAAAGTAAATGACACCAGAGGTTTTAAGTGGTTCAGAGACTGAATGCTCCTAATCCACTCTTCTGCTTCAACAAGCAATGATTCTACTAAAGATTTGATCAACTTTGAATCACTGAGATTGTTTCAAGACTAGCAGCCTTGGAACACTAGTTCACTCAGAACTCATCAAGACAAGCAACCTTGGAAACTGTAGACTAAGCTCGACAGACTTAGAATGTCTTGTACCCTCTGGTACTCAGCAAGCCCAGCAGACTTGACTTTGGTTTAGTCACTAAGACAAGGACCCTGCAGGCCCTAGTTGCTTGATTGTTTGTTTGTTGTTGAGCTGCTAATATGACATTCAGCTTGTTCATCTTTTGGTACTTAGCAACTTCTTGTGATCATTGGGCATTTAGCATTGGTGTTTGATCACATCTAATGGACTGCAGAGATGTACATTCAGCTTGACATCTTGTTGGTACTTAGCAGTCTGACTCATCCTTTGGTGTTGCTGTTTTTTGTTGTTGATACTTGTCTTCATCTGATATTCAAAATTGCACACCATCGCCGTTGAGGTACTGCTAAGTCTTTGCATATCAGCTTGACTTCTTTAGGTACTCAGCAGTCCTTGAACACTGGTTGTCTCGTGCACAAATTCGGTTCTATATCTTCTTCTCTTCAGCTCAGTGTGTTCATGGTGAGACATAGAATGACTCAAGTATTCTGCTTTCTGATTTGCCACTCAAGTTGTTGTCTTCTTGGCCTTCCGACTCTCAATACAGATGTCACTTTGTTGTCATATTCCTTTGTATAGAATGAAACTTTTTTTCATTGTTGAATTCTCATTAGTTGTGTTTCACTCTTATGTGGTGGTCTCACTTTCACGGAGACCTTTTTTCTGTTAAGCTCTATATGACTTACATCGTCTCAATCAACAACTCTTTCTTCTTTGAAGCTTCGACTTTTTATAGATTCATCTATTATCTTCCCGTTGAAATATAGTCGTTAGAAGTCTTTTGTTGAAAAGCTTTCTCTGAAGCATTTAATGCTGCAAGGATTATGAAGATTTTGATGTAGACATGCTTGGTTGATGTGACAACACCTTTTTGACTTGACTGACACAACAATCTGATTTCTTACCTAACACTTCTGTGAAGTCGCTTTTCAGTCAGACCAGTTGAGAGATATGATAATTATTTAAATTAACGCATTTCCCAGGCAACGACGCTAAAAACTTGTTGCCTCTTTTTCAGTTCTGATAAAAGAGCTCTAACTCATGCAAGCATACATGTGTCAACAAGTAATACAGAGTAAGTAGAGTATCGATCCCACAGAGAAAGTTATCAAATTTAAACTACTATGCATCAATTAAATCAATATACTTATATGCTTAAACTAATGACTATAGTTGGTGAATTACTCTAATTGCATATAACAACTAAACATGAATAATAATGAAATAAACCAAATCTGGAAATAATGGGATCCTAACTTCATTTAACACTTCATCTAATTACCGCTATCATGCAAGAATTGTTCACATATCACAGGAAAGTAACCAAGAGCACTAATAGAGTCATAGTCATTTTTTAATGTACTAAGACCTACTTACACAGCATCCACAAATGGTAGACTCCGTGTAATCATCAATATAATCAAAATCACTATATATACATACGTGAAATTGCAATCATAATTGAATTTAAGCACAAGCCCTTATTTTAACTCATACGGTGAAACAAAGATATGTTTATCCGTTCACTGAAATACATAAGCCATATAAAACAATTTTCATATACGTATCTTTATCATGATTATAATCCATACTTGAATGTTCATTGTCAATTCCATACAAGTACTGAAACGAATGGTGATCAAGCATTCATACATGTAAAACAATCATGATAGAAATTCCATATGATATGTAAAACAGCCCTAATAATCAAGCATGCAATTAAACTACATATTAAAATCCGTTAGAATCCCATGATAGAGTTTAGTTTATGACTGAATCAAAAGCCATTATGGGATCAAAGCTAAACATGGTTAATAAGCAAACAATTGAAAGATGAAGGAAAGAAACGATCAAACCCAATTACTGATTATAGACCAAAGTTAACATTCAAATCCTTATATAAATCCAGTAAAATAATAATGATAATCCACAATGATAGAAAATTCCAAGAAGAATTGGAGAAATAGGCGTTTTAGCTCCGGTCTACGTTGGAATCTCCTTCAAAGTGTAAACCCTAGTTCCTACTATGAAAAATACGTAAAAAATTATCAAAGATACGTCTGATGTAAGACCCCAACTTTTATGAATAAAGATGAATTTTCTATAATTATTATTTTTGAATGAATTTGATATAATGTTATAGTTGTGGGTAATATTTAGAAATTTTACAAAGTACGCAAGTTGTTTATAATATTCGATTGGTCGGGGAATATTCGTTTTAACAGAAATATTCGTATGACGGCAAGATCATCATCGTGGACCTCTAAATCTTAATTATTGTCGGATTGGGAAAACGACAAAAATATTTTTATAAAAATAACGGCGAAAGTTTTACCGTTAACTGTTGAAACACCCGGTGTTAAAAGTATAGGAATACACGTGGTTGTATAGTAGCACACGGTATTGATAATTGATGCTTACGTGAGAAGTCACTCAGTTTTGTTCAATTATTGCTTCAGTAATTGTTGCATAATATCTCACGTTAATTGATTTAATTATTATTGATATTTTATATTGAGATGACGAAGTTATTAATATTATTATTTGCAATATTAACGATGTCTAGAAGTTCTGCCAAGGAGAGGTTTGGTCACCTAATTACGCGCCAATAGGGAGAAATCCTTATTGGAAAGCCCCCTCTTTCCTGGGAACGACCTGGTCGATTAATAATGTGAATAATAATAATGATGATGAAGTTTTGTTTTATTAGTATTATTAATGTAATAAAACAGAAAAGCTTTTTATATAAAACATAATACTTTTATAAAGTTATTCGTTTTATTAGGCTAATAGTAAAATCTTTTTATATAAAACAGAATACTTTTATAAAGTTATTCGTTTTATTAGACAATAATTAGAATAAATTATATTTTATTATGCATAGTGTTTGCATAGTGCCTGCATAGTATTTACATAGTAAAATCTTTTTAAAAGTTATTCATTTTATTAGATTATAAATAGAATATATTATATTTTATTGTAAGCCAATCTGGACCGTCCGTTTAAAGTAAATCGATCTGGACCGTTCATGGATTGGTTACTATTCACCATTCTTCTATAAATAGAAGCTCATTTCTTCATTATTTTTACTTAATTCAATTTGAAACTCTGAAAGAGAAACCGTAGAGAAATTATTCTTCTATCTGGAGCGTATTTCTTTAGCGTTTAAGAAAGCTTTGAGCGTAGTGAAAGTTTCTTCAAGATATCCCCCGCCTCACCGGTTGAGTACTCTTCTTTATATAGGTAAGGGGTATTATTTTTTCATATTCATGAAGAGAACTTCATTATTCCATTCTTTATTATTTTGTTGGAATAACTTTTGTATCATGCTGCTACCCTATACTTGGTGAAATTCTTCATTATTCCATTATTTATTATTCTTGTTGAATAACTCGCCTATCTATCTGCACCGCATACATGGTGAAATTCTCATTATTATTCCATTCTTTATTATTATGTTGGAATATCACATCTGCATGCGTTTCTGTACGGACTTCGGTTTCGTTATTTATTATTCTATTGGAATAAATTGCCTATGTGAAGTACCGCGTGCATGGTGATTTCTATTGTTATTCCATTCTTTATTATTCTCATTGAATATCCATTCCTTGCGTGTCTACTTTGACCGGTTCCGTTATTTATTATTATATTGAATAACTTTGTCCATGCAATCTGCATGCCCGGTGATTTCTTTTGTTATTCCATTCTTTATTATACTCAAATGGTTAAAGTTTTGACTTCTATACTCCATGAAATTAGTGGAATATCCTTGATATTTGTTCTTCATCCAAAGATCTTTTATGCAAATATTCTTCGAGCATTCTTGAATTTTACTCTACAAAGAAGTATCATGTTGATAATTTGGACGTTATTAGTTCCTGGGTAAATTAATTCTTGAACTTATTTTATTGAATTCTTATATCACCGCTATCATCCTCATGTTTATATTATGTTGAAAGTCATCTGTGGCAGAATAGTGCATAGATGGATTTGGTATGATTATGACCGAGGATTAATCCCAGTATAATCATGGCCCGTAATGTTACAAATGATGTGGTAAAAGTCCTCATTGGCCCGTAGTGCATTGATGGATAGTTGTTGGCATGATCATGACCATTAATGAACACACAAATATCCTTGGCCCGTAGTGCATGGATAAATTGTGGTTGTGATATTAATGAATATCCTCGATCAGTAGTCAGGGGGATGATGTGGATTATTTATTAAAATCGAGTCCCAAATGATAAAAGTGATGAAAACCTTTTAAATCATAAAAGATAGTAGATTTTATTCTCTCTTGACTCTTTTAATGGATTGCATGTTCATTGCAGCTTAAACTTGATGTCTATTGTATGTTATCAGTTTAACATTGTTGAAGACTAATGATAATTTATTCTGCATTATCTTAGTCATAATATTTCTTACTGGGCTAGTTGAGCTCACCCTTTCTTTCACTGTTCTCTTCAGGAAATGAGAATATAGCTGGGATGAGTTGGGGAACGGAGTGACGGTCCAGATGATAGCTTTAGTAGTCCTCACTATTCTATTAAATAGTATGACAATAAATGTAATGAGGACTCCATTGAGAGTGGATATTGTCTAGAAGGCAATATTCTTGTTTAAGCTCTCAGCTTATGTTTGTCGTATGTTACACGACAGTTGTATTTTATATTTTTGTACCATGTATTTGGCAACTCAAGATGGGTGATGTATGCCTATTTTGGGGGCGTCATATCTGACACCAGTCAGATATCGTTTTAATCAATTACAACACTTTTAATTAAAAATTAAAATAAAACAAATCAACGACTTTCAGTATCAGCGTACGCGTGCTCCCCTCAATATAATCCTCATGGTATGCGCGACTTACGATATGTAGTGTTGTCCACCGGGATGCTTTCAAGGCGTATGGCCCCCAAGCTTGTCTGCGCCAAGGCGACTTGCAGTCTGTGAATTCTGGTTCTGCTGCTTCAAATGATCTGTTCTGCTGCTCCTTCCTTTGTCCATTCATGCTTAGTTTTCTGCTCCACTTGATCCTCATGCCATGCATATCCCAGCTTGTGCCTCACTTCATGCGTCCATTAGCCTCGTGCCCTCCAATACCACCAAATTAGGTCGTTTCCTGCACTTTTTCACTAAAAGGAGTTTTAAGTAAATGCAATGCAAAATAACATGAAATGCAACTAAAAACACACTAAAATATACTTGAGATGGGCATAGTTCGCGTGAATTGGTATTCAATAAGTAGGTATAAAACCCACTTATCAAGATACCTTTACGCTTCTTTTAGGTTCTTCGATTTAAATCAAGGATGTTGGTGAGAGTACATTGGGACTCTTAATCAGCAACGTTCTTATGTTAGTCTTCATAGTTGAACATTGTTAAGTCTTGATAACCGGACAAATGAGCTCTACGATTGCGATGCTGACGTTCATATACTCGATCGTAGTTTATTTGTGAATATTGTGGATTGACTTGACTCTGACACTCTTCGGTTTCCAGAGAGCTCTATGTTTTAATAATGTTGTACCATCTTGTACTTCGCTCTTGCAGTCTGTTTTACGATTATGCTTGTTTTTTCTTGCTTCAAGAACTAACGAATTGACTGACTGCCTAAGTCGTTTGGTCTATGTGTCTTTTTTGATTAGTCAAGTTCTGCTTCCTTGACTTTCTACCCTTTTATCTCTTGATCATTCTTTAAGGTGAGGCTAAACATAAACAATCCTCTTCGTCTGTCCTCTATATGTTTACCCTTGTCTATGTATGTGCTTCATTAGATTCTGCTGCTAATTTGTAGACTCTACGATTGTTGTAGCCTACACTATTATCGTTGTCTTCTTATGAGAGTTAAGTTCTTGGGTTGTGCTACTCAATTTCAGTTGAGCATACGGTCGGAATAACTGAGTAGCTGCGCAAGCTTTTCTTTCTTGATCGTAGAGTTTGGAAGTTGAGTGTTCTTGAGCTTTTTTGTTCTTGATTTTCTTTGAATCTCTGTCTGATTTGTTTGTGAATGAGCTTTTGAAATGTTTCCGTTGAAGGCATCCGTTGTAGCATTTAATGCTTCAAACATTTCTGAGCACTGATGTTGACTTCCTGAAAATTTGTTGTTCTGCCGTCTGGCCTACTAACACAGCAGACTGCTATCTCACCTAATACCTGAAAAAGTGTTTTTAGTAGGCATGCAGTCCTTTCCTTAGCTTCTTCTATACGCTTCTTCGATACATACTAATAAGGATGAGTGTTGGATCATTAGGATTCCCGAAATGTCAACGTCTATAAGCCATTCTTCATTTATTATACTTCCTCCTTCAACAAATAGACAAAACTTGATGCTTCTGATGCTGACTGGAGAGACACCATAATTATTGTCTTTGTACCATGATCGTTGTGTCTTGTCATGCTCGTGTTTGATTCAGCCTTGATCGAAAAGAACACTACGATTTCTCTTAAGCTCTGATAGACTACAATCTCTACTTGTTCGTTTCGTAGACTCCACGTTTCCAAGAGCTAATTGCGATTCTTGACTGGGCTCGGCAGGCACTCGGATCATCTCCACGATTCTGAGTGTGACTTTTAAGACATACTACGATTCTAAAGCAACTTCTTCGATACTCCACGATTCTGTTTTTGCTTCTGCAAACTCTCAGCTGGCTCCTCAAACTACGATTCTGTTGAGGCCTATCTATTACATCTCAAAATAGATCAACCTAACAAGTTTGATCTTTATATTTATAGTACTTGTACATCATGATCTTTTGAAGGACTTTTACAAAACTATTCATTCATATTGGATTAACCTAATATATTTGATCATTTCAGTCTAAGTCCTTATCCATATTGTCTATCATCTATTAAGGACTTTACAACTTTTATCAATGCAGACATATTTATTAACTTTATCATTTTAATCATCAAATTATATGAATAAAGGAATAATCATTCACATGCATATTTCTAACAAGTTCAATTAATACTAATCCAATAATAATAATTTACATAAAAAATCACAGTAAAATTGCTAAAGCTTAAATGTAATAAATTAATCCAAAACATAACTTTTAAAGAAATAAAGTAACATGTGTATAATCTAATTGAATACTCATATACAATTATATAAACTAAGTAGTATTTGTAGCCACACTCTTCCAATCATTTGTTATTTATTTGAAATAATTATTACTTGAATTCTTTCTATTGTAATCTTTTATGACAGATTAATAATTTAATGTATATATATTTTAGTTTTTTGGAGAATATAATTTGTTAAAAAAATGCAAAATAGGTCGCGGAGTATATTGTCAAATTAACCAAACTCGAATAGCTCATTGAAATCTCAAGCTCATGTCATTTTAATTCTCAAATCGTGGTCAGACTAAATCAGCTCATTTGCAGGCCAAAAGAAATACCCTTTCAACTAAAATACAAAATGGGTCGGGTCCAGAAAAGGTCCCATGCCACTAAATTGAGCGGGTTTGGCAGTCGGACTGCTCCCAAAATTATGATACTTTGTAGTAAAGTAGAGAAGCCCATTAGTAAGTAGCCCTACGACTTGGAATTTTAGGAAACTAAAGATTGGACGGACGGACGGACTTACTTCTCCAACCCTCATCAGGGTTGAGTGCTGGGAGTGGACATAACCCAATAAAATAAAAATAAAGTATGATAACTGTAAGCCTGAGGCCCTGAACCTTCAACGAGAAAGAAGACGGTCAAAAGATGACTGCGTGTCAACATTGTATTGATCAAAATCAATCGACATGATAATCGAATCCCTAAAAAGTATCAAATTAATTAAAGTAATCATGGCTTCTCTTTAATATATCTTCTGTCTTTTGTTAATTGTTACTACTAGTAGACATGAAGAAGAACATGCAGTTTTACTTTAGAGAGACAGAAAGGGATATATAGATGCTGATGAATCCAAGTCCATGAATTAATATATATATATATATATATATATATATATATATATATATATATATATAGGAGGAGTACTGAAAACAACAGTTAAGTTTTCATATATAGGAGTACTTTATATGCTAGCTAGGTAATTAGGTAGATTGAGTAATATATATTATGGCTTTACTACTTTATGATTCTATTTAATGTTAAGAATACATTTGAAAAACTAAATATATTTTTTTGCCTGGCTCTTGGCTCCCGGCCCTCTACACGCTTTTATAGCAAAACCATAAAATATCTCTTTCTTTCTTGATTTCATGTCTCTCCTGGCCTCCTCCAGATTAAGAAAAAGGCAATGATGATGCTGCATGGTACGTACAATCTCCAGCCATAAAAAATAATATATTTAATTTTTTTCTAGTCAATTTATATATATAATTATAAAATCTTAAATTAATTTTAAAATATTATTAGGTACAAAATAATAATTTTTAAAATAAAAATAAATTCACATTGTAAATTTTAGAATTAAGTAAATCAATCAAATTAAAGTCAAATAGAATTCTGTTTATTACAATGTTTAATTTTTTATTTTATTTGTGGAAGGAAGGGAGGGAGGGAGTATCATCAGCCCTATCTCAACAATAAATCTCCCATGCAATTGCATGCCCCTTCCCTCAACAGCCTGTCAACTTTGTTTTTGTAGCTCCCCATACACGTGTCGCCGTTCCAACATATAAAGACCCATTTGGACCACATTTCCCATGTGTCCGCGGCCACCCTTGCCAGCCGTGCCACCTGGACCCCTCAGTAGTCAAGGACCACCCTTTGATACGGGTGGGTGAGTAATTTATTCATTAAATAATATTACTATCATATAAAATTACTAGAAATTGTCCGTACCTAAAGACACGACGTAATGAAAAATTAAATTAAAATTCAAATAATACTACATTACCTAAAGATTTTTTATAACCTAAAATAACATACAATCAGATATAACAATTATCATAATTCACCAAACCTCCACAATAATTAATTTTTCTTTAAAAATAGATATTCAAAAAAATTTAAACTTATTTACAAAACTTAAAAATCATCAATAACAATTTTCATAATTCACCACACCACCATAATAACAATTATTATTATTATTGTTGTTGTTGTTGTTGTTATTATTATTATTATTATTATTTTAATATTAATATTATTGTAATTACTATTATTATTTATTATTATTATTATTATTATTAAAATTATTACTATTATTATCATTATTAGTATTATTATTAATGTTATTATCATTACTATTATAATTATAATTATTATTAGTGTTATTATTATTTTATTTTTATTACTACTACTACTACTATTATTATTATTATTATTATTATTATAATTATTATCATTATTGTTATTATTATTGTTATTTGATTTGGGCGATAATTTTTAGGGGTGAATTTGATTTGGGCGGAAATTTTTAGTGTGAGATGAAATGTGAGTATTTATATTAAGTTGGAAGAATTGAGATAAAATCAAAAACTGCTCTTTGTGGTTTGTCAAATGAAATATTCAAATGGTTTCGCTTTTATTATATAGATATTATAATTATTTATATAATAATAATAATAATAATAATAATAATACTTATTATTATTATTATAATTATTATTACTATTATTATTATTAGTACTATTATAATAGTAATAATTATAATAATAATAATAATAATTATTATTAGTACTATTATAATTATTATTTGTACTATTATTATTATTATTATTATTATTATTATTATTTGTTTGTGTGTGTGAAGAAGAGAGGAGAGAGAAAGATTTTGTGTGTGAACATGAGAGAGAGTAGGGTGTAGGAGCGAATTTGATTTGAGCAGGAAGAAATATGAGCCTTTAGATTAAGTTGGAAGAATTAAGTTAGAATGAATCTGAACCGTTTTTGTGCTTTGTCAAATGAAAGATTCAAAATGGGTTCTGTTTTATTATATAGATTCACATACCTCTAACATACATTTATATACATATCAGTATAGTTTACATAACTTACTCTGCACGTGAGCCATATCAATATGCATGTAAACTGCGTGTGAATAATTTTTATGTGATAATAAATTTATTGTTATATACTCAATCCTCAACAAAATTAAAGTTATATATATATTTTTAAAATGATGATACGTATAACAATTGTTGAATATGACAACCTAGGATATAAGTAATAATAATATGTTAAGACTATATTTTATGTCGTTTAATAATTAAAAATAAATAAATTATATCTTTAATTTTGAAATATAAAGGAATATGTGATATATATGTCATATTACATAATTTTATTTATTAATTTATTCTTATATATAGACAACTTTTAACTAGCTATCACGAATATGTATATAGAATAATGTTGGGATTTTTGTCTCAAATAATATGATATTAAATATTTTAATAATAATTTATAATTAAATTAATTTTCTGAGGTGGCTTGGTTAATTAATCCCACATCAAGTATATATATATATACACGTACACACACATAACAGACAGACGACATTTAATGCTCTCATCAACCTCTCGTCTTGTAACAGCTGAGAACTAGCTAGTATAGATAGAGGTTTCCATTCCTCGATCATTTATCAGATCCAATATATCAAGATCGATGTCTTGCACTTGTGCAGGGCGGGTTCTAAGTTTTTAAGGGCCTAAATCGATAATAAAAAAATGGGTTTTTTATGAATTGTTATTAAGATAGGCATAAAAAAAAATTAAGAACTTTTCTTGAACAAAAGAGTATCAATACGAAAGAATACAAGTCTGCCATTAAGATTTGGACATATTTCATTGGTTAATTTTTTTGTGGGCCTTTAAATTTAAACTAAAGTGAGCTGGGCTCTTTTATTTTGAATATATATATATATATAACACAAATATCTCTTAGGGGTCCTAAAAATTTAAAAAATTTTAATGGGCCTAAAACCCAGGCACCTTAAGCTTTAGCCTAGGGCCGGTACTGTCATCTTGCACTTGTGTAATTAACAATATATTTATGTGTGTAAATTCAACTTCACGCCTAAAGACATATTTAGATCTAAATTGAATTTTCTAATTTAATTAATGATCAAGAGAATATATATATATATATAGCTGCTCTGTAAGACTGTAATACTAGTAATAGGCATACTAAGCCAGCCTTGTGAAAGAGTACTTATGCCCCAGAGCCAGCAAAGGCCTCCTTCATCCTGATAATTAAGACCTCAAAACAATTAAATGCATTAATTACTACTTGGATACAATAATCCAGACTTTGACCCATAATTAGAGCTGGCAAAATTAATGATTAACCCATTAACCTGTCCAACAACCATGATTTAATGGATAAAGTTATCCATTTATTTAAATAAATCTTAAGTGGGTTAAGTTAAATGGATAATACAAAAGATAAATGGGTTGATGGGTAAAATCGTGAGTTATATTACATGGGTAAATGACAAACATACATATATATATATATATATATATATATATATAAATATATATTCTAGCCAGTTATGCAGAGAGACTGTCCTCAGCGACACCAGCCATGTTGTCAGCGGTGAGAAACTTCTTTTGGGTTCCTATTATACACACATAAACATATACGTATATTATATATATATATATACATATATATGTATATATAGAGAGAGAGAGACTGGATTGTATACAGAATGAATGATTTTTGGTTCATGACTTGAGTTTTGTCTTCTCCTGACTCCTATTAAGCTTTTACTGCTTTACAGCTTTTGGACTTATGCATTATATACATACGATACGAATACTGCTGCTTTTAATTATCAAATAGACAAATAGCACAAACATATTGATGACTTGCATTGCCATTTATAGTAATTTATTTATATTCTTTCATTTATTAATAAAAAATTTATACTCATTTGTTCCAAAAAAACAATGTCACCAAGTGTGGAAAAAATTATAAAACTTAACTTTTCAATTTTACATGGGTTGATCGATGGGTTCAATTTATATTCATTTTAATTTATCCACAATATTCAACCTCATCTAAAATTATTTTTTAATAACACATTACCCATTAAACTTTATCCGCTAGGCCCATTAAATCAACCCATTTGTCATCTATAAACTAATTAATTAATTTTATACAAACATTTATGTTACTTTTGGATTGAGAGAATGGAATGAGAAAATTAAGGAATTGATAGAAAATAGTGTATTTGATGATCATTTTAAATGTCAATAAACCATTTCAATGGAATGAAAATTTATTTCATCTATTTAATTTTTAATCCATGTAAAAGGTGGTGGAATAAATTCATTCATTCAAATATAATGGATGTGATAATTTTACCATCATATTACACCTGAAAATCATTGCATTAGTTCCTCTATTCCATTTTTTTCAATTCAAATGTTGAGGTTGTACGTGCCCCATCTGAATATCTAAACTACAATACTCTTAATTATCTCTTCCCTTATTTGTTTCTTTAATTACTTGTAATTTAATTTTCCTATGATCAATTACTACTCTTACTGGGTAGAAAAAGTAAACAAGGTGATAAAATGAAATAGAAAAGTTAATAATTACTAGTAAATAAGAATGACCTTGGAAATTCATGTCCGCATTCAGCTGCTCCTAGGCTTGCTATAAGAATGTTGGGCCCTTCACTTGATGCAATCTTAGATAGGGAAGTGACCCTAATATCTAATGATAATTAAAGAACAAATATACTGATTATTAATTTGGGCATGGTCCCAAATTATATATATATATATATATATATATATATATATATATATATATATATATAAACATTAATAATCGATTATCAAATTTTATACTTATCAGAAAGTACAAGGATCGATCAAGAAATATATATAATTAGTAAATGTTAGGAATTTCGATTATGTATTTTGTTTTGTTTTTAAGTATTGACATGACACCCAATTAATGGAGGAGGGGGAGAGGTAAAGTCATAAACTATTTTCATGCAGAACAATTTATGGTCATTACTATTTGGTAATCGGCCGGCTAAAGATGACGCAAATATTAAATTTTTATGAGGCCCACATGAGCAAACCATAAGTATAATAGAATAATGGAGAATTTAATTGACAGAGTCTGAGATTACTTGATGAACCAATCATCGTTCCGTTCCAGTTATATAGAATATCCATATATAACTAATGCCATGAATTATTATTATTATATATAAATATAGAGTTCACTAACCTTAATTGCTATTTAAATATATTTATTTAATACATAGATCATAGACTACTTTAATATAAATAATTTTCTATCAATTATATTAAGTAATACCATTTATAAAGTCCTTTTCATTTATATTATCGTGTAATTTTTGAATTTGCTCAAAAAAATTTCATTAATAACTAATTATATATATATATATATATATATATCAAATTTATTGTTAGTTGGACAATATAGTTCTAAAAGAAATTGATTTAATAAAATTATAGGATTAAAGCCCCAACTTTTTTATTTTTATTTTTCCTGAGCATCTGCTGCCAGTAAGCTAAGGACCCTACACTTGATACCCAGGAGGAGAATTAAAGAAATGCTTGATTATCTCATCATTAAGTCATCCTTAAATCATTAGCTAGGATTTGTTCCCTGTCTCTCTCCCTCTCCCTCTCCCTCTCCCTCTCTCTCTCTCGCATACAATTAATTATATAGGTAGAATATAACACTCCCTCCGAACCAAATATTAATTAATTAGATCATTATTAATTTTTTAAAAATATTTTAAATTTAAATTTGGCATGAGTTTTTTTTTAATTTTAATTAATACGATGATGGGTATTATAAATTATCTAAAAAAATACTATTCATTATAAAATAAATTTATTGTTAGGTAATTTATAAAAAAATCAAAAATCGACAATGACCTTCACAAACAAGGCCTTATTCGATCGGCCTGACCTAGATAAGCAAGCATGGAAACTGCCACTCCAGTGAGTTGATGCAACATGCAGCATATTAATTTGAATCCTTATATACATGCATGCATTTATTGAATCTTCACTTTTATGTGTGTTTGTAGAATTAATTTATTCAGATTAAAAATGGACTAATCTTCAATATTAATTAATGTTGAAAGGCCAAATTTATGGAGTTGTGGTCACAACAAAATGAAGCTTTGTGCATAATCCATTATGTGTGTGTTTTAAAGTGAAAAGTATAAGAGGAAGAATCTAGAAAAGAACAGAACAACTTGATTGATGATATCAAATAATCAGGACCAAAGATCGAAATTAAAGCTGAAAAAAATAACCAACTAATTTGAGTATAAATTGGATTAATTGTTATACTCCCTAAATTCAAAGTTAAAGATATATTAGTAAAACCATATTTTTTTAAATAAAATTTATATTCATGTTAAAATTTTATTACATTATAATTTTAAAAATACATCTTTAAGTTTAAAACAAATTAACCCCGATTCAAACCACAAAAAAAGTCTCCACCAACAAGTAAATGAAGAGAAAAAGAGAACCACCTTATCCAAGTCGATAAAATTTAAAATATATAAGTAAATTTATGAATATATCATATTTACTTTTTGCTTCCCGAATATACTATAAAAGAAAAAAATTGGAGTTATAGATGGACTTCTATTCTATTTTTTTATTTTTTTATAATGTATTCAGGAATAATGAGAGAGTAAATATGACAAAATATATCTCACATATTTATCCGTCTTTGAGGTTTGTGTTTGTGTTTGTGGGGAGTAGCTAGAGATATTATGTGATTTGTGCGACTTGCGAATATGTGAGAGAAAAGTAAAGTCCAATTTTCCAATTTGTCGTGCTATTGCTATTGCTTTTGCTTTGCATCATTTACTTTTCCTTTTCTCCATTAGGCAAAAGAGATGTTATAAATAGCTAGGCGTTGAAGCACCCTTTCCTCGTACTATATATATATATATATATATATATATATATATATATATATATATATATATATATATATATATATATATATATATATATATATATATATTATTGTGTATTATACAGATATATTTATTATATGTACAGATTTTAAAATTATAAATGACGGTATCTTTGTCGCTATAGTTGTAATAACTTTAATGATGCAGTGCATCGTTCTTATAATTCAAAAAACCGTCATTATAAGCTTCACTTATATATACACAAATGTATATACATATAACCCATATATATATATATATATATATATATATATATATATATATATATATATATATATATATAGATCGATTAGTCAATCATCTCTCTTATCTTATTCACTGTCTCACTTTCCTTTAATGACGGACCGTGACGATTCGATCATACTGTAGTCGTCTATACTTTTTTAGCGACGCTATATGTTGTCCGTCGCTAAAAGTATAGATTGAGGTTATATGATCAAAACTGTCATGGATTCCGTCATGCTAAAGGGGTGAACACAGATGAGTAAGATAAGAGTATCTTGACGATCCTTCTATATATATATATATATATATATATATATATATATAACACCTAAATTTGTTAATTATTTTTTTTACTATGATTGTCAATATCACTTTACCATAATAAATTTTTTAATTAATTATAAGATTATATTTGAGAATATAAGTTATTTTTATAAATTATGATTTTATAAATGTATATCTAATTTTGAAAAATTGATAACCTGTGTTTAGAAAGAAAGTAAAAGAAAAAAAAAAGGAAGGGCACGTGCGTAGCCAACTTTGAAACGTGAGGCATAGAGGAGACATTGATGGAGTGGTCCCGTCCAAGCGTGTGAGGGTAAGATTCACGTGAAATCACCCAAAAGGCGGGAGGGAAGGTTGGCCTGTCGGCTATCAGTCTGGTTTGCAGTTGGAAACCCCTCCCTTTTTATCTATCTTTAAATATATAATAAACATTGGAGTACTGTAAATATATATTTTTAAAACTTATAAATATTACTCCATAAATGAGACCGACTCGATCTTTTTTGTGAAAAGAAGGAAGAGAAATTAATTAATTATAGGCATCATGTGGAATTTGTAATAACATCACATCACATACATACCATAAAAAGCATGTCTGAATTTAGGGATGAATTTTGTGCGAAGATATATCGAGTCTGAGAATAATCTGTTGTAAATGGTAGTAGCTACAGTAGTATCTAATTAATTATATATTTATGTGACAACTTATATTATATATACATACATACAAACATATATATAATGGAGCAGCTAGTTAGCATCTTTCACATGTTGATCGAAATGCATGACTGGGGAACCTTATTCTCTATATATTACTACATACATGACAAATAGCTAGTATTATTGATTCATCACCTTTGCAATTAATTAAAACACTTATAAATAGAAATGTCTTATGTCCAAAAAACAAATAAATGAGCATGCATGTCTTCAGATTTTTAGTTCAACGTAACTCTTCTTAGCATTCTTTTTTTTTTATTATTGTTATATAAATTTATATGTATATACTGCAAATGTGTATTCATGCGATAAAAATATAACGATAGATTTTTTTTTGAGTTATAATGACGGTGAAATCGTATCATCATAGCTCAGAATAAATTTATGACGACGGGTGAAATTCGATCTCTATAATACAAAAAACCGTCGCCATAACTTACTTATGTAATACTGCAAGTATACATATTTTTTTTTATTATATATATATATATATATATATATATATATATATATATATATATATATATATATATATATATATATATTGAGGTATATATGAAGTATGAACCACGCATGCCCAAAAACATATTATACCTTTGTACATCATAATTCATAACTTAATATATATATTTTTTTTGATGAATTCATAAATCTAATTAAAAGAATAATTAAGAAGATAATAGAATGAATTAAGCAGCTGTCATTAATGCACACCTTAATACTTTAGGCTATGTTTGTTTACAAGGATTATACTTATGATAAGATTATTAATTTTAAGTGTTTTGCTTGTTTTTTAATTTGATATTGGAACTATTAGTTCTGGAATTATAAAATAGCTTAAAATATGAAATTATTTAATAATATGTTCTACCTGGTATTATAATCCCTATCATTTGGGATTAAAAATTGTCAGACGAATTTCACTACTAGAAAAATAGTAATACGTGACAGAATTTTGTGACAGTTTTTAAAAACAATCACAAAGGATAGTAATTGGTGATGAACTTTTTAAGCAATCACAAAATAATAATATATATGATGGCTCTTAGTGATGACTAATCTTGCCATCAAAGTATTATAATTGTGATGGCCATGTCAATCACATCAATTTTTTCACGCAAAATAAAATTTCTTTTTATGACGCACTAAGTCATCACTTATAGATATACCATTTTCGTGATTGCATTTAAGATATCACTAATATTTTAATGTAAGAAATAATCAAAATAATATTTTATGATGGTCGTGACAATCATTAAAAAACATAGATTTTTGTGACGACTTTTATTTGTAATTACAAAAAAAATATATTTTGTGATGAAATTTTCAAGCCATCATAAAACAATAAAATATATGATGGCTCTTAGTGATGACTAATTTTACCATCATTATAGAGTATTTGTGACTGTCATTGCAATCACCAAATTTTATGTGAAAATAATTTTGTTTAGTAAGTCAACTCACATATGTTTCCTTTTATATTTTGTTTTAAAATTATAATCATGATCTGGACTTTGGTGTAGTGGTAATACTCGTTATTTAAAATGGGAGAGGGGTTCGAATCATACAAGTATCATTTGATACAATTAATATAAATACAATTAATACAGTGAAATAAAATTCACCTTCTTACTTTTGATCCCTTAAGTCTTATTTTTTTTTTGTGATGACTTTGACAATCATAATATATTACGTGTTTATGTGATTGTATTAATCATCACAAAAGCACTAAGTGTTTGCGTGATTTCCAAAACCATCACGTAAAATGTAAGACCCCAAATTTTATAAATAAAGATGATTTTTCTATGAATATTATTTTTGAATATTATGGAATGAATTTGATATAATGTTATAGTTGTGGGTAATATTTATAAATTTTGTAAAGTATGCAAGTTGTTATATAATATTCGATTGGTCGGGGAATATTCGTTTTAGCAGAGAATATTAAATGCAACGACATTAATCATTGGTGGACCCCGCAACGGAATTATTGTCGGATTAAGAAAACAACAAAAATATTTTATAAAAATAACGGCGGAGGTTTTACTGTTAAAACTGTTGAACTACCCGGTAGTAAAAGTACAGTAATACGCGTGATTGCATAGTAGCTCACGGTATTGATTATTGATGCTTACGTGAGAAGTCACTCAGTTATACTCAATTATTGCTGCATCATATCTCTTATATTATTGATTCGATTATTGTCACAATATCATCTGCATTATATGTTATATTATTAAATTAATAATTGAGACGACAAAGTTATTCATATTATTAAATTGCAGATTTACAATGTCTGTAAGTTACATCGAGGAGAGATTTGGTCACCTAATCATGCGCCATAGGGAGAAATCCTTATTGGAAAGTCCCTCTTTCCGGAACAACCCGGTTGTTAAATATTGTGAGTTATAATATTAATGATGAATAAGTTCGTGTTGATTAAAGATGATTTGATAGTTTCATTGTGTTGGAATTATTTGTGTTAGTAGAAATCGACATCTATTTCGATGATAATTGATGTCCTGGAGGTTATATTGTTCAATCGGATATTCGGGACACTTTTAGTAATTTTGAGTCTTATTCACGAGTACTTATTCACCCAAACAATATATTTCTTTTCTGGCCTAAATTATTTTTTTGGGTACAATATTATTCCATGAGGAGATGTCTTTAATTTTTCGATCAGTTGGTTGAATTTATAATAAGAAATCAATATGGATCATTTGGTTTAAAGTTTTAATAGTAAATCAATATGGATCATTGGGTTTAAAGTTTTAATAGTGAATCAAGATGGATCGTTGCTTTAAGTTTTAATAGTAAATCAATATGGATAGTCTCGCTTAAAAAGTAAATCAATTTGGACCGTTCATGAATTAGTTACTATTCAATCCATTCTTCTATAAATAGAAGCTTATTCCTTCATTATTTCTTACGAATTCACTAAAACTCTAGAGAGAGAAATTATAGAGAGAAAGAAGAAGAATTTTCTGCTACTTCACTACTTCGATATCCATTTTCTTTAACTTGTGAGGGTATTATTTCTTTTGTATTCATGAAGAGAACTCTTGTTATTCCATTATTTATTATTCATTGGAATAACTTTTGTATACACTGCTACTACTCTATACTTGGTGAAATTCTTCCATTATTCCATTATTTATTATTTCGTTGAATAACTCAGATACGCTGCTACCCTATACTTGGTGAAATTCTTCATTATTCCAGGTCTTTATTATTACATTGGAATATCACTGCATCATGCGTTTTACGCCACGACCGGGTTCCGCCTTTTATTATTACATTGGAATATCCTAATCACATGCGTTTTATGTCTGACTGGTTCCGCCTTTTATTATTCTGTTGGAATATCCGTCATGCGTGCGTTTTACACCGCACTGGTTCCGCCTTTATTATTCATTGGAATATCCTATACATGCGTTTTACTGTTGGACACAATTCCGTATTTATTATTTTGTTGGAATAACTTTGCACATGCGATCTATCACATGCCTGGTGATTTCTTTTGTTATTCCGCTTCTTTATTATACTCAAATTGGTTAAAGTTTTAACTTCTATACTCCATGAAATTAGTGGAATATCCTTGATATTTGCGCTTCATCCAAAGATTTCTTTCATGGAAATATTCTTCCGAGCATTCTTGAATTTTACTCTCTACAAAGAAGTATCATGTTAACAATTTGGACATTATTAGTTCTGGATAAACTAATTCTTGAACTTGTTTTATTGAATTCTTATATCATTGTCATCATCCTCATGTTTATATTTTTGAAAGTCATCTCATGGCACAGTGGTGCATAGATGGACTTGGTATGATTATGACCGAGGATTATTCTAGATAATCATGACCGTAATGTTACAAATGATGTGGTAAAAGTCCTCATTGGCCCGTAGTGCATTGATGGACAGTTGTTGGCATGATCGTGACCATTGATGAATACACGAATATCCTTGACCCGTAGTGCATGGATAATTTGTGGTCGTGACCCTATTGAATATCCTTGGCCATAGTGCAGGGATGATGTGGATTATTTATTAAGCTGAGTCTCAGCGATAAAAGTGATGAAAGAATATTTTAAATCATAAAAGATAGTAGATTTTATTCTCTACTTGACTCTTTTAATGGATTGCTTATTCCGCTGTAGTTAAACTTGATGTCTATTGTATTTTATCAGTTTAACATTGTTGAAGGCTAATGATAATTTATCCTGCATTATCTTAGTCATAATATTTCTTACTGGGCTAGTTGAGCTCACCCTTTCTTTTACTGTTCTCTTCAGGAAATGAGAACGTAGCAGGGACTAGTCGGGGAATGGAGTGATGGTCCAGATGATAGCATTAGTAGTCCTCACTATTCTATGAAATAATGTGATAATAATTGTAATGAGGACTTATTCTGAGAGTGGATATTGTCTAGAAGACAATATTTGTATTAAAACTCACAGCTCTTATTGTATATTTAAGATTATATTTGTATTATGTACCTTGTATTTGGCGACTCAAGATGGGTGATGTATACCTATTTTGGGGGCATCACAGTTAGTATCAAAGCTTAGGGATATGATCCCTGGCTAAGATGTGAGATAAGAACTAGGAGGGGAGAGACGAGGAATTCCTTCGCTAGTATGACCTACCTAAGTTTATTTGTTATTTAATTGGTTGGTCAGAGTATAGGGATAATATGTGATATGTTAATTAACCCTTGTTTTGTGGCAGTATTTGAAAATGACATCCGAGAATGTTGAGAACATCAATGGAGCACAGGAGACCGTTGAGTCTCCACATACCAATAATCGGATAATGTGCATCAAGCAGAAGCGACAATCCTCGTGGAAACAACAACACTGACCAAATGATGAACGATGGAATGTTCCAAGGCTTCATGCAATTCATGCAACATCAAAGCAGAGCGGCTCCCCGCCCGTAATGCAGTGGAAACACTGGCAACTCTCGACGGTCATCACCAAACAGATTCAAGGAGCTGGACCATCGGAGTTTTTGGAGAGCCAAAACCACTTAAGGCGGAGACGTGGATAAAGCAAATCAACAAGATATTTGATGTCTTGGGTTGTTCCAAGGAGCAAAAGGTTCCCTTTGCCACCTTCATGTTGCAGGCAGAGGCATATTACTGGTGGGAATCTGTAAAGCGTACTCAACCTGCCGTACTGAAGATGTCTTGGGAGAAGTTCCAAGAACTGTCCAACGATAAGTACTTTCCCGAAAGTATTCATCATATGAAAGAGGTAGAGTTCATTAAACCGGAGTAAAACAACATGGCCGTGTCGTAGAAGATGATGCCAAGTTTGCCGAAATGTCTCTCGGTTTTAAGTCTCATTTGGTTGATAATGAGGAGAGAATGACGCGAATGTTTCTAAGAGGTTTGAAACTCGAGATACATCAATATCTTATCTCTTATAAACTGTGTTTGTATTCAGATGTTGTTAATAGGGCTCGATTATTGGAGCGTGATAATGATTCAACCCAACCAAAAGAGAGCATCCGACAAAATGATAATACCAGTGAGAGCAGTCATCGAAGCGGTGACAACAAGCATGAAGGGAATCAACAGGCCAGAAAAGGTAACCACTTCGGTGGTAATCAGGGCCAAAATAATAAGAATGAACATTTTAAGAAGAGTAAATTTAACAATGTTGGAAAGACGTCAGCACCAACACCCATTGTTAAGGGGGGAGATCGACCACCTATCATATGTTTCAAATGCGGAGGGGAGGGACATATCAGTCTAAACTACGCGATGCCATCCAAAGCATGTTATAATTGTGGAAGAAAAGGTCACCTAGCCCAATTTTGTCATTCACCGAAGACAAGTTTAGCTAGGATGGAGGCACCAAAGCCGTCATCCTAGAAAAGTCAAACCCAGTAGCTGTCTGAGGAGGCGTTTGTCGTGACCTCCCGAAAGCAAGGAACCCGAACGAGGTCATCACGTAAGCTTATCATAAACTCTAGCAAAGTATATACCTTATTTGATCTGGGATTCTACCCATTCTTTTATTTTTCCTACTTGCATACTCAACGCTTAAAATTGACTCAGGAGAAATTAGACTTTGACTTAGTCATTTGAAACCAGATTGGGAGAAACCTTCATTACATCCAATCGCTTATAAGTCTTGTTTGGTTCAAATCGGTACCCTCACATTACCTCGTCGATCTTATTTCATTGAAAATACTTGCATTTGACGTAATTCTAGGGATTGATTGGTTAGCCACTCATCATGCAAAAATTGATTGTTTTCGTAAGGTTGTTAGCTTTCATATTCCTAACCAACCTATTATACGAATTCAAGCAACCAAACCATTAAAATCAATCACTGTCATCTCAAGCCATAAAGTTATTCATTTATTGAAAAATGGATGTCAAGCTTTTTTAGCTCATGTCACGGATTTAAACAAAAATACGTCAGTTTTGAATTATATTTCTATTGTTAATGAATTTCCTGACGTATTCCCTGAAGAACTTACTGGCCTACCCCCAGAGCGTAAAATTTAATTTTGTATTAACCTTGAACCCGGTACAAAACCCATCTCCAAAGCCCCATATCGAATAGCTCCTATTGAACTTCAGGAGTTAAAAACCCAACTGCAGGAATTGTTAGACATTGTCTTTATTCGTCCTAGTACTTCTCCTTGGGGTGCTCCTCGCTTTACATTCGTAGAAGAAAGATGGGAGTATGCGACTTTGTATTGATTATCGGGAGTTGAACCATGTCACTATCAAAAATAGATATCCATTACCTCGCATTGATGACCTGTTTGACCAGTTATAAGGCGCCAAATTTTTTCAAAGATTGATCTTCGTCTAGGATATCACCAATTGAAGATTAGAATGATGACATTCCAAAGACGGCTTTTCGAGAACTCCCCATGCGGGCATTATGAATTCTAGTCATGTCTTTTGGATTAACTAATGCTCCTAACGCCTTCATGGATATAATGAACCGAGTATTCAAGAATATTTGGATCACTTTATGGTCGTCTTAATTGATGACATCCTTATTTATTTCAAAAGCCGTGAAGATCATGAAAGACTTGAGGTTTGGTACTCCAAAAGCTTCGTGAATATAAGCTTTATGCCAAGTTGAAGAAATGCGAGTTACGGCTTGAGGAAGTAGCATTCCTTGGGCACGTTATATCAAGTCATGGAATATCTGTCGACCCAAAGAAAGATTGAAGCTATTCAAAGTGGGAGCAACCTAAATCGATGAATGTAAAATACGTAGCTTTCTCGAACTTAATTGGTTATTATCGGAGATTCGTAGAAGGGTTTTCTCGAATCGCTACTCCACTAACTCAGCTGACTCGAAAAGATACAAAATTTGGTTTGAACGAGGAATGTGAAAAGAGTTTTCAAGAACTCAAGAGGAGACTCATTTCAAAGACTTCATCGACAATACCATCCGGCTCGGAGGATTTGTCATCTATAGTGATGCTTCGGGCAAAGGATTAGGATGTGTTCTCATACAACATGGGAAAGTCATAGCCTATGCCTCACGACAACTCAAAGAATATGAGAGGAATTATCCTACTCATGATCTAGAGTTGGCAGCAGTCGTTTTTGCACTAAAGATTTGAAGGCATTACTTGTATGGGGAGAAAGTGGAGATCTTTACGGATCATAAAAGCCTCAAATATTTCTTCATTTAAAAGGAACACAACACGTGACAACGACGTTGGCTTGAACTGTTGAAAGATTATGATCATACCATCCAATACCATCCTGGAAAAGCGAACGTGGTAGCTGACGCATTGAGTAGAAGATCATATCTTGGTCGAAAAGTGCGATATTGACAACGCAAAGGCCCATTTTATGTGACTTGCAAAGGATGAAGATAGAGTTAAAGACTCCAGGGACCCATGTGATGATGGCGAATATACGAGTAGAACCGACTTTAATTGATAAAATTAAAACTGCTCAAGCTACAAACCTGGAGCTGATGCGTATGAGGAAAAAAGTGCAAGAAGGTGCTATGTCAGAAGCAAGAATCGATGAAGAAGGAATACTTCGAGTCAACTCCAGACTTTGTGTTCCTAACGACTCTGATTTAAAGTATAGAATCATGATGGAGGCGCACAACACACCGTTTGCAATCCATCCCGGTAGTACCAAAATGTATCATGATCTTTGTTATACATTTTGGAGGAGCAATATGAAGAGAGAGATATCGCTGTTTATCTCAAGGTGTCTAACTTGTCAACGAGTCAAGACGGAGCATCAAGTGCCAAAAGGTCCATTGTAACGACTTGAAATTCCAGAATGGAAGTGAAAGCACATTACCATGGATTTCGATATTGGTCTTCCCAAGGTTTCTCAAGGCATAGATGCGATTTGGGTCATTGTTGATAGATTGACCAAGTCTGCTCATTTCTTACCAATACGAGAAACTTATACACTTGAACGTCTTGCTAGCATGTATATAAACGCGATTGTAAGATTGCATGGTATGCCAGTATCCATAGTTTCTGATCGAGACCCAAGATTCACTTCAAGATTTTGGGTTAGTTTACAAAAAGCTATGGGCACGGATTTACGATTTAGTTCGGTATATTATCCTCAGACGGACGAAAAATCAGAGAGAACTATTCAAACTCTAGAAGATTTATTAAGACTCTGTGTCCTTGACTTCAAGGTATGTTGGGACAAGTTCTTACCATTGGTGGAATTTTCCTACAACAACAGTTATCAAGCAAGTATTGGCATGGCTCCATTTGAGGCGTTGTATGGAAGAAAGTGTCGTTCTCCAGTATGCTGGGATGAGGTGGGTGAAACAACGTTATTGGGACCGGAGTTGGTACGTATGACTACGGAAAAGATTCAAATGATCCGACAACATATAAAAACCTCACAAGATCGACAAAAGAGTTATACTGATCTTCATCGAAAGGACGTGGAATTCGATATTGGAGATCATGTGTTGTTACGTGTTGCTCCATGGAAAGGAGTTACGAGATTCGGAAAGAGAGGAAATCTCAATCCTCGATTCATTGGCCCATTTTTAATCCTCGATCGAGTAGGAACTGTGGCGTATAGACTCGCTTTACCGCCAAGTATGTCTCGTGTTCATAATGTTTTTCATATATCTATGTTATGTAAATATGTTAAAGACCCGAACCACATTATTGAGTTAGAACCGGACGAAATAGCTGAAGATTTGACGTATGAGGAGGTTCCTGTTCAAATCTTGGATAAGAAGGAACATATTCTACGCTCCAAGGTTATACCTCAAGTCAAACTTTTGTGGAGAAACCACGATGTTGAGAAATGACACAGGAGTTAGAATCAAAAATGAAATCAAGGTATCCTTACCTCTTTGACATACCAGTATCGTACCCTAATTTCGGGGAAAATTTCATAAGAAGGGAGGTTGTAAGACCCCAAATTTTATGAATAAAGATGATTTTTCTATGAATATTATTTTTGAATATTATGGAATGAATTTGATATAATGTTATAGTTGTGGGTAATATTTATAAATTTTTAAAGTATGCAAATTGTTATATAATATTCGATTGGTCTGGAAATATTCGTTTTAGCGAGGAATATTCGTATGCGACCACAATTATTGGTGGACCCATGAACGGAATTATCGTCGGATTGAGAAAACGATAAAAATATTTTATAAAAATACTAGGAGAGTTATTCTTCATAAAACTGTTGAACTATCCGATAGTAAAGTAATGAATACGCGATGTCTGGCATAAGTTGCGTAGTAGCGCAGGTATTGATTATTGATGCTTACATGAGAAGTCACTCAGTTATACTCAATTATTGTTGTATCATATCTCTCATATTATTGATTTGATTATTATCATAGTATCATCTGCATTATATGTTATATTATTAAATCAATAATTGAGACGACAAAGTTATTCATATTATTAAATTGCAATATTTACAATGTCTAGAAGTTCTGTCAAGGAGAGATTTGGTCACCTAATTATGCGCCAATAGGGAGAAATCCTTATTGGAAAGCCCCCTCTTTCCTGGGAACAACCTGATTGTTAAATATTGTGAGTTATAATATTAATGATGAATAAGTTCGTGTTGAATAAAGATGAATTTGATAGTTTCATTGTGTTGGGATTATTTGTGTTAGTAAAAATCGACATCTATTTCGATGATAATTGATGTCCGGAGGTTATATTGTTCAATCGAATTCGGGGACACTTTTCATGTATCGAGAGTACTATTCACGAGTTACTATTCACGAGTACTATTCACCGAACAATATATTTCTTTTCATTCAAATTATTTTTGGGTACAATATTATTCCATGAGGAGATGTGCTAATTTTTCGGACCATTGGTTGAATTTATAATAAAGAAATCAATATGGATCATTTGGTTTAAAGTTTTAATAATAAATCAATATGGATCATTGGTTTAAAGTTTTAATAGTGAATCAAGATGGACCGTTTTCTTTAAGTTTTAATAGTAAATCAATATGGATAGTCCGCTTAAAAGTAAACCAATCTGGACCGTTCATGAATTAGTTACTATTCAATCCATTCTTCTATAAATAAAGCTCATTCCTTCATTATTTCTTACTTAATTCACCGAAACTTTAGAGAGAAATTATAGAGAGAAAGAAGAAGAGTTTTCTCTTACTTCACTACTTGATATCCATTTTCTTTAATCTTGAGTGGGTATTATTTCTTTTGTATTCATGAAGAGAACTCCTGTTATTCCATTATTTATTATTCTCGTTAGAATAACTTTGTATCTGCAGACTACCCTATACTTGGTGAAATTCTTATGTTATTCCATTATTTATTATTACTCATTGGAATAACTTTTGTATCTGTGCTGGCTACCCTATACTTGGTGAAATTCTTCATTATTCCAGGTCTTTATTATTACATTGGAATATCACATCATGCATGCGTTTTACGCCGGACTGGTTCCGCTCTTTATTATTACATTGGAATATCCTATCTCATGTGTTTTACTGTGGGACTAGTTAAAATTTTATTATTACATTAGAATATCATGTCATGTGCGCTTTTACACCTTTGGACCTAGTTCCATCTTTATTATTACTGTTAAATATCCCGTCATGCGTGCGCTTTTATCTGGGACTGGTTTTATTTATTATTCTGTTGGAATAACTCGTATGTATGCGATCTATCACATGCCTGGTGATTTTTTTTGTTATTCCATTCTTTATTATATTCAGTTGGTTAAAGTTTTGACTTCTATACTCCATAAAATTAGTGGAATATCATTGATATTTGCGCTTCATCCAGTATCTTTTCATGGAAATATTCTTCTGAGCATTCTTGAATTTTACTTTACAAAGAAGTATCATGCTGACAATTTGGACGTTATTAGTTCCTGGATAAACTAATTATTGAACTTGTTTTATTGAATTCTTATATCATTGTCATCATCCTCATGTTTATATTTTTGAAAGTCATCTGTGGCTTGTTGTGCATAGATGGACTTGGTATGATTATGACCAGGGATTATTCGGTATAATCATGTCCGTAATGTTACAAATGATGTGGTAAAAGTCCTCATTGGCCCGTCGTCCATTAATGGACAGTTGTTAGCATGATCATGACCATTGATGAATACACGAATATCCTTGGCCTGTAGTGCATGGATAATTTGTGGTCGTGACCCTAATGAATATCCTTTGCCGTAGTGAAGGGATGATATGGATTATTTATTAAGCTGAGTCTCAGCGATAAAAGTGATGAAAAACGTTTTAAATCATAAAAGACATTAGATTTTATTCTCTACATGACTCTTTTAATGGATTGCTTATTCCACTGCAGTTAAACTTGATGTCTATTATATTTTATCAGTTTAACATTGTTGAAGGCAAATGATAATTTATCCTGCATTATCTTAGTCATAATATTTCTTACTGGGCTAGTTGAGCTCACCCTTTCTTTCACTGTTCTCTTCAGGAAATGAGAACGTAGCATGGACTAGTCGGGGAACGGAGTGATGGTCCAGATGATAGCATTAGTAGTCCTCACTATTCTATGAAATAGTGTGATAATAATTGTAATGAGGACTTATTCTGAGAGTGGATATTGTCTAGAAGATAATATTTGTATTAAAACTCACAGCTCTTGTTGTATATTTAAGATTGTATTTGTATTCTGTACCATGTATTTGGCGACTCGAGATGGGTGATGTATACCTATTTTGGGGGTGTCACATAAAACCTTTCATGATGGTCGTGTACAAGACGACCATTGTGATACTTAAAGCCATCACGTAAACCTTTCGTGATTGTTTTTCTACTTTTTGTGATAGATTTTGGCCATCACAAATGACCATTTTTTATTAGTGTTTAACATCAACCTTTTTTTAAAATGATCATAATATCCTGCAATTTTTTTTGGGGGGGGGGGTGAGGGGTGGGGTTAGGTATATATATAATCATTGAATATTATTTTTTTTGAGAAGTGTGGAGGTGGGGGTGGGGCGTAAGGGGTAAAGGATGCATGGATGAGTGTGGGTGTATACATAATCAGGAAATAATTTTTTTGGTGGGGGATGGGGGCTAGAAATTTTGGCGAGGGGTGGTGTATACATAATAACTAAATATTAATTTTTTTTTTTGGGGTGGGGTGGGGGTATACACAATTAGTAAATATTATTTTTTTTGGGGGTGGGGTGAGTATATAATAACCAAATATTATTTTTTAGGGAGGGTGGAGGGTGGAGGGTGGAGGGTGAGGGTGAGGGTGAGGGTGAGGGTGAGGGTGGGGGTGGGGTGTATACATAATCACTGAATATTATTTTTTTTGGTGGGGTGGGGGGTAGGTGTAGGGTGTAGACACTCGATTTTTTTTTTCATGTTACTAACTATGCAGGAGGTCAAAAACGTCTTTTTCACTCCAGAGATATCCCTGGAGGACCACAAAATTAATTCCAACCTCAGAGATAACCATGAGGATATTCAGAGTCAACAACATGACAACCTCAAAGATAACCCTGCGAAAAGACGGCTACAAATGTGCGAAAACCAGAGATAACCCCGGGAAGGACAAAATGGTCATTTTGCCAACTCAACTTCACTTCAAATCAAATACACTCATTTCAACTCAAATTTCTTCAAAAGAAGTCCCACAAGAACCATATCTTAACATCGGAGCGCAAACTACGCAAAATAGCTTATCAGATTGCTTGACGGAGACCCGAAAATGCCATTTCGGTCATGGACCCATCTTCCTGGAATCAAAAAAGGGCAAATCCTATGTCATTGCATAGCTATCAGAAAAAGCTTTCCAGAATGGTATGGAACGCCGTAATCGGAGGCTCGGATTGAAGTTTTACAAGTTCGAGCGGACATTATAGTGCACGAGTGCACGTACTTCGAGACGGCGGGACCCGCAAAGCCCGGGGACACCTCGACCTGCGACCATCAGTCTATAAATATAGACCTTAGGGTTAGCCATTTGAGGGAGGAGAAGGAGAGAGAAAGGCGAGGAAGCCCTGTTCAATTTACTCTGTACACACCCATATTGAGTGTTTTCTCATTTCTAAACATCTGTTAGCTTACATATAGCTACATTTTTATCCGGCAAGAGCTGAGTATTTATCCACATAGAGTCATAGAAGTCTACCTTGGCATCCCACTGTAAGCGTTCTCACATTCTATAAAGCCTTTCTTTACATATTAGCACACACTGTTATACACATTGAGAGTCGCGTTATGTGCGTATGCCCGGAATTCGGTCCATGGCTTTCATTTCCGTGTGTATATATATACTTATATATATATGTATATATTTTTATACGGACTAATATTATCGAGTTATGCCTCAATTTTTGAGCATAACGACGATAAACTGTATTACAAAGTAGGGGTATGACAATAAATTTTTGAGCTATAGCGACGGTAAACTGTCGCCATAGCCCAGTTGTCATTTGTGACGCCCCAAAATAGGTATACATCTCCTATCCTGAGTCGCCAAATACATGGTACAAAATACAAATACAAACTTAACTATACAATTGTCGTGTAAAATACGACAAAACATAAACTGAGAGTTTAAACAAGAATACCGCTTTCTGATAATATCCATTCTCAATGGAGTCCTCATAGACAATTATAAAAACTCAAATTCACCCTCGTTACATTTATTGTCACACTATTTAACGTAATAGTGAGGACTACTAATGCTATCATCCGGACCATCACTCCGCTCCCCAACTCGTCCCCAACTATATTCTCATTTCACGAAGAGAATAAAGGAAGAAGAAAGGGTGAGCTCAACTAGCCCATTAAGAAATATTATGACTAAGATAATGCGTAATAAATTATCATTAGTCTTCAACAATGTTAAACTGATAAAATACAATAGATATCAAGTTTAATCTGCAGTATAAACAAAGAATCCATTAGAAAAGTCAAGTAGAGAATAAAATCAACTATCTTCTATTATTTAAAAATGTTTTCATCAATTTTTATCGCTGAGACTCAGCTTAATAAATAAACCACATCATTGAATCATCCCTGCACTACGGGCCAAGGATATTTTTTAAATCGTCAATGGTCATGACTATACCGAATAATCCCTGGTCATAATCATACCAAGTCCATCTCTGCACGTAAGCCAAAGATATACAAGCATAAAACCAATAATCAATAATCCATCTTTGCACGTAAGCCAAAGATATATAATTCAATAAACAACAGTCCATCTTCGCACGTAACCAAAGATAACTTTCATCACCATATAAGCATGAGGATGATGACAATGATATAAGCATTAATCAAACTAAAACAAGGATAAATATTAAAGACTTTAAATTTATCCAAATATTATCAATCACATAATAAACTCATAATCTAATATTATTAATATCATAACAATATTTTAATCGTGTCTTAAACTTATAAACAATTTATTTTAATTGTTTATACTTTACCAAATAATGCATTTAATCATTCAAAAATGTCATACTAATAAGATTTCATCACCAATGATCAAATCTCTTATCAAAAATCTACATATACCTTATATAGGATTTTCAAGCCATAAAATCTTATTTTCCAACTTTGTTACTTCACATAACATATTTAACTCATATGTTCGTAACTAAATTATTTTCATGAAAAATATCAAATCAGTCCAAAAAATATTTCTTTTATGGGATTTAGCAGAATTTAGTCCCATAATGAACATATATTTTTCTCAGAATTTTTAAAATTCATTTACTATTTTTCAAAAATCAATTTCTAATTAATTCCTTAAGAAATTAGCTACCTCAAGTTTAACTCCAAAAATTTCCAAATCTTGGCAGGATCTTACACATGTTAACGTGAGTCTCCAGTGTAAATTTCATGGTCATCGGAGTTATAGAACTGCGATTATAGCATTTTTCGTCGAAAAAACCTAAATATTGAAATGGTCATAACTTGCTCATTTTAAGCCGGAATGAGCTCATTTTTGGACAGGAGGTTCTTTATACCATATACTTTCTTGTCCCAAAAGGCCAGAATTTTTCTCATAATTTATGTGGCCGAAACACTCCTTCTAAAATTTGGACAGTAGCATTTCGGTAATTTCTAGCTTTTGACTCCTTTGCTAAAATCAGTCCACACGAAAATCTACAACACCTTTTCCAGTGATTCCACTTGGAGATGCTACAAAACTCATAGATCTAACTCTAGAACTTAACCACACTCAAAAATTTAAAATATAATAGGAGATATGGTCAGTTGAATTTCATGTTCCATTTTTACCAAAATCTGATTTTCAACCCTTTGTGATTTCTAAGAAACTTTCATGTTTTCACATAATAACCAACATAACTCATCATAACACTTACTAATACTTCATATACCCATAATTTTCATCACCAAAGCTTTTATTATGACTCTCATCATAATCAACGTAACGAGATCATTTCCACAATTTAATAAGGAATGAATATAAAAGATCATTCACCACGCATGTGGTAATCCACATGTATGCGAGTTATTCCAACGAATAATAAAGAATGGAATAACGTAAGGATTTACCATGCATGCGATAGAGACCGCACGTGACATGTTATTCCCAATGTATAATAAATAATGGAACCAGTCCCAAGGCGTAAATGCATGCATGTGATATTCCGGCGAGAATAATAAATGCGGAATAGTAAATAATGGAACCAGTCCCGTAGAACGCATACGTAGACGATGATATTACGGCGAGAATAATAAATACTAATAATAAATAATAAAATCGGTCCGGCGTAAAAGCGCACAAATGGATATTAGAAGCGTAATAATAAAGAATGGAATAACAATGAATTTCACCACGATGCCAGATTTCACATAAAAAGGTTATTCCAATGTAATAATAAAAGAACAAAACCAGAATTCGAATTTAAATTAAATGCAAGCGGGATATTTTAACAGAATAATAAAGAATGTAATAATAGACGAATTTCACCATTTATGCGGTACTTCGGATAAACAGGTTATCCCAACATAATAAAATAGAATGGAATAATAGAAGAATTTCACTATATATGCGGTACTTCGCATAAACAGGTTATTCCAACATAATAATGAAGAATGGAATAACAACTCTTATGAGTATTGAAAGAAAGTAATTCTCTTCATGAATACGAAAGAATGATACCCCTTACAGGTACAACAAATAATATCCCTTACCTCAAAAGAAGACTGGATACTGGAATAGTGAGGGAGTCGATTTCTCTTTTTCTTTCTCTCAATAATTTCTCTCTATAATAATGGCTCTAAAGCTTTATTGAATTGGTGAGAAATGAAGGAAGAATAAGCTTCTATTTATAGAAAAATGTAGTTTCGATAATTGCACGTTTTTGGGCTCGAAAAATTACAGTACAATACCTCCAACTTTTCTTTCATTTTTAATTTAGTCCTGCAAGTATTATCAATCTTGCACCAACTCCCCTAATAGTAAATCATGTGAATCAATAGTAAAATTATGTGACTCAATAGTAAATTATGTGACTCAATAGTTCTAAACATGTGAAAAAATTAATTACAATATAGTACCTCCATCTATACCTCCATCTTTAACTTAGTCATGCAAGTATTATCAATCTTGCACCAACTCCCCTAATAGTATAAGAATGTGATTCAATAGTACACACATGTGAACAAATAGTTATATGAGCATGTGAATTAATAGCAATTAATTGCTCATTTACCCGATTAATTACCCGATTTATCAATATAACCCCAGACATCAATTATCATCAGAATATATGTCGATTTCAACTAACACCAATAATCCCAACACAATGGAACTATCAAATTCATCTTTAATCACACGAACTTATTCATCATTAATATCACAACTCACAATATTTAACAACCAGGTCGTTCCCAGGAAAGAGGGGGCTTTCCAATAAGGATTTCTCCTGATCGTACGCAATTAGGTGACCAAACCTCTCCTCGATAGAACTTCTAGACATTATAAATATTGCAATTTAATAATATAAATAACTTTGTCATCTCAATTATTGATTTAATAATATATCATATAATGCAGAGGATACTGTGATAATAATCGAATCAATAATATGAGAGATATGATGCAACAATTACTATAACAATAATTGAGTATAACTGAGTGACTTCTCATGTAAGCATCAATAATCAATACCGTGTGCTACTATGCAACCACGTGTATTACTGTGCTTTTACTACCGAGTAGTTCAACAGTATTAACGGTAAAACTTCCGCCGTTATTTTCATAAAAATATTTTTGTCGTTTTCTCAATCCGACAATAATTCCGTTATGAGGTCCACCAATGATTGTGTCGTCGCATTTAAATATTCCCCACACAAAGAATATTCCCTGACCAATCGAATATAATATAACAACTTGCATACTTTGCAAAATTTATAAATATTACCCACAACTATAACATTATATTAAATCCACACCATAATATTCAAATTTTTTTTTAAGAAATTTAAATCTTTATTCGTAAAATTTGGGATTTTACAATCTCCCCTCCTTATGAATTTTTGCCCTCAAAATTTACGTACGTACCTAGTATGCCGAACAGATGAGGACACTTTTAATCCGATTCTAACTCTTGAGGTATAACCTTTAAGCGTAGAATATATTCCAGGATTTTTAATAGGTACATCTTCATACGTTAAATTATTCGCTATCTCGTCCGGTTCTAAATCAATAATGTGGTTCGGGCCGTCCACATATTTACGTAACATCGATACGTGAAAAATGTTATGAACACGCGACATTCTTGGCGGTAAAACGAGTCTATAAGCCACAGTTACTACTCGATCGAGGATTTCAAATGGGCCAATTAAATCGAGGGTTGAGATTTCCTCTCTTCGTCGATTCTTGCTTCTAGAATAACGCCCTCTTGAACCTTCTTCTTCACATTCATCAGCTCTGAGTCTGTAGCTTGAGCGGCTTTAACTTTATCGATTAAAGTCGATTCTACTCATATATTCGTTATCTACACGTGGTTTTGTTTATTCGCATACGATCTTCTACTCAATGCGTCAGCTACCACGTTCGCTTTTCCACGATGGTATTGAATGGTACGATCGTAATCTTTAACAGCTCGAGCCAACATCTTTGGCGTATGTTACGTTCATTTTGGGTGAAGAAAATATTTGAGGATTTAAGAATCGAGTTTTATCTTTGGTCGTCGATAAAAATTCGATTTCACGCTCGGGGTAGGCGAAGAAGTCTTCAAGAATACGTCGAAAATTTATTAACAATAGAATTATCATTCAAAATCGCGTGACTCTCATCCAAGACTTGGATAACACAAGTAATGAAGGTTTCTCCTAATGATTTTTCAACAGATAAATCAAAGTCTAATCTCTCCTGAGTCAAATTTAAACGTTGAACGCAAGCAAGAGAGATAAAAGAATGGGTAGAAATTATCTAAAAAGGTATAAACTTGAAAAATTATAATTAACTAACCTTGCGTCTAACCGTTGTCGGGTCACTCGCGCATTGAGAAGTCACGAAAAACGCTTCTTCCTGAAACCACCGACTTTTGTTTTGTCCAGTATCCGCTTTTGGTGCCACCGTCCCCCATTTGGACTTGATTTCGCTCTGAGACAAAATCGAGCTATGTGACCGTCTTTTCCACAACTAAAACATACCTTGGAAGGCTGTGAACAGTTTGGACTTATGTGTCCCTTCCTCTCTGCATTTATAGCATCTAACTGGCGGTCATTCTCTTTACTTGAAAACGGTTATTGGTGTTGCTGCCGACGTCTTCCCATCATCGTTAAATCTTCTCTTCTTGAATTTTCCACTTCTATTATCTTGGCCATGATTACCACCGAAGTGGTTACCATTTTTGGCATGATAATTTCCCCCATGATGGTTATCAATGTTCCGATGGCTGTTGCCACCGGTACGATTATTATCGTGTTGTTGGTCGTTACCTTTTGGTTGTGCTAACTCATTATCGCGCTCCAATAACTGAGCCTTATTCATAACATCTGAATATAAACAAAGTTTATGAGAAATGAGGTATTGACGTATATCGGGTTTCAAACCTCTTAGAAACATTCGCGTCATTCGCTCCTCATTATCGACCAAATGGGATGCAAACCGGGATAACTCCGCAAACTTAGCCTCGTACTGCGATACGGTCATATTATTTTCTTCCATTGGATATCTCAACATTTTCAGATGCCATTTTCAAACACTGTCAAAAAACAAGGGTTAGTTAACATATCACATGTTATCCCTATACTCTGACCGACCAATTAAATACCAAATAAACTTAGGTAGGTCATACTAGCGAAGGAATTCCCCGTCTCTCCCCTCCTAGTTCTTATCTCACATCTCAGCCAGGGATCATATCCCTAAGCTTTGATACCAACTGTGACGCCCCCAAAATGGGTATACATCACCTATCCTGAGTCGCCAAAAACATGGTACAAAATACAAATACAAAATTAACTATATAGCTATCGTGTAAAATACGACAAAACATAAACTGAGAGTTTAAACAAGAATACTGTCTTCTAGACAATATTCATTCTCAATGGAGTCCTCATAGACAGTATACAAACTCAAATTCAGTCCTCGTTATATTTATTGTCACACTATTTAATGTATATAGTGAAGACTACTAATGCTATCATCCGGACCATTATTCTGCTTCCAGACTCAAATCCTAGCTATATTCTCATTTCACGAAGAGAATAAAGTGAAGGAAAGGGTGAGCTCAACTAGCCCAAGAAGAAATATTATGACTAAGATAATGCAGAATAAATTATCATTAGTCTTCAACAATGTTAAACTGATAAAATACAATAGATATCAAGTTTAACTGCAGCGGAACAAGCAATCCATTAGAAAAGTCAAGTAGAGAATAAAATCAACTATCTTCTATTATTTAAAAATGTTTTCATCAATTTTATATCGGCGAGACTCGAAACAATAAATAAACCACATCATTGAATCATCCCCACTACACTCTGGGCGAGGATATTCTTTAAATCGTCAATAATCAAGCGACTATACCGAATAATCCTCGTCATAATCATACCAAGTCCATCTCTGCACGTAAGCCAAAGATATACAACCATAAAACTAATAATCAACAATTCATCTTTGCACGTAAGCCAACGATATATAATTCAATAAACAACAGTCCATCTTCGCACGTAAGCCAAAGATAACTTTCATCACCATATAAGCATGAGGATGATGACAATGATATAAGCATTAATCAAACTAAAACAAGGATAAATATTAAAGACTTTAAATTTATCCAAATATTATCAATCACATAATAAACTCATAATCTAATATTATTAATATCATAAAAATATTTTAATCACGTATTAAACTTATAAACAATTTATTTCAATTGTTTATACTTTACCAAATAATGCATTTAATCATTCAAAAAGGTCATACTAATAAGATTTCATCACCAATGATCAAATCCCTTATCAAAAATCTACATATACCTTATATAGGATTTTCAAGCCATAAAATCCTATTTTTCAACTTTGTTACTTCACATAACATATTTAACTCATATGTTCGTAACTAAATTATTTTTATGAAAAATACCAAATCAGTCCCAAAAATATTTCTTTTCTGGGATTTAGCAGAATATAGTCCCATAATAAACATATATTTTTCTCAGAATTTTTAAAATTCATTTACTATTTTTCAAAAATCAATTTCTAATTAATTCCTTAAGAAATTAGCTACTTCAAGTTTAACTCCAAAAATTTCCAAATCTTGGCAGGATCTTACACATGTTAATGTGAGTCTCCAGTTTAAATTTCATGGTCATCGGAGTTATAGAACTGTGGTTATAGCATTTTTCATCAAAAAAACCTAAATATTGATATGGTCATAACTTGCTCATTTTAAGTAGGAATGAGCTCATTTTTGGACAGGAGGTTATTTATAAGATATAATTTCATGTCCCAAAAGGCCAGAATTTTTCTCATAATTTAAGTGGCCGAAACATCCCTTCTAAAATCTGGACGATGAGCATTTCTAATTTCCAACTTTTGACTCCTTTGCTAAAAATCACCACACGAAAATCTACAACACTTTTTCGGTGATTCCACTTGGAGATGCTACAAAACTCATAGATCTAACTCTAGAACTTAACCACACTCAAAAATTCAAAATATAATAGGAGATATGGTCAATTGAATTTCATGTTCCATTTTCACCAAAATCTGATTTTTAACCCTTTGTGATTTCTAAGAAACTTTCATGTTTTCACATAATAACCAACATAACTCATCATAACACTTACTAATACTTCATATACCCATGATTTTCATCAGTCCAAAGCTTTTATTATGACTCTCATTATAATCAACGTTACCAGATCATTTCCACAATTTAATAAGGAATGAATATAAAGGATCATTCACCATGCATGTGGTAATCCACATAGACAGGTTATTCCAACAGAATAATAAAGAATGGAATAACAGAAGGATTTGCCATGCATGCGATAGAGACCGCACAGACATGTTATTCCCAATAGAATAATAAATAATGGAACCAGGTCCGGCGTAAATGCACAAATAGGATATTCCGACAGAATAATAAATGCAGAATAGTAAATAATAGAACCCAGTCCCACGTAACGCATGCAGACGTGATATTCGACGTAATAATAAATATGGAATAATAAATAATGGAACCCGAGTCCCACAGAAAAACGCATGAGATGTGGATATTCTCGATGAGAATAATAAAGAATGGAATAACAATGAATTTTACCATGTATGCGGTATTAGATAAACAAAGTTATTCCAATGTAATAATAAAGAACGGAACCGGTCAAAGAAAATTTGCAATCAAGCGGGATATTCCAATGTAATAATAAAGAATGGAATAATAGAAGAATTTCACCACGTATGCAGATTGTGATAAAATGTGAGTTATTCCAACATAATAATGAAGAATGGAATAACAACTCTTACGAGTATTGAAAAAAAGTAATTCTCTTTATGAATACGAAAGAATAATACCCCTTACAGTACAACAAATAATATCCCTACCTCAAAAGAAGACCGGATCTTTGGAATAGTGAGGGCGGACTTCTTCTTCTTTCTTTCAATAATTTCTCTTTATAATAATGGCTCTAAAGCTTTAGTGAATTGGTGAGAAATGAAGGAAGAATGAGCTTTTATTTATAGAAAAATATAGTTTCGATAATTTCACGTTTTGGGGCTCAAAAATTACAATCTGATACCTCCAACTTTTCTTTCATTTTAATTTAGTCCCGCAAGTATTATCAATCTTGCACAAAACTCCCCTAATAGTAAATCATGTGAATCAATAGTAAAATTATGTGACTCAATAGTAAATCATGTGACTCAATAGTTCTAAACATGTGAAAAAATTAATTACAATATAGTACCTCCATCTATACCTCCATCTTTAACTTAGTCATGCAAGTATTATCAATCTTGCACCAACTCCCCTAATAGTATAAGAATGTGATTCAATAGTACACACATGTGAACAAATAGTTATATGAGCATGTGAATTAATAGCAATTAATTGCTCATTTACCCGATTAATTACCCGATTTATCAATATAACCCCCACACATCAATTATCATCGGAATAGATGTCGATTTCAACTAACACCAATAATCCCAACACAATGAAACTATCAAATTCATCTTTAATCAACACGAACTTATTCATCATTAATATCATAACTCACAATATTTAACAACCAGGTCGTTCCCGAGAAAGAGGGCTTTCCAATAAGGATTTCTCCTTATTGCACGCATGATCAGGTGACCAAACCTCTCCTCGAATGTAACTTCTTAGACATTATAAATATTGCAATTTAATAATATAAATAACTTTGTCGTCTCAATTATTGATTTAATAATATATCATATAATGCAGAGGATATTGTGACAATAATCGAATCAATAATATGAGAGATATGATGCAACAATTACTATAGCAATAATTGAGTATAACCGAGGTGACTTCTCACGTAAGCATCAATAATCAATCTGGTGTGCTTTATGCAACCACGCCAGACATTCTTTTCTTTTACTACCGAAAGTAGTTCAATAGTATTAATTAGTGAAAACTTCCGCCGTTATTTTCATAAAAATATTTTTGTCGTTTTCTTAATCCGATGATAATTCCGTTAATAAGGTCCACCAATGATTGTGTCGTCGCATCGTGAATATTCCCGACATAAAGAATATTGCCCACCAATCGAATATAATATAACAACTTGCATACTTTACAAAATTTATAAATATTACCCATAACTATAACATTATATTAAATCCACACCATAATATTCAAATTTTTTTTTGAGAAATTCAAATCTTTATTCGTAAAATTTGAGATTTTACAATCTCCCCTCCTTATGAAATTTGCCCTCGAAATTTACGTATGTACCTGGTATGCCGAACAGATGAGGACACTTCGTCTGATTCTAACTCTTGAGGTATAACCTTTAAGCGTAGAATATATTCCAGGATTTTTAACAGGTACATCTTCATACGTTAAATTATTCGCTATCTCGTCCGGTTCTAAATCAATAATGTGGTTCGGGTCGTCCACATATTTACGTAACATCGATACGTGAAAAACGTTATGAACACGCGACATTCTTGACGGTAAAATGAGTCTATAAGCCACAATTCCTACTTAAATTAATAAGGTGTTAATTTGATATAATGCTTTGGTTATGGGTGAAATATGCAAATTTTACAAAATAAGCAAGTGGTTATAGAATATTCATTTTTGTCGGAGAATATTCTTTTGGTCGTGGAATATTCTTTTTGTCGGAGAATATTCGTATGCGACGGCCATGACCATTCGTGGGACTCATAACTTAATAACCGTCTTGATGATGAAGAAAACGACAATGTATGAGTTTTTATGATAATAACAGTAATTATTACCGAATTAACTCGTTGGGTTACCCGTGGTTAAAATACGATAATATGTGTGGTTGCGTAAGTAGTACTCTGTATCGATTACAATATTGTTGAATTATTGATTCATAAGTTAGAAGGCACTACTCAATAATTATTACGATGAGTTCTTATTCAATATTTTATTTTATTGATTCAATAATTCTTTGAGTTGATATTTTATATTATTGTTGTTTCAATAATTGTCACTTTTGCAAAGATATTTCTCATTATCGGATCAATAATTCATATTATTTGAATAATATTATTAGATAACATTATTGACAATGTCTAGAAAGTTCTCGCTCAAGGAGAGGTTTGATCACCTAATTGCTTGCCAAGAAGGAGAAATCCTTATTGGAAAGCCCCCTTTTTCTCGGAGCTACTTAGTTATCATAATTGTGATTATGTAATATTATTTGTGAATAATTAATTATTAATTTATATGATAAGGAAATATTTATTTGATGTGGATATAAATGATGGATTTATTTATTTTATGTGGTTATAAATGAAGGAATTAATGCTGAGGTGTTTTATCAGTATTTTTGTCGGAAGGAAGGTATTAAAAATCACCCGTTTGTGGATTTTGGATATTTTTGGTTTGGAATTTGGAGAAACTTAAAGCTACAAAGTTGTAGAGAATTTGATTTCAGGCAGAATGGATATAAAATTTGTATTTTTCTGATAAACGGGCTATTTTCTATGAATTATTGAAGTTTCAGAAAATAAAATAATTTTTATTAAATTTATGGGTGGGACCCACTTTTGGTTGGTGGAATACATGTGGGCTGCTGGGATTTTTTTTCATAAATGGCATGCTAGTCTTGTTCTTTGGGCATGCGTAGAAATGAGTTTTGAAATAATAATATTCTATTATTTTAGTTTCTTTATGCGTTAAAGATTTTCCTATAAATAGGCATCGCTTGGGTTAGAATTGAAAATCACACCAAAAACAAGTTTTCTTTCTCTCTAGATTCTCGAAGTATTTTTTTGTAAGTATTTTGATACTTTGAGAGTTCTTTGTTTGATACAAGTTTTCTTGAACTTTCTGTCCGATATTCCGATCGAAGACTGTTATTTTGAGGTAAGGGGATGTTATTTTCTTCTTAAATGATATTATTTTCTTCAATATCATTATCTTAAAATATTGGTGAACTTTTTAATCAAATTTGGAACTTTTTGTGTCGGGAGTTACTATTCGCAGATACGACCTTATTCACGTATCGACCTTTATTCACGAATACGACACTAATCACCGAAAAATGAAATTTTCTTCTTTTTGTCCAATATGTCTATTATGGTTACTATCTTTGATTGTATCCATGTTTTGATCTTTATTTTGAATTCTGTTTCACAATTGGTTATTATGAAGTATTATTGATCTTGGATAAACTGTTATATGAATATCTTTGGCCCGTAGTGAAAAGATGAACAGGTGTTGAGATGAACATGACCAACTGGTGAAATAAATGAATATCTTTGGCCTGTAGTGCAAAGATGAATATTTGATTAAAAGATGTATATTGATTGATGTTATATGGATAAAATATTGATGATGAACTCTTAAATCTTAGAAGATAGTATGATTCATTCTCTACGTGACTCTTCTAATGGATTGCTGTTTCCGTTGTGTTTGTTGATCTAAAACTTGTTGTCTATTATATTCTATCAGATTTTTCCCTGTTGAAGACTAATGATAATTTGTTGTATATTATCTTAGTCATAATATTCTTTACTGGGCTAGTTGAGCTCACCCTTTTACTTTTTGTTCCATTTTTCTTCTCAGGAGGTGAGAATATAGCAGGATCGAGTCGGGGTATGGAGTGATGGTTTTAGAAAGATGTTTTAGCTGTCCTCACTATATCTGTAAAATAGTGTATGAATAATTGTAATGAGGACTTATTTGGGTGTGGATATTATCTAGAAGACAATATTTATATTTAAACTCACAGTATGTGTTATCGTATTTTGCACAACAATTGTATTATTGAAGTTGTAGTTTGCTTTCTGTACCATGTATTTGGCGACTCGAAATGGGTGTTGTATACCTATTTTGGGGCGTCACGGTTGGTATCAAATCTTAGGGATATGGTCTCCATTTTGGAGATCGGGAATAGAATAGGAGGGAGAGATGAGTAAATCCTTCGCTAGTGTGTCCTATCTAAGCTTATTTGTTGGTCGGTCATAATATAGGGATATTATGTGATATGTTAATTTGTTTAATTAACCCTTGTTTTATGGCCGTATTTAAGAATGGCTACTGAGAACGTTAACAATGGAGTGTATGAGACTGTGGAATAACCTTTAGTCACAAACCAGGAGAACGTGCAACAGGAAGACAATATTCCTCCCATAAAACAACACTACCGAGCAAACGATGAATGATGGAATGTTTAGGAGCTTTTTGCGCTTCATGCAAAATCGATTTGAGGAGACTCGTGTACAAAATACGGTGGAAATGATGGCAACACGATGCATCACAAACCAAACAGATTCAAGGAGTTGGGACCACCAGATTTCTGGGGAAAGCCCGATCCGATTAAGACGGAAACATGTGTAAAGCAAATTACCAAGATATTTGATGTCTTGGGATGCACGGAGGAACAGAAGGTTCCATTCGCCACCTTTATGTTCCGTGGAGAGGCAGATTACTGGTGGGAATTTGTGAAGCGTGCACGGCCACCACCGCACTCAACATGTCTTGGGAAAGATTTGAAACTGTTTAATGACAAGTACTTTCCTGAAAGTATTCGTCATATGAAGGAGGTAGAGTTTATTAGATTGAAACAAAACAATATGACAGTGTCTCAGTACGAGGCGAAGTTCGCAGAGTTATCCAGGTTTGCACCTCATTTGGTAGAAAATGAGGAATGTATGACGCGGATGTTTCTGAGAGGTCTAAAACCTGAGTTTCGTCAATACCTTATCTCTCATAAATTTTCTATATATTTAGATGTTGTCAACAGGGCTCAATTATTAGAGGGAGATAGTGAATATACTCAACCGAGGGACCACAACCAAGGTCATACCGGTGACAACAGTCATCAGAATGATGATAACCAGCGAGGAGGGAAAAATACGGACAAAGGCAGTAACCACTCGGGTGGTAATCGTGGCCATGATAATAGGAGAGGTGAGTCAAGTGGAAATTTCAGAAAGAGGAGATTCAACAATGACGGGAAGACATCAAAGAAAGACCACAAAGACCAACAACAAATTCTAGAGGAGGAGATCGACCGCCAGTTAGATGTTACAAATGTGGGAAAGAGGGACATATCAGCCCAAACTGTCCACAACAATTCAAGGTATGTTATAACTGTGGAAAGGAGGGCCATATAGCTCGAGACTGCTCTGTAGCAAAACCAAGTTCAAGAGGATGGTGACTCCAAAGGTCATCCGGATAAGTCAAAATCACGGGTTCTGGAAGAAGCGTTTGTCAGAATCGCCAAAACGTGAGTAACTTTAACGAGGTGATCACGGGTAAGCTAATCTTGAATTCTTGCGAAGTTTATACCTTACTAGATACCGGTTTTACCCATTCTTTTATCTCTCCTGCTTGTGCTCAACGTTTAAACTTGACTCTGGAGAAATTGGACTTTGATTTATCTGTTGAAACTCCGTTGGGTGAAACCTTCGTTACATCTACAGTTTATAAATCTTGCTTGATCCAAGTTGGCACTATCACATTACCTGTTGATCTTATCTCTTTAAAGATAATTGCTTTTGATGTGATTTTAGGAATTGATTGGTTAACCACTCATCATGCCAAAATTGATTATTTTCGTAAGGTTGTTAGTTTTCATATTCCTAACCAACCTGTCATATGAATTCAAACAACTAAACCACTAAAATCAGTCACCGTCATATCAAGCCACAAAGCTATTAGTTTATTGAAAAATGGATGCCAAGCTTTCTTAGCCCATGTTATGGATTTGAATAAAGACAAGTCAGATTTGGATAATATTTCTGTTGTTCGAGAATTTCCTGATGTATTTCCAGAGGAACTTCCTGGCCTACCCCGAGCGTGATGTTGAATTCTTTATTGATCTTGAACCGAATACAAAAACCCATTTCAAAACCCCATATCGAATGGCTCTATTGAACTTCGTGAGTTAAAAGTCCAACTACGAGGGTTATTAGACATCGGTTTCATTAAATCTAAGACATCTCCTTGGGGTGCTCTGTTTTATTCGTAAAGAAGAAGAGAGACGGGGAGTATGCGACTTTAGTATTGACTACTGAGAATTAAACCATGTCACCATCAAGAATAGGTATCTCATTACCTCGTATTGATGACTGTTCACGACCAGATTATGAAGCAAAATTCTTTTCAAAGATCGATCTTCATTCGGATATCATCACCAAGATTAAAACCGAGGATATTCCAAAGATCGCCTTGGGGACTTCGTACGGTATTATGAATTCTTAGTCATATCTTTTGGATTGACTAATGCTCTTCTTGCATTTCATGGATATGATGAACCGAAGTATTCAAGGAATATTTGGATCGATTCGTTGTTGTCTTTATTGATGACATCCTCATCTATTCCAAAAGCTGAGAAGATCATGAACACCATTTGAAGCTGATACTTGAAAGACTTCGTGAAAACAAGCTTTATGCCAAGCTGAAGAAATGCGAGTTCTGGCTTGAGGAAGTAGCATTCCTTGGGCACGTGGTGTCAAAACATGGAGTATCTGTTGACCAAAATAAGATTGAAGTAATACAAAGTTAGGAGCAACCGAATTCGGTGGATCAAAATCGCACTTTACGAGGCTTATTTGGTTATTATCAGAGATTCGTGGAAGGATTTTCTCGAATCGCTACTCCGTTAACTCAGCTGACTCGGAAAGATACAAATTCATATGGAGCGAGGAATGTGAGAAGGGTTTCCAAGAGCTCAAGAGGAGACTCATTTCGGCACCTGTTCTGGCAATACCTCTGGTTCAGATGAATTTGTTATATACAACGATGCTTCAGACAAAGAGTTAGGATGTGTTCTCATGCAACATGGGAAAGTCATAGCCTATGCCTCGCGACAACTCAAAGAATATGAGAGGAATTATTCTACTCATGATCCGAGTTAGCGTGATCATATTCGCATTAAAAATATAGAGACACTACTTGTATGGGGAGAAAGTGGAGATTTATACGGACCATAAAAGCCTCAAATATTTCTTCACCCAAAAAGAACTCAACATGCGGCAACGACGTTGGCTTGAGCTGTTGAAAGATTACGATTACACTATTCAATATCATCCTGGAAAAACAAACGTAGTAGTTGACGCATTGAGTAGAAGATCGTATGCGGGTACGAGTGCAATGTTGTCAACACAAAGACCCATTTTGTACGATTTACAAAGGATGGAGATTGAGTTAAAGACTCCAGGGACCCACATGATGATGGCGAATATACGAGTAGAGAACCGACTTTAATAGATAAAGTTAAAAAGCTGCTTTCAAGCTACTTGACACAAATGTGATGCGTGTGAAGAAGAAAGTGCAAGAAGGTGATATTTCAGAAGCAAGAATCGATGAAGAAGGAATACTTCGAGTCAACTCTAGACTTTGCGTTCCTAACGATCCTGACTTGAAGCATAGAATCATGATGGTGGCACACAACACCCCGTTTGCAATCCATCCTGGGAGTACCAAAATGTATCATGATATTCGACACACATTTTGGTAGAACAATATGAAGAGAGAGATCGCAGAGTTTATCTCGAGGTGTTTAACTTGTCAACGAGTAAAGGCGGAGTATCAAGTGCCAAGAGGTCCATTGAAACCACTCTTTGAACTGCTTGGCTGTGACAACCCGTGAATTGCTATCATTTCCTCATGTATTTTGAACACGAGTCTCCCTCGTCTGATTTTGCATGAACTTCAAAAAGCTTCTAAACATCCCCTCGTTCATCATCTCTTTCGATTGGTCTTTGTTCATATGAGGAACATTGCCACTGTTGCAGTTTCTCTCCTCGTTGGTAAATGACAGCATCTCCACGGTCTCATTTACTCCACTCATTAATATTCTCGATCGACATTCTCAAATCATCATCATAAAAACAAGGGTTAATTAAGGAAATCAATATATCACATAATATCCCTATATACTAACCAACTAACAAATAAGCTTAGGTAGGACACACTAATGAAGGATTTACTCGCCTCCCCCTCTTGGTTCTATTCCCGATCTCCGCCAGAGATCATATCCTAAGCTCGATACCAACCGTGGCGCCCCCAAAATAGGTCCATTCCATCCAACCCATTCTCGAGTCGCCAAATACATGGTACGTAAATAACTACAACTTTATTATTACAACATATAAACTGTGAGTTTAAATATAGATATTGCCATCTGCACAATATCCATACGCAAATAAATCCCCATCATAATTATTGATACATTATTTTACAAAATGGTGAGGACTACTAAACAACTCTCTCTAGAACCTTCATTCCATACCCCACTAAAGTACTCTTACATTCTTGCCTCACGAGAAGAAAAAATGGAACAAAAAGGAAAGGGTGAGCTCAACTAGCCCAATAAAGAATATTATGACTAAGATAATATACAACAAATTATCGTTAGTCTCCAACGAAAAAAATCTAATAGAATACAATAGACAACCGGTTTTAAATCAATCTTCGCAATGAAACAACAATTCATTAGAAGAGTTAAGTAGAGAATGCAAACTACTATCTTCTATATATGAATTTAAAAGTTCATCGTCGATATTTTATCCTGTAACATCAATCATATATATCCGAATCAAATATTCATCTTTGCACTACAGCCAAAGATATTCATCGATTAATCATGTTCATCTAAACACTGCTGATCTTTGCACTACGGGCCAAAGATATTAATCGATCGATTAATTCATCTCAACACCTATTCATCTTTGCACTACGGGCCAAAGATATTCATCAAGAAATCATTCATCTTTGCATTACAGGCCAAAGATATTCAGTAATATCATCATTTAGGACTGAGGATGATGAAAAATATTTTAAAGAAAACGAATCCAGTGAAACAAAAGAATAAATATTAAGGATTCGTATTTTAAACAATCCAAGTTCAAAAATACTTCATAAGTAATCAGAGTGGAGTAAAATTCAAGAATGATCAAAACATGGATACAATCAAAGCTAGTATCCATAGTAGATATTTTGGACAAAAAGAAGAAATTTCATTTTTCTATTGAATAGTCTTGAGTATCGTGAATAATGGTCGTATATGTGAATAAGAACTCAGACACCAAAAGATAGAAATTTCACAAAAAACATCTTCACGCTTAGTGAATAAGTACTCGTGAATAAGAACTCGTGAATAAGAACTCATGAATAAGTAACCATGACATGAAAAAGTTTCAAATTTGATAAAAATTTCCAACCAATATTTCGATAAAGATATTGAAGAAATAATATCATTTTCAATAAAATAACATCCCTTACCTCGAAAGAGTGATTTCTAATTGAAACACCTGGATATAAAGCTATGACTTGAACTTGCATCAGATATAGCAATACTCAAAGTATACTCAAAATACTCACAAGAATACGCTCGATAATATAGAGAGAAAAACTTGATTTACGGTGTGATTTTCAATTCTAACCTAAGCACCCTATTTATAGGAAAAAACTTAGAACACCAAAGCAGAAAATTTAATAAAATATTAATATATATTATAATTTTTACGCCCACTTTTAAGGATCTGAATTTAGCAAATTCCAACCCATGCAAGACCCACAATAATGACAAAAAACGTTTTTCTTAAAAAACATAATTAAAACTTCCAAAAATCAATTATTTCGGAGCTTCAGAACTTAAATAATTCATAATAAATAGCTCTTTTATCAGAAAATTCGAATCTCGAGACTTTTTATAGGAAATTCAATTCTCTACAACTTTGCAGAAGAAAGTTTTCCCAAATTCCAAACAGAAATTGACCAAAATCCATAAACGGGTGATTTTACAGGCTATAATCAAATTTCGGTCAATAATTGTGTCCACCAACACACAAAATATGTGTTAAACATTTAATGCCACAAAAATACTCTTCCTCCTCATATACTCATATATCCCACATTCATTATAAAAATATCACCGTTAATATATTATTAAAATAATATATTTAAATGAATTATTTTATCAGAAAAAGATAATATTAATTTTCAACAATTGTCACATTAAAAATTTTCTCCATCTATATCCACATAAAATCAATATTTTCCTCATCATATAAATTAATAATTAATTATTCACAAATAATATTACATAATCACAATCTTGTGGCTAAGTAGCTCCTGTGAATGAGGGGCTTTCAATAAGGATCTCTCTTACTCTGCCGGCAGCAATTAGGTGACCAAACCTCTCCTTAGACAGAACTTTCTAGACATTGCCAATAATGTTATCCAATAATATTATTCAGATAATATTAATTATTGCTCCAATAATGGAAAATACTGTGTAATGACAATTTATTAAAACAACAGTAATATAAAATATCAATGCAACAATTATTGAATCAATAAAATAAAATCTTTGAATAAAGAATTCTTTGTAACAATTATTGAGTAGTGCCTTCGTACGTAAGAATCAATAATTGGTGCAATACTGCAAGTGTCTTCTTGTTCAACAACGCGATAGTGTGTTTTAACCACCGGGTATTCCAACAATGATAATTGGTAAAAACTACGCCAGTTATTTATAAATAACTTATATTTGTTGTTTCTTCATCCAATCGCTTTCAAGTTATGGGGCCCACAAAAGACTCCAAGGCATTGTCAATTTAATATTCCCGACAAGATCTGAATATTCCACGACCAAACGAATATTCTACGACAATAATGAATATTTTATAACCACTTGCTTATTTTGAAATATTTGCGCATTTTACCCATAACTAACCACATTAATCAAATTAACCCTTACTATGTCAAAATAATAAATAGAGGAAAATAAATTTCATTTATTAATTATTTGGGGTCTTATAATAGATGCGATTTGGGTTATTGTTGATAGATTAACCAAGTCTACTCATTTCTTGCCGATACGTGAGACTTATTCCCTTGAACGTCTTGCTCGTATGTACGTAAATGAGATTGTGAGATTGCATGGCATGCCAAGATCCATAGTTTGGATCGTCACCCAAGATTTATTTCACGATTTTGGGTTAGCTTGCAGAAAGTTATGGGCGCAGTTCTATTCGATTCGGCATACCATCTTCAAACGGACGGGCAATTGGAAAGGACTATTCAAACCCTTGAAGATTTATTAAGACTCTGTGTCCTAGATTTCAAAGGAAGTTGGGATAAGTACTTGTCATTGGTGGAATTCTCTTACAACAACAGTTATCAAGCAAGTATAGGCATGGCTCCATTTGAGGCGTATGGACGAAAGTATCGTTCTCCAGTATGCTGGGATGAGGTGGGTGAAACAACTTTGTTGGGACCAGAATTGGTATGCATGACTACACAAAAGATCCAAATGATTCGACAACGTATTTAAACCTCACAGGATCGACAAAAGAGTTATGTTGATCTTAATCGAAAGGACGTGGAATTTAATATTGAGGATCATGTACTGTTACGTATTGCTCCATGGAAGGGAGTTACTAGATTTAGAAAGAGAGGAAAGCTCAATCCAAGGTTTGTTGGTCCATTTGAGATTCTTGACCGAATAGGAAATGTGGCCTATAGATTCGCATTACCTCCAAGTATGTCTCGTGTTCACAATGTTTTCCACATATCTATGCTTCGTAAATATATGAAAGACCCGAACCACATTATTGCGATAGAACCGAGATAGCCGGAGATTTAACGTACGAGGAGGTACCTGTTAAGATTTTGGATAGGAAAGAGCATGTCCTACGCACGAAGGTTATACCACAAGTCAAGGTTTTGTGGATAAACCATGCAATTAATGAAATGACATGGGAGTTGGAATCGAAAATGAAAGCGAGGTACCCTCAACTTTTCGAAACACCAAGTACGTACAACAATTTCGAGGATGAAATTTTATAAGGAGGGGAGGTTGTAAGACCCTATCTTATTATGAATAAAATTGAATTTTTTCTCTATTCATTATTCTAAATTAATAAGGTTTTAATTTGATATAATGCTTTGGTTATGGGTGAAATGTGCAAATTTTACAAATAAGCAAGTGGTTATAGAATATTCATTTTTGTCGGAGAATATTCTTTTGGTCGTGGAATAACTGTCGAATGAAGAAAACGACAAAGGATGAGTTTTTATGAACAACGGCGTAATTGTTACCGTTAACACTGTTGGGTTACCTGGTGGTTAAAATACGAGAATATATCGTGGTGGCACAAAGATGATACGGTATTGCAAAAGTATTGTTGAATTATTGATTCATAAGTAAGAAGGCCTACTCAATAATTGTTACAAGAATTCTTTATTCAATATTTTATTTTATTGATTCAATAATTCTTTGCGTTGATATTTTATATTATTGTTGTTTCAATAATTGTCATTTTGCCGACGATATTTCTCATTATCGGATCGATAATTCATATTATTTGAATAATATTATTAGATAACATTATTGGCAATGTCTAGAAAGTTCTGTCTAAGGAGAGGTTTGGTCACCTAATTGCGCGCCAGTAAGGAGAAATCCTTAATGAAAAGCCCCCTCTTTCCTGGGAACGACCTAGTTATCATAATTGTGATTCTGTAATATTATTTGTGAATGATTAATTATTAATTTATATGATAAGGAAATATTTATTTGATGTGGATATAAATAATGGATTTATTTATTTTATGTGGTTATAAATAAAGAAATTAATGCTGAGGCATTTTATCAGTATTTTGTCTGAAGGGAGGTATTAAAAATCATCCGTTTATGGATTTTAGATATTTTCGGTTTGGAATTTGGAGAAACTCAAAGCTACAAAGTTGTAGAGAATTCGATTTCAGGCAGAATGGACATAAATTCATATTTTTCTGATAAACGAACTATTTTCTATGAATTATTGAAGTTTCAAAAAATAAAATATTTTTTATTAAATTTATGGGTGGGACCCACTTTTGGTTGGTGGAATACATGTGGGATCTTTGGGTTTTTTTCCGAAAATGGCATCTTTAGTCTTGGTCTTTGGGCATGCGTAGAAATGAGTTTTGAAATAATAATATTATATTATTTTAGTCTCCTTTCATGCGTTACAGCATTTTCCTATAAATAGACGCTTAGGTTAGAATTAAAAATCACACGAAACAAGTTTTCTTTCTCTCTAGATTCTCGGCGTATTTTTTTATAAGTATTTTGATACTTTGAGAGTTCTTTGTTAAATTACAAATTTCCTTCGACTTTCTATCCGATATTCCGATCGTAAGTCTTGTTATTTTGAGGTAAGGGATGTTATTTTCTTCTTAAATGATATTATTTTCTTCAATATCATTATGCCAAAATATTGGTGAACTTTTTAATCAAATTTAGAACTTTTTGTGTCGGAGTTACTATTCACGTATACAACAATATTCACGTATAATCGACCTTATTCACGATATCGACAATTATTCACCGAAAAATAAAATTTTCTTCTTTTTGTCCAAGATGTCTATTATGGTTACTATCTTTGATTGTATCCATGTTTTGATCTTTATTTTGAATTACATTTCCTGATTGGTTATTATGAAGTATTATTGATCTTGGATAAACCGTTATACTCTGAATCCCTAATATTTGTTCTTACATCTCCTTTGGATTCGTTTTCTTTTAAATGTTTTTCATCATCCTCGGTCCTAAATGATGATATTCTTGAATATCTTTGGCACAGTAGTGCAAAGATGAATGATTAATCGATGAATATCTTTGGCTCAGTAATGCAAAATGAAGCAGTGTTGAGATGAACATGACCAACTGGTGAAATAAATGAATATCTTTGGCCTGTAGTGCAAAGATGAATATTTGATTAAAAGATGTATATTGATTGATGTTACAGGGATAAAATATTGATGATGGACTCTTAAATCTTAGAAGATAGTAGAATTCATTTTCTACGTGACTCTTCTTCTAATGGATTCTTCATTTCTCACTGTGTTTGTTGATCTAAAACTTGTTGTCTATTATATTCTATCAGATTTTTCCCTGTTGAAGACTAATGATAATTTGTTGTATATTATCTTAGTCATAATATTCTTTACTGGGCTAGTTGAGCTCACCCTTTTCCTTTTTGTTCCATTTTTCTTCTCGGGAGGTCGAACATGCGAGGATCGAAATGGGGTATGGAGTGATGGTTCTAGAAAGATGTTTTAGCGTCCTCACTATTTCTCGTAAAATAGTGTATGAGTAATTGTAATGAGGACTTATTTGGGTGTGAATATTGTCTAGAAGACAATATTTATATTTAAACTCACAAGTATGTGTTGTCGTATTTTGCACGATAATTGTATTATTGAAGTTGTAGTTTGCTTTCCATACCATGTATTTGGCGACTTCGAATGGGTGTTGTATACCTATTTTGGGGGCGTCACAGCTAGGGTGGGGGTGGGGGTATGGGTTGGGTGGGTGGGTGTATATATAATGAGTAAATATTATTTTTTTTGATATATAAATAAGTTTAAAATATATTATTATTGGTAAGGGAATAATAGTATAAACGATATTTTTTAAACCAATACTTTATTTAATTCTGAAAAAAACCAACATAACATAAGATTATTTTAAGTTATCCAATTAATAATTCCATAAAAAAACAAACAAGTGAATAGGATTATTTAATCCTAGGATTAATAGTCCTGGGATTATAATCTCAAAATTATAATACTTGCAAACAAACATAACCTTAGAATAATATGGTTAATGTTAACGCCAAGATCTTTCCACGCGCCTCAATCACATAAAAGCGCGTCCAATCTTGCACAGTAAACACGTCAATACCAGAAACTTGACGGCTCGGACCTTTGGGGATAGCTCAAAGGCGTGAGAGAGTCGATCTGAGACGATGATCTGAGGATAACAATGGAGGTGATAAACTCTAGTGTTTTGATAAGAGAAAATATCAGTTATCTCAACTTGTGTCCTGTTCTGCCCTCATATAATCCTCTTTTTGTCCTGCATGCTACCGACCTGCCTTGACACCATCCCATTGCAGGTAGCTCACATGCTCTTCCCATCACCATTTTCCACCGTCGGCTGACTATGTCCCATCCTCATTAATGAAATGAAGGAATAACAGTTAAACTTTATCTTTGTCATCATCACCGGTTAAAGCCCAAAGTAAAACCATATTTATTCAATGGTCCGGCCCAATGGCTCGACCTAATGGCACGACCCAAAATAAAGATAGCCCAATATGTCTAAAATATCATGGCCCAACATTGTGCCCCAGTCTTTTATTAAACATAATGTTTAATAAAAGAGTATAAATGGCCCAAATGGTAAAAGAATTAGGATAAGACCAAATGAAGCCCAAAGTAAAACTAATTGAGACCCATCTGGTAAGAAACTCAAACAGTAAGATAAATCAAAACCGGAAGCCCAATTTGGAAGCCCAATCCTCTTATTATCTCTTCAAATTCATCATCATTTTTGTCATTAAATGTGCCGCCTTCGTGTTTCGTGAACAACTGAAGAGATAGCCACTATAAAACCCAATTTCTCCAACTTTGAAAGCTTTACCTACTCATTTGAATTTCAAAGTACTCTTTTGCTTTCGTCTTCTCTCTCGACTCCTTTTTCTCTATAAACTTCTATCCATGGCTTCCCAAGATTCTGGCAAGGATGTTTCCATCTCTATGACTCCCCTGTCCACCATTCTTCTTACCCAAATCCCTACCAAAGAGGCTTCGGGATCGAACCCCAAATCATCTGCTACTCCTAGCAAAAATCCACCACCAAAACTCCTTCCAAATCCTTCTGAGTTCTTCAAAAATGAAGAAAAATTTCCTCACCCCAATACTCCCTCTTCCTTATCTGAGAATGATATTCCCATTATCAGAGAGCGATATCAAATACTAGAGACCCACCATCTGAGACTGCCTTCTTCTACTGAGAAGATGTATCAATGTCCAGATGGGTGGACGGCCATGCCTCTTACCCTCCTGGAGAAAGGAATTCGCTTCCCTCTTCATGTTTTTCTGGTTACTTTACTAGGGTTTGTTGGTGTCGGATTCGCCCAACTTGTCCCAAATTCCTACATTCACATCCTTGCTTTCATAGCCTTCTGTCACGATGTAGGAGTTGCACCTATTCTCGACTTATTCTTCTCTGTCTACACCATTAGTAAATATCGTGAAAAGGGATTTAAAGTAATGAGTAAACAATCCCCGAAGTCTGGTGAAAACTTTGAAAGACGATCCTTGATATCCACTCCTTCAAGTAACAAAGGATGGCATAAGGAGTGATTCTTCGTCAAAGGCCCGTAAATCTCTTCTCTCCCAGATTGGACTACTTTGGATAAAGTTTCTGCAAACTTAACGTCAAGATCTTTTCACGCGCCTCAATCACATAAAAGCGCGTCCAATCCTGCACAGTAAATATGTCAATACCAGAAGCTTGACGGCTTGGACCGTCGGGGAATAGTTCTAGCGTGAGAGTCAGTACAGGCAGATACAAGGATAACAATGGAGGTGATAAACGTCTCTAGTGTTTTGATAAGAAAAAATATCAGTTATCTCAATTTGTGTCCTGTTCTGCCCTCATATACTCCTTCTTTTGTCCTGCATGCTGCAGACCTGCATTGACATCATCCCATTGCAGGTAGCTCACCTGCTCTTCCCATCACCATTTTTCATCGCCGGCCGACTATATCTCATCCTCATTAATGAAATACAGGAATAACAGTCAAACATTATCTTTATCATCATCATCGGTCAAAGCCCAAAGTAAAACCATATTCATCCAATGGTCCAGCCCAACAGCTCGGCCCAATAGCACGACCCAAAATAAAGATAACTCAATATATCTAAAATATCATGGCCTAACAGTTAATAAGACCAAAATTACATAGTCCAACATCCCACAATACTCTCTTACTGAATGAATATATAACTACTTCCGGATTCAAACATGAACAATATGCGGTTTTACGTACCTAGCTAATCACACTGTTATATTAATCAAGACCTTATTTAAAAATTATCTTTTTTAAAAAAAATTAATTTGATTTTTCGGGTATCCAAATATATAGTGTAATTTTTATAACCAAATTCGAACACCAAAAATTTAATCATTTATGACCGAACACAATCGAATAATCAAATTTAGGTTGAAATAATTCAATTTTATCGATTTTTTCTCACCTCTATCTTGTAGTAAGTTATTTATTCTTTTTAACAATGTGTACAACATCAATCCTTATATATAAATACATCACAGCCTATCCTCCAACTCAATCAATTTTAAATCAATTAATTAATCTGGCTTCCAAACACACCCAATTTTAATTGTAAGACCCCAACTTATTATTAATGAAATTTAATTTTCTCTATTTATTATTTTGAAATAGTAAGGGTTGATTTGATTAATGTGGATAATTATGGGTAAATTACGTAAATATTTCAAAATAAGCAAGTGGTTATAAAATATTCATTGTTGTCGGGGAATATTCGTTTGGTCGTGGAATATTAAATGCTTTGTCGGGGAATATTAAATGCGGCCAGTATGACCATGTGTGGGCCCCATAACGGAAAGTGGTTGGATGAAGAAAACGCGACAAATATAAGTTGTTTAAAAATAACTGTAGTAGTTATTCAAGTATTATCTTGTTAAAATACTCGGTGGTTAAAAACAGTAGAAGACACGATATTGCACCAATTATTGATTCTTACGTAAAAGCACTACTCAATAATGGTTACGATAATTCTTTATTCAAAGATTTTTATTTTATTGATTTAATAATTGTTGCGTTAATATTTTATATTGTTGTTGTTTCAATAATTGTCATTACACACTATTTTTCTTTATCGAAGCAATAATTCATATTATCTGAATAATATTATTAGATAACATTATTGGCAATGTCTAGAAAGTTCTATCTAATGAGAGGTTTGGTCACCTAATTGCGCGCCAGTAAGGAGAGATCCTTATTGGAAAGCCCCTCTTTCACAGGAGCGCTACTTGGTTGCCCGATCTTTGTGATTCTGTAATATTATTTATGAATAATTAATTATTGATTTATATGATGAGGAAAATATTGATTTTATGTGGATATAGATGGAGAAAATTTTTAATGTGACAATTGTTGAAAATTGAAATTTTATCTTTTTCTGATAAAATAATTCATTTAAATATATTATTATATTTTAATAATATAATAATGATGATATTTTTACGATGAATGTGGGATATATGAGTATATGTGGAGGAGGAGTATTTTTGTTACCAAAAATATTTAAAGCATGTTTTATGTGTCGGTGGACCCCATTTCTTGACTGAAATTTGATTAAAGCTTGTAAAATCGCCCGTTTGTGGATTTCGGTCAATTTCTGTTTGGAATTTGGAAAAACTTTCTTCTGCAAAGTTGTAGAGAATTGAATTTCCTATAAAAACTTGCGAGAATCGAATTTTCTGATAAAAGGGATATTTATTATGAATTATTGAAGTTCCGAAGCTCCGAAATAATTGATTTTTGGAAGTTTAAAATAATTTAAATAAGAAAAACGTTTTTTGTGTTTGGTGGGCATCTTTAACCCGTGCTAGAGACTGAATTCAGATGCTTGGATGCGTAGGAAGATGTGGAAAAATAAATAATATTAATTTATTAAATTTTCTACTTTGGTGTTCTAAGCATTTTCCTATAAATAAGGTGCTTAGGTTAGAATTGAAAATCACACCGTAAACTGAAGTTTTCTCTATATTATCGAGCGTATTCTTGTGAGTATTTTGAGTATATTTTGAGTATTGCTTTATACGTTGCAAGTTCAAGTTATAGCTTATATCCTGTGTTTAAATTTGAAATCTTGATCTTTCGAGGTAAGGGATATTATTATTTTTTCAGTAATGATATTATTTCTTCAATATCATAATCTTTGAAATATTGATCTGAAGTTTTATCAAATTTGAAACTTTTGGTGTTGGAGTTCTTATTCACGATACTGACACTATTCACGAATCAATACGACACTATTCATCGAAAAATAAAAATTTTCCTTTTAAATCTAAAATATCTATTGTGGATACTAGCTTTGATTGTATCCATGTTTTGATCATTCTTGAATTTTACACCACTATGATTATTTTTGAGGTATTTTTGGACATGGATAAAACAAAATACTGAATCCTTAATCCTTAATCCTTGTCATTTTGTTTCAATTGGATTCGTTTCTTTAAAAATATTTTTCATCATCCTCGGTCTTAAATGATGATATTATTGAATATCTTTGGCTTGTTGTGCAAAGATGAATGATTTCGATGAATATCTTTGGTAGTAGTGCAAAGATGAGCAGTGTTTAGATGAACATGACCAACCTGATGAATATCTTTGGCTGTAGTGAAAAAGATGAATATTTGATTCCGGATATATATTGATTGATGTTACGGGGATAAAAAGATGATTTATGAACTTTTAAATTCATACATAGAAGATAGTAGTTTGTATTCTCTACTTAACTCTTCTAATGAATTATTATTTCATTATGAATATTAATTTAAAACTTGTTGTCTATTGTATTCTATTAGATTTTTTCCTGTTGAAGACTAATGATAATTTATTGTATATTATCTTAGTCATAATATTCTTTACTAGGCTAGTTGAGCTCACCTTTTTCCTTTTTGTTCCATTTTTCTTCTCAAGAGGCGAGAATATAACAAGTACGAGTCGGGGTATGGAATGAAGGTTCTAGAGAGAGTTGTTTAGTAGTCCTCACCATTTTTGTAAAATAATGTATCAATAAATGTGATGAGGATTTATTTGAGTATAGATATTGTCTAGAAGATAATATTTGTATTCAAACTCACAGTTTTACTGTTGTAATAATAAAGTTGTAGTTGTTTCTGGATACCATGTATTGACAACTCAGAATGGGTGATCATACCTATTTTGGGGGCGTCGCCACACTGGTATCGAGCTTAGGATATGATCTCAGGCGGAGATCGGAGAATAGAACTAGGAGGAGAGGCAGGTAAATCATTCGCTAGTGTGTCCTACCTAAGCTTATTTGTTAGTTGGTCGAGATATAGGGATATTATATGATATATTGATTTCCTTAATTAACCCTTGTTTTGTGGCGATGATTTGAGAATGTTGGTGAGAATATTAATGGTGAAAATGAGACCGTGGAGACCTTTGTATTCCTGAAAACGAGGAGAACGTGCAACAGTGACAATGTTCCTCCCATGAACAACACCACCGAAATGAGATGATGAACGAGGGATGTTTAGAAGCTTTTTGCAGTTCATGCAAAATCGACGAGGAGACTCGTGTTCAAAATACGAGGAGAAATGATAGCAATTCACGGGTTATCACAACAAGCGATTCAAAGAGTTGGGACCACCAGAATTTAAGGGAAAGCCGGATCCGATCATGGCGGAAACATGGGTTAAGAAAATTACCAAGATATTCGATGTCTTGGGATGTCTTGAATGTGAAGGTTCCATTCGCCACCTTTATGTTCCGTGGCGAAGCGGACTCTTTGGTGGGAGTCATGAAGCGTACCCATCCAAATACCGCGACTCAAAGCGTGTCTTGGGAGACGTTTGAAAACTATTTAATGACAAATACTTTCCGAAAGTGTTCGTCGTATGAAGGAAGTGGAGTTCATCGATTAGAACAAAACAACATGATTGTGTCTCAAAGACGAGGCAAAGTTTGCGAGTTATCCAGTTTGTACCTCATTTGGTGGAGAATGAGGAACGTGTATGACGGATGTTTCGAGAGGGTTTGAAACCCAAAGATACGACAATATCTCATTTCTCATAAATTTTCTCTATTTCAGATGTTGTAAAATGAGGCTCAATTATTAGAAAATGAGAAAAGCGAGTACGGTCCAACCGAGGGACCACAATCGAGGATCATCTGGGAGATAGCAGTTAACAAAACAACGATAACCAAATGAGAAAAAGAAAAAAATCGGACAAAATGGTAACCACTCTGGTGGTAATCATGGCCATGAAAATAGAAGAAGCGAGTGAGGAGGAGATTTTAAAAGAGGAGATTTAACAACGACCACGTGAAGACGATAGCGGTCTTAAGTGACAAATAACCGGTTCTAAGGGAGAGAAACGATTTGTGACGCCCCCCCAAATAGGTCCATTCCATCCAACCCATTCTCGAGTCGCCAAATACATAGTACGAAATAACTACAACTTTATTATTACAACATATAAACTGTGAGTTTAAATACAATTATTGTCTTCTAGACAATATACATACCCAAATAAATCCTCATCATAATTATTGATACATTATTTAACAAAAATGGTGAGGACTACTAAACAACTCTCTCTAGAACCTTCATTCCATTGCATACCTCGACTAAGTACTTCGCTACATTCTCGCCTCCTGAGAAGAAAAATGGAACAAAAAGGAAAAGGGTGAGCTCAACTAGCCCAGTAAAGAATATTATGACTAAGATAATATACAACTAATTATCGTTAGTCTCCAAAAGGGAAAAATCTAATAGAATACAATAGACAACCAGTTTTAAATCAATCTTCGCAGTGAAAATAAGAATTCATTAGAAGAGTTAAGTAGAGAATGCAAACTACTATCTTCTATATATGAATTTAAAAGTTCACCGTCGATATTTTATCCTCAGAACATCAATCAATATATATCTCGAATCAAATATTTATCTTTGCACTACAGCCAAAGATATTCATCGATTAATCATGTTCATCTAAACACTGTTCATCTTTCTTACTACGAGCCAAAGATATTAATCGATCGATCATATTCATCTCAACACTGCTCATCTTTGCACTACGGGCCAAAGATATTCATCAAGAAATCATTCATCTTTTGCACTACGGGCCAAAGATATTCGATAATATCATCATTTAGGGTGAGGATGATGAAAAATATTTTAAAGGAAATGAATCCAAAGAAACAAAAGAACAAATATTAAGGATTAAGTATTTTAAGCAATCCAAGTTCAAAAATACTTCATAAGTAATCAAAGTGGAGTAAAATTCAAGAATGATCAAAACATGGATACAATCAAAGCTAGTATCCATAGTAGATATTTTGGACAAAAAGAAGAAATTTTATTTTTGGTGAATAGTGCCATATTAAATGAATAGTCTTGGTATCGTGAATAAGACTCAGGACACCAAAAGATAGAAATTTCACAAAAAAACATCTTCACGCTTAGTGAATAAAAGTACTTCATGAATAAGTAACTCCGTGAATAATAACTCATGAATAAGAATCTAGTGAATAGTAACTCCGTGAATAAGAACTCATGAATAAGTAACTCCGATATGAAAAAGTTCCAAATTTGATAAAGATTTCCAACCAATATTTGGCATAATGATATTGAAGAAATAATATCATTTTCGAATAAAATAACATCCACTTACCTCGAAAGACAAAAGATTTAGTTGAAACACAGGATTTAGGCTATGACTTGAACTTGCAATCAGATATAGCAATACTCAAAGTATACTCAAAATACTCACAAGAATACGCTTCGATAATATAGAGAGAAAACTTGATTTACGGTGTATTTTCAATTCAAACCTAAGCACCCTATTTATAGGAAAATGCTTAGAACACCAAAGTAGAAAATTTAATATAATAATAATATATATATTAAAATTCTCTACGCACACCTTCTAAGATTTGAACTCAGCCATATTGCACATGCTAATGATGCCAACTAAGTATAAAAAACGTTTTTATTATTTAAAATAATTTAAACTTCCAAAAATCAATTATTTCGGAGCTTCGAAACTTCAATAATTCACAATAAATAGCCCTTTTGTCAGAAAATTCAAATCTCGCGAGTTTGTATAGGAAATTCAATTCTCTGCAACTTTCCAGAAGAAAGTTTTTCCAAATTCCAAACAGAAATTGACCGAAATTCATAAACGGACAATTTTACAAGCTATAATCAAATTTCAGTCAATAATTGTGTCCACCAACACACAAAATATGTGTTAAACATTTAATGCCACAAAAATACTCTTCCTCCTCATATACTCATATATCCCACATTCATTATAAAAATATCACCGTTAATATATTATTAAAATAATATATTTAAATGAATTATTTTATCAGAAAAAGATAAAATATTAATTTTCAACAATTGTCACATTAAAAATTTTCTCCATCTATATCCACATAAAATTAATATTTTCCTCATCATATAAATCAATAATTAATTATTCACAAATAATATTACAGAATCACAAGATCTTGTGAACCAAGCCGCTCCTGTGAAAGAGGGGCTTTCCAATAAGGATCTCTCTTCTTGCAAGCGCCTGATTAGGTGACCAAACCTCTCCTTAGATAGAACTTTCTAGACATTGCCAATAATGTTATCCAATAATATTATTCAGATAATATGAATTATTGCTCCGATAATGGAAAATACTGTGTAATGACAATTTATTGAAACAACAGTAATATAAAATATCAATGCAGCAATTATTGAATCAATAAAATAAAATACTGAACGGTAATTACTGTAACAATTATTGAGTAGTGCCTTCTTACGTAAGAATCAATAATTGGTGCAATCTGCGTGTCTTCTTGCTCAACAACGCGTGATTAGTGTGTTTTAACCATACGGTATTCCAACAAAGATAATTCAGAATAACTACGCCAGCTTATTTATAAACAACTTATATTTGTCATTTTCTTCATCCAATCGCTTTCCGTTATGGGGCCCATAAAAAGATCAAGGCCGTCGCATTTAATATTCCCGACGAGCATTTAATATTCCACGACCAAACGAATATTCCCAAACAATAATGAATATTTTATAACCACTTGGTTATTCAAATATTTATGTATTTTACCCATAACTATCCACATTAATCAAATCAACCCTTGCTATTTCAAAATAATAAATAGAGGAAAATAAATTTCATTTATTAATAATTTGGGGTCTTAACGACCACCGAATTATCTGCTACAAATGCGGAAAAGAGGACATATCACCCAAACGCCCACAACACAGATTCAAGGTATGCTATAATTATGGAAAGGAAGGACATATCGCTCGAGATTATCTTTGAATGAAACTCTAGTTCAATGGGGGGCGGTGACTCAAAAGATCGTCCCGGAAAAGTCAAAGTCAACGGTTCTCGAAGAAGCGCTTGTTGTGATCGGTCAAAATGTGAGAACCCAAACGAGGTGATCACGGGTAAAGCTTTATTTATAAATTCTTGCGAAGTTTATACCTTACTTGATACACAAGTCTTTACCCATTCATTTATCTCTCTCTTGCCAGTGCTCAACGCTTAAACTTGACTCAAGAAATTAGACTTTGACTTTATCTCATGGAAACTCAGTTAGAGAAACTTTCATCACATCCACCGCTTATAAATCTTGTTTGATTCAAGTTGGCACCATCACCTTACCCGTTGACCTTATTTCTTTAAAGATACTTGCTTTTGATGTGATTTTAGGGATTGATTGGTTAACTACTCATCATGCCAAAATTGATTGTTTTCGTAAGGTTGTTAGTTTTCATATTCCTAACCAACTGTTATAGACGCAATTCAAGAACTAAACCATTAAAATCAATCAACGTCATATCTAATCATAAAGCTATTCGTTTATTTAAAAACGGATGTCAAGCTTTTTTAGCCCATGTTATGAATTTGAATAAAGACACATCAAATTTGAATAATATTCCTATTGTTATTGACTTTCCTGACGTATTTCCTGAAGAACTTCCCAGTCTACCCCCAGAACGTGAAGTTGAATTCTTTATTAATCTTGAACCTGGTACAAAGCCCATTTCTAAAACCCCATATCGAATGGCTCCTATTGAACTTCAGGAGTTAAAGGTCCAACTACGAGAGTTGTTGGACATCGGTTTCATTCATCCTAAGACATCTCCTTGGGGTGCTCTGCTTTATTCAGAAAGAAGAAAGATGGGAGTATCGACTTTGTATTGACTATCGGAAATTGAACCATGTCACCATCAAGAATAGGTATCCTCTACCTCGTATTGATGACCTATTTGACCAGTTGCAAGGAGCACAATTCTTTTCAAAGATCGAACTTCGTTCTGGATATCATCAGCTGAAGATTAGAACTGAGGATATTCCAAAGACTGCCTTCATTACTCGGTACGGGCATTATGAATTCTTAGTCATGTCTTTCGGATTGACTAATACTCCTGCGGATTTCATGGATATGATGAACCGAGTATTCAAGGAATATTTGGATCAGTTCGTTGTTGTTTTTATTGATGACATCCTCATATATTCCAAAAGTCGTGAAGATCATGAACACCATTTGAAACTGGTACTCCAAAGGCTTCGTGAAAACAAACTATATGCCAAATTGAAGAAATGCGAGTTCTGGGCTTGAGGAAGTAGCATTCCTTGGGCACGTGGTGTCGAAACATGGAGTATCTGTTGATCCGGCGAAGATTGAAGCAATACAAAGTTGGGAGCAAACGAAGTCGGTGACTGAAGTACGTAGCTTTTTGGGCTTAGCTGGTTATTATCAGAGATTCATGGAAGGGTTTTCTCGAATAGCTACTCCATTAACCCAGCTAACTCGGAAGGATACAAAATTCGTTTGGAGCGAAGAATGCGAGAAGAGTTTCCAAGAGCTCAAGAGGAGACTCATTTCTAAGACTGTTTCTAACAATACCATCTCAAGATGCGGATGGATTTGTTATCTACAAAGAATGCTTCGTGAGCAAAGGGTTAGGATGTGTTCTCATGCAACGTGGGAAAGTCATAGCCTATGCCTCGCGATAACTTAAAGAGTATGAGAGAATTATCCTACTCATGATCTAGAGTTAGCGTGCATCGTTTTCGCTGCTAAAGATATGGAGGCACTATCTATATGGGGAGAAAGTGGAGATATATTCGCACCATAAAAGCCTTAAATATTTCTTCACTCAAAAGAACTCAACATACTAAGCGACGACGATGGCTCGAGCTATTGAAAGACTACGACCACACTATTCAATACCATCCTGGAAAAACGAACGTGGTAGCTAACGCGTTGAGTAGAAGATCATATGCAGGAATGAGTGCGATGATGTCAAGTATACGCATAGAGCCAACTTTAATAGAAAAAGTTAAGGTTGCTTTCGAGCCACCGGCCGGAGCCGATGCGTATGAAGAAGAAAGTACTGAAGGTGCTATTCCTAAGCGAGAATTGATGAAGAAGGAATACTTCGAGTCCACTCTAGACTTTGTGTTCCTAACGACTCTGATTTGAAGTACAAGATTATGATGGAGGCATATAATACACCATTTGCAATCCATCCTGGAAGTACTAAAATGTATCGTGATCTTGACATACATTTTGGTGGAACAATATGAAGAGAGATTGCAAAGTTTATCTCGATGTGTTTAACTTGTCAACGTGTAAAGGCGGATCATCTAGTACATAAGGGTCCGTTGCAACCACTTGAGATTCTCGAAATGGAAGTGGGAACACATTACCATGGATTTCGTTCACGGGTCTTCCTACTACGCTTTCTCAAGGCATCAATGCTATTTGGGTTATTGTTGATAGATTAACCAAGTCTCCTCATTTCTTGCCGATACGGGAGACTTATTCCTCGAACGTCTTCTTAGTATATATGTAAATGAGATTGTGAGGTTGCATGGCATGCCAAAGATCCATAGTTTGGATCGTGACCCAAGATTCACTTTAAGATTTTGGGTTAGCTTGCAAAAAGCTATGGGCACGGTTTATGATTCGATTCGGCATACCATCCTCAAACGACGGACAATCGAGAGACTATTCAAACTCTTGAAGATTTATTAAGACTCGTGTCCTAGACTTCAAGGCGATTGGGATAAGTATTTACCATTGGTAGAATTCTCCTACAACAACAGCTTATCGAGCAAGTATAGGTGTGGCTCCATTTGAAGCATTATATGGACGAAAGTGTCGCTTCTCCAATATGTTGGGATGAGGTGGGTGAAGCAACATTGTTGGGACCCGAGTTAAATGCGTATGACTACACCGAAAAGATCCAAATGATTCGACAACGTATACAAACGGCACAAGATCGACAAAAGAGTTATGCGGATCTTCATCGAAAGGACGTGAAATTTAGTATAGGGGATCATGTATTGCATGTCCTACGCACAAAGGTCATACCACAAGTTAAAGTTCTGTGGTGGAATCATGCTATAGAGGAAATGACCTGGGAATTAGAAACGGAAATGAAAGCGAGGTATCCTCACCTTTTCGAAACACCAGGTACGTATGTCAATTTCGAGGACGAAATTTCATAAGGAGGGGAGGTTGTAAGACCCCAACTTATTATTAATGAAATTTAATTTTCTCTATTTATTATTTTGAAATTGTAAGGGTTGATTTGATTAATGTGGATAGTTATGGGTAAAATACGCAATTATTTCAAAATAAGCAAGTGGTTATAAAATATTCATTGTTATCGGGGAATATTCGTTTGGTCGTGGAATATTAGATCTTTGTCGTGAATATTAAATGCGATTTACAGCAGTAGCGACCGTGTAATGGGCCCCATAACTAGAAAGCGGTTGGATGAAGAAAACGACAAATATAAGTTGTTTAAAAATAACTGCAGTAGTTGTTATTCAGATTATCTTTGTTAAAATACTAAATGGTTAAAAACAAAGAAAGATGGCCAGATTGCACCAATTATTAATTCTTACGTAAAGAAGGCACTACTCAATAATGGTTACAGTAATTACTGTTCAGTATTTTATTTTATTGATTTAATAATTGTTGCGTTAATATTTTATATTGTTGTTGTTTCAATAATTGTCATTACACACTATTTTTCTTTATCGAAGCAATAATTCATATTATCTGAATAATATTATTAGATAACATTATTGGCAATGTCTAGAAAGTTCTATCTAATGAGAGGTTTGGTCACCTAATTGCGCGCCAGTAAGGAGAGATCCTTATTGGAAAGCCCCCTCTTTCCTGGGAACGGCTTGGTTGCCAGTACTGTGATTCTGTAATATTATTTATGAATAATTAATTATTGATTTATATGATGAGGAAAATATTGATTTTATGTGGATATGGATGGAGAAAATTTTTAATGTGACAATTGTTGAAAATTGAAATTTTATCTTTTTCTGATAAAATAATTCATTTAAATATATTATTATATTTTAATAATATAATAATGATGATATTTTTACGATGAATGTGGGATATATGAGTATATGTGGAGGAGGAGTATTTTTGTTACCAAAAATATTTAAAGCATGTTTTATGTGTCGGTGGACCCTATTTCTTGATTGAAATTTGATTATAGCCTGTAAAATCGTCCGTTTGTGGATTTCGATCAATTTTTGTTTGGAATTTGGAAAAAATTTCTTCTGCAAAGTTGTAGAGAATTGAATTTCCTATAAAAACTTGCGAGAATCGAATTTTCTGATAAAAGGAATATTTATTATGAATTATTGAAGTTCTGAAGCTCCGAAATAATTGATTTTTGGAAGTTTAAAATAATTTAAATAAGAAAAACGTTTTTTGTGTTTGGTGGGCATCTTTAACATGTGCTAGAGACTGAATTCAGATGCTTGGATGCGTAGGAAGATGTGGAAAAATAAATAATATTAATTTATTAAATTTTCTACTTTGGTGTTCTAAGCATTTTCCTATAAATAGGTCTTGGGTTAGAATTGAAAATCACACCGAAATCTGAAGTTTTCTCTCTATGTTATCGAAGCGTATTCTTGTGAGTATTTTTAGTATATTTTGAGTATTGCTATACTGGTGCAAGTTCAAGTCATAGCTTATATCCTGTTTCAATTGTAAGTATCTTGATCTTTCGAGGTAAGGGATATTTTTTTTTCAGTAATGATATTATTTCTTCAATATCATTATCTTTGAAATATTGATCCAAGTTTTATCAAATTTGAAACTTTTGGTGTTGGAGTTACTATTCACGTATACTGCACTTATTCACGATATCGACACTATTCACGAATCTACTATTCATCGAAAAATAAAAATTTTCCTTTTAAATCTAAAATATCTATTGTGGATACTAGCTTTGATTGTATCCATGTTTTGATCATTCTTGAATTTTACACCACTATGATTATTTTTGAGGTATTTTTGGACATGGATAAAATAAAGTACGAATCCTTAATCCTTAATCCTTGTCATTTTGTTTCACTGAATTCGTTTCTTTAAAAATATTTTTCATTATCCTTAGTCTTAAATGATGATATTATTGAATATCTTTGGCCTGTAGTGCAAAGATGAATGATTTCTGTTGAATATCTTTGGCCGTAGTGCAAAGATGAACAGGTGTTTAGATGAACATGACCAATCGATGAATATCTTTTTGGCTGTGAAGTGCAAAAGATGAATATTTGATTCCGGATATATATTGATTGATGTTACGAGGAATAAAAGATGATTTATGAACTTTTAAATTCATACATAGAAGATAGTAGTTTGCATTCTCTACTTAACTCTTCTAATGAATTATTATTATTTCATTGCTAATATTAATTTAAAACTTGTTGTCTATTGTATTCTATTAGATTTTTTCCTGTTGAAGACTAATGATAATTTGTTGTATATTATCTTAGTCATAATATTCTTTATTTGGGCTAGTTAAGCTCACCCTTTTCCTTTTTGTTCCATTTTTCTTCTCGTGAGGCGAGAATATAAGCGAAGTCGAGGTAGTGAATATGGATGAAGGTTCTAGAGAGAGTTGTTTACTAGTCCTCACCATTTTATAAAATAATGTATCAATAAATGTGATGAGGATTTATTTGAGTATATATATTGTCTGAAGATAATATTTGTATTCAAACTCACAGCTTCTTCTTGTTGTAATAATAAAGTTGTAGTTGTTTCTGTACCATGTATTGACAACTCAGAATGGGTGATGTATACCTATTTTGGGGGCGTCACATTAATCAATTGAAATCAATTTGATTTTTAACATAGTTAAAAATCAATTAATTAATTTGTCTTCCAATTTGATTTCCAACATAAACTCAATTAATTTCATAACATATCCTCCAACTCAATCAATTTCAAATCAATTAATTAATCTGGCTGTTAAAAATCAAGTAATTAATCTGTCTTCCAATTTGATTTCCAACAGAAACTCAATAAACTCAATTAATTTCAAATCAATTAATTAATTAACACACCCAATTTTAATTAATTGAAATCCCACATACAATCCAATTTTAATCAATTGAAATCCCATATACAATTGATATTAGCCATTAATACATAATATTAACCATTAATATATAGCAGAAAATCATTAATTCAGTTGCCTCTTCTAATCCAATAGTTTTTCCTTTTCTTTCATCTTCAAAACTGTCACACGGATTCATGCTATACAACATTGCATTACAATTAAGATACAGAGTTAAATCAATAGACAATCCAAACGACAACACTCACTATAGCCATAAATATTAAAATTGGTAACATATAACGGATAATAGACAATCCAAAAGACAACACTCACTATAGTCATAAATATTAAAATTGGTAAACATATAACGGATAAGAATTGATGACAAATAATAAATAAATACTCATTAAATATAAAACACCTATAAATACTACTATCACATAAACAAAAAACCCAATACACAAATAATATCATACAAAATACTAAATAATGGATATCAGGTAAAGTAATTAGTTTGTTTTTTTAACTAATATATTCTTCCTATTTTGCATGTTATTTTTAAAATTTTATGTGTTTTCATTTATTTGCAGATCTATACCAACAAAAAACAAAGGGCAAAATAAACGTCAAATTATTGAAATAAGCGATGATAGCAGTAGTGACAGTGGTGGTTATGGATATTCCAAGAATGCAAGGATCGAAGAAACTATTGTTACACTACAAATAAATATCGAAGCCATGAAAGAGAAGATTCAGAAAATTGAGCAACAACTATTAGTTTGTTTTTTTAACTAATATATTCTTCCTATTTTGCATGTTATTTTTAAATTTTATGTTTTTCATTTATTTGCGAGATCTATACCAACAAAAACAAAAAGAAGCGAACAAACGCCAAATTATTGAAATAAGCGATGATAGCAGTAGTGACAATGGTGGTTATGGATATGCCAAGAATGCAAGGATCGAAGAAACTATTGTTACGCTACAAACAAAGATCGAAGCAATGAAAGAGAAGATTCAGAAAATTGAGCAACAACTAAATGATCTTAAATAAAATGGGTTATTGCAATAAAAGTGGAACTGTGGAAGTTATAAAATAGCAATAGCAACATATTTATACATGTAATTGCTATGCCATGCAAAAAAAATCAAAAAATTTATATGAAAAAAAAAATATTATTATTATGAAAAAAATTTCTCTTTCTAATTTTAGAAAATTATACAATTGAAAAACAAACTAGTTCGTGCATTGCACGGGCTATCAACTAGTATTGATAGATGCACGCTGGCCCTAATTAATTTGTAACTAATTGTATGTATAACACAACATCACAATTCATTATGCACGTATCAGAATGCATGTAACGCGCGTGTGCAACTATCAAAATAGGATATATATTTATATATTAGCATCGATTATTGATTAATAACCCTATTATATAATTATTTTAAAACAATTAACAGGTTAAGGAGTACTGATCGCAAACATTAAAACTAAAAAATTATGTGCTTGATTTAGTTTGAAACATATTTTTTCCTTTGTCCAAAAAATAAAACATAAAGTTAACATATATAAACAAATGACCAACCATGAATAAAATATAGGTTCATCAAAATAATCAATGATTCCAACTATATATCGAGCTTTCAAAATATAAATTAAATTATACAATCATGAGTAAACACTACTAGAAAAATAAGAATAGGTGACGGAATTTTGTGACAATTTTTAAAAACAATCACAAAAGATAGTAATTTGTGATGGACTTTTTAAGTAATCACAAAATAATAGTATATATGATGGCTCTTAGTGATGACTAATTTTGCCATTAATGTATTATAATTGTGATGGCCATGTCAATCACACCAATTTTTTCACGCAAAATAAATTTTTTTTTTGTGACGCACTAAGTCATCACTTATAGATATACTCTTTTCGTGATTGCATTTAAGCTATCAGTAATATTTTAATATAAGAAATAATCAAAATAATATTTTATGACGGTCGTGACAATCATTAAAAAGATAGATTTTTGTGATGACTTTTATTTGCAATTACAAAATGAAGATTTTTTGTGATAGAATTTTTAAGCCGTCACAAAACAATAAAATATATGATGGCTCTTATTGATGACTAATTTTATCATCATTATAGAGTATTTGTGACTGCCATTGCAATCACCAAATCTTATGTGGAAGTAATTTTGTTTAGTAAGTCAACTCACATATGTTTCCTTTTATATTTTGTTTTAAAATTATAATCATGATCTGAACATTGGTGTAGTGCTAACACTCGTTATTTAGTTTGCAAATGGGAGAGGGTTCGAATCCTACAAGTATAATTTGATACAATTAATATAGATATAATTAATATAGTGAAATAAATTATATGTAAATAGAGGTTCACGTTCTTACATTTGATCTGTGAGACCTCAAATTTTATGAATAAAGATTTAAATTTTTTGAATTTTTTTTTTTGAATATTATGGTGTGGATTTGATATAATGTTATAGTTGTGGGTAATATTTATAAATTTTACAAAGTATGCAAGTTGTTATATAATATTCGATTGGTCGGGGAATATTCTTTTTGTCGGGGAATATCCGTACAATGGCACAATCATTGGTGGACCCCACAACGAAATTATTGTCGGATTGAGAAAACGACAAAAATATTTTATGAAAATAACGACGAAAATTTTATCGTTAACTGTTGAAACACCCGGTGTTAAAAGTATACGATGTCTGCGTGGTTAACTTAAGAAGCACATACCGGTATTGATTATTGATCTTACGTGAGAAGTCACTCGGTTTTGTTCAATTATTGCTATAGTAATTGTTGCATAGTATCTCACGTTATTTGATTCAATTATTGTCGATATTTTATATATTATTAAATCAATAATTGAAATGACAAAGTTATTAATATTATTAAATTGCAATATTGACAATGTCTAGAAGTTTTGTAAAGGAGATGTTAAATAATCTAATTGCGCGCCAATAGGGAGAAATCCTTATCGAAAAGCCCCCTCTTTCCTGGGAACAACCTGGTCGATTAATATTGTGAATTATAATAAAGGTGATAAGTTTTGTTTTATTAATATTATTATAAATGTAATAAAACAGAAAACTTTTTATATAAAACAGAATACTTTTATAAAGTTATTCATTTTATTAGACTATAAATAGAATATATAATATTCTATTATGCATAGTGTTTGCATAGCTGTATATGTTTGTATAGTAAAGCTTTGCATAGTGTTTTATAGTAAAATCTTTTTATATAAAGCGAAATACTTTTATAAAGTTATTCATTTTATTAGACTATAAATAGAATATATAATATTCTATTATGCGTAAAGTGTTTGCATAGTAGGCTGCGTAGTGTTTGCAAGTAAAATCTTTTTATATAAAAATGCAGAATACTTTTATAAAGTTATTCGTTTTATTAGACTATAAATAGAATATATAATATTCTATTATGCATAGTGTTTGCATAAGCTCGCATAGTGTTTGTATAGTAAATTTTTTTATATAAAATGAAATACTTTTTTATAAAGTTATTCGTTTTATTAGACTATAAATAGAATATATAATATTCTATTATTCCTAATGTTTACATAGTACTGCGATAGTATTTTTGCATAGTAAAAAAATCTTTTTATATAAAAAAGAATACTTTTATAAAGTTATTCGTTTTATTAGATTATAAATAGAATATATTATATTTTATTTAAAAGATTTTGTTTTATTAGAATATTTTATTAATCTTTGCATAGTAAATTAATATGGATAGTCCGTTTAAAAAGTAAATCAATCTGGATCGTTCATGAATTAGTTACTATTTCATCCATTCTCCTATAAATAGAAGCTTATTCCTTCATTATTTCTTACGAATTCAATTTGAAACTCTGAAGAGAGTAGACCTAGCAAGCAGTAGGGTGGCCCAAATTGGTCGAGACCATCGACGGGCCAAAGGTATTAACGAATTTCAAGCTAAAATAGCTTGGGTTTTGGTGGGCTAAAATTAAATGCGGCTCGTGGCAGGGTTGGTAAACCGACCATGAGCTTTTCATTTTTTTTTAAAAAATCAGAAATGAACAATCAATTACTACAAACATAAAACCGGACACCATGAAGAATCAATTACAACAAGAATGAAAGGTCGTCGAACACCATGAACGCCGTGACATAAAAGATAATAACTAGAAAGACATCCAATATCATCCCCAAAAGATAATAACTAGCAAGACATCTAATAATAGAGCAAATCAAACAAAATAAAACTAAAACAGATTTTCCCCAACAAAATAGAACACCAAATCACCAAATTTAAAAATAAATCAACATTAAAGTCCAAATCAAACTAAGATGGCACCATGAATGATTACAAAATCGATTAGATAAAATATATTTCAAACACGTAACCATAATGAAACTCCAAATCGAACATTAAAAGAAGGAGTTCAAGATTTGGTTGATGGAGAAAATGAACAGGAATAAACAAAACCGGATCAACGAATCCCTCTTCCACCAACCCATTCCAAGAAAAGCCACCAAGATCCGAAACCCCAAATAGCCCCAAGAATCGCCACCGCAGATCATAACTTCAAAATCTAGATAAGCCGCCACACGATCTAAAGCCACCGGGACTTTCTTTATGAATAGATTAGAAATCGATTTTTGGGAAAAGTCCAAGATTAGCCGCTTTAGCATGAAACGAATAAACTAGTTAGCGAAAGAGATGAGGAAATAATTTTAGAGAGAAATGAGATTCTAAGAACTTACACGATGTGAGGTTTCATTTGATGAAGAAGCGAAGAAATGTGGTCGACGATTTCATTGATGAAGAATTGAAGAGAGAGAGTAGAGAGTGATGAATAGCCGGATCTTTTCGGCTCTCATTCTCTCTTTTCTCTCTGGATATATAGTGATGATAGTAGTATAGTTTTTTACCCTATGGGCAGTACAGATATTCGTGGACTACACACGATCGTGAACTCGTCATTGTCTCTTTGAGGACTCTCGGTCTCTCGTTCTCGCTTTTAGATCCGAATTTGATCTCAAAAAAAGCCTTTATTTTATTATGCCTTTATTTCCTTGTAAAAGTTTGGTTAGAGAGTCGAGAAAAAATAGAATAAGAATAGGATTTTTTAAATGACAGAGTGGGTAGGGCCAATGGTAGTCATCATTAAGTAGGGCCAAAAGGCCCAGATTTTAGTGGGCCAAAAAAATGAAGCCCATAGCCTAGATTTTGACGGTGGTGCTAGCCTACCATGAACTGGTAGATTTTTTCCAGTCTACTAGAGAGAAAATATATAGAGAAAGAAAAAAAGTATTCTACTACTTTACTACTCTTATATCCAGTTTATTCTAAGGTAAGGGGTATTATTTCTTTTGTATTTATGAAGAGAACTTCTGTTGTTATTTTATTCTTTATTATTATGTTGGAATAACATGTCTATGCGAAGTACTGCATACATGGTAAAATTTTTCTGTTATTCCATTTTTTATTATTCGGTTGGAATAACTCAGATACGCTGTGGACTACCCTATACTTGGTGAAATTCTTACATTATTCCATTCTTTATTATTATGTTGGACTAACTTGTATACATGTCAAGTACCACATACATGGTGAAATTCTTACATTATTCCATTCTTTATTATTCATTGGAATAACTTTTGATCACGCTGATTTACCCTATACTTGGTGAAATTCTTCTCATTATTCCATTCTTTATTATTATGTTGGCATAACTGCCTATACTGTCTGATCTGCGCATACATGGTGAAATTCTTCATTATTCCATTCTTTATTATTCGGTTGGAACATCCTCGTACTGTGCGTTTACGCATGACTCGGTTCCATTATTTATTATTCTGCTAGAATATACCGTCTGCGTGCACGCATGACCGGTTCCATTATTTATTATTCTCATTGGAATATCCCGCCTGCATGCGCTTACGCATTACCTGATTCCGTTATTTATTATTCATTAGAATAACCTTTATCTGTCTTGGCCTATCGCATGCCTAGTGATTTCTTTTGTTATTCCATTCTTTATTATACTCAGTTGATTAAAGTTTTGGCTTTTATACTCCATGAAATTAGTGGAATATCTTTGATATTTGCGCTTCATTCAGTGTCTTTTTGTAACGCCCCCAAAATAGGTCCATTCCATCCAACCCATTCTGAGTTGTCAAAATACATGATGCGGAAAATAACTACAACTTTATTACAACAATTGTCGTGCAAAAATACAACAACACATATCTTTGTGAGTTTGGATACAAATATATACCAATCAGAAGACGTCACAATGACACCTTACATAAAGGTATAGTCAAAAACTGCTTTTAGAAATTAGAATCTTTGGGAAGTGCTCAAGAAACCTTCGTACATGGGAGGCCATGCGTCTAGGGTTATGGTAGATATCATATGGCCACGTAAATTATCCTTGGTTGACCTAATAGAACCCAAAGAAAACGAGAAGATTACTATCATATTCTTCCCAATGATGAGTCTTCTCTTGACATATCATTATCTCCATTGTCTCTAATTGAGGGTTATATTTCAAATAGACTCCAAGATCATATAGATAATCTTGGTAGATATACTCAAAGAAGTGGATGAGCACAATTACATCTTATGATGACACGAGGTTATATGTCATTAGACATCTTGTATGATAGTGGAAAAACACCCTTCCAAGTTAAATTCACCTCACCCTCAACATCTATGACCACCATTCTATTCCTTGTTATTCCCCGCCGACCCCCAATTTACTTTTTATTACACGAAAGGAATTGTGAAACAAAAGGGTGAAAGACAACTAGCTCGATAAAAATATCATGACTAAAGATAATTAAATTATCAATAACCTTCATCAATAATAAATCGAGATTTAGAACATATGGTAGATGATAAAAAAATTTCAACCATAGTTAGGTGAACGAAGCGAATCCATTAGAAGAGTCAAATAGACTATAAAGTCTATTATCTTCTCCATGTTAAAAATCCACCAACAATGTTTTATCCTCAGTAACATCAATCAACAATTCCCATCCCACAATCACATGTATAACTCATAATCGTAATTGTTGTTCTAAATTCCTTTTCTCATTCAGGACGAAGATAATTTTCATCACTTGTCTTTACCTGAAATATCAAAGATCATGGTTATACCAAATCACAGTTCCTGTTCATAATCATACTAATAAATTCATCTTTGCACTACGGGCCAAAGATATTCATCAACAGTTCATCTTTGCACTACAGGCCAAAGATATTCAACAACAGGTCATCTTTGCACTACGACCCAAAGATATTCATCAACAATTCATCTTTGCACTACAGGCCAAAGATATTCCTCAACAGTTCATATTTGCATTACAGGCCAAATATATTAATATCTCAAAGAAATATATAATCATTTCAGAATTTATATAAACAATAATTATAACCATGTTGATCAATTCACCTTTGCACTTAAGCTAAAGATATTCAATTATAAATTCAATGGTCATGATCATACCATCCACAATTCAACTTTTCACTCATCGGCCAAAGAGAACCCTAGTCATGATCATACCAATAATCTACACATCTTTACACTCCAAAGTGAAAGAGAATTTCAACATCGTGGTTATAAAAATGTTATATATGATAATAAAATCAATATAATCAATATATAGTTTTAATCTCCGAGTAATATTCACAAATCAAATATAATTTGGTTAGAAAAAACCAATTTTGTCATGAATAAGAACTCATAAATAAGAACCTCGTGAATAGTAACTCATGAATAAGAACTCATGAATAGTATCTCATGAATAGTAAACCCGACTCAAAAGGTAAAAATTCCACAATAAAATTCATACCAATATTTCTAATATAATGATATTGAAAGAATAATATTTTTAAGCTTATAAACAATTTATTTTAATTGTTTACACTTTACTAAATAATGCATTTAATCATTCTAAAATGTCAAACTCATAAGATTTCATCACCAATAACCAAAATCCTCATCAAAAATCTGCATATACCTCATGTAGGATTCTCAAGCCATAAAATCCTATTTTCTAATTTTCTTACCTCACATAACATATTTAATTCATTTACTCATAACTAGTCCATTTTCATGAAAAATAACAAATCAGTTCCAAAAATATTTATTTTCTGGGATTTAGCAGAACATAGTCCTATATTGAACATATATTTTTCTCAGAATTTTTAAAAGTCATTTACTATTTTTCACATGGCCAAAACCATCGAATATTTAAACATTTATCATAAATTGTACTTTTATCCAAAAATTCCGAAATTCACAAGGTATACTGATATTATATAGATGTACTCCCAATAAAAATTTCATCAATTTTAGAGTTAATCACAAGGAGTTATAAGCGATTACTTTTAAAATAGTCTTTCCTCATAAAATTCATAACTCTTAATCTATACATCCAAAAACCGCCATTTTTGGACACAATCAACAAAACTCATCAAATTATCATTTCAAATTTTACAGAATTTTTGAAGGTTCAGAAAAATTTCGAAATAATAACACTTAAAATCCTTATTATCCCTTACCTCAAAAGAAGCAACTTTTTTGACCGAATAATAATTGAATCGAACTTGCACCGTATAGCAATACTCAAAGTATACTCAAAATACTCACAAGAATACACTTTCGATAATATAGAGAGAAAAAACTCAGCTTCAATGTGATTTTCAATTATAACCCAAGCACCCTATTTATAGGAAATTCTTAGAACACCAAAAAGCAGAAAATTTATTAAAATAATAATATTATATTTTTTTTTCCAAGACTTCATACGTATGCTCTCAACATCGAACTCATTTCTAACACATGTTAAATGAGGGAAACAAAATGTAAAAAACTTTTTTCATATTAAAAATATTTTAAACTTCCAAAATCAATTATTTCGAGACTTGAAACTTCAATAATTCATAATAAATAGCCCTTTTGTCCTAAAAAAATTTGAATCTCGAGAGTTTTTATAGGAAATTCAATTCTCTACAACTTTGCGAAGAAAGTTTTTCCAAATTCCAAACAAAATTGGATCAAAATCCACAAATGAAAGCGATTTTACAAAGCTATAATCAAATTTCACCAAGAAATGGGGTCCACCAACACACATAAAATATGCTTTAAATATTTTTGGTAAAAAAATACTCCTCCTCCACATATACTCATATATCCCACATTCATCATAAAAATATCATCATTAATATATTATTAAAATAATACATTTAATTGAATTATTTTATCAGAAAAAGATAAAATATTAATTTTCAACAATTGTCACATTAAAAATTTTCTCCATCTATATCCTCATAAAATCAATATTTTCCTCATCGTATGAATCAATAATCAATTATTCACAAATAATATTGCAGAATCACAATATTGACAACCAGTGGTTCCTCGGAAAAGAGGGCTTTCCAATAAGAATTTTTCCTTCTTGGCAGCGAATTAGGTGACCAAACCTCTCCTTGAGATGAACTTTCTAGACATTGCCAATAATGTTATCTAATAATATTATTCAAATAATATAAATTATTGATCGATAATGATAAATCTTGTGTAGTGACAATTATAAAATATCAACGCAAAGAATCATTGAATCAAAATAAAATATTGAATAGAGAATTACTTTAACAATTATTGAGTAATGCCTTCTTACGTAAGAATCAATAATTGGTGCAATACCGTATTCTATTGTGCAACAACGCGTATTACTTTTTACTTTACCCAATTATTCCAATGATGTTAATTGAGAACCACTTCTGTAGATTATTTATAAAAACTTTAATTTGTATTTTTCTTCATCCGACGGTTATTCTCATTATGGGGCCCACAATTGGTCAAGCTACCGTCGCATTTAATATTCCCCAATGAAATAATATTCCACGACCAAACGAATATTCCCAGACAACAATGAATATTTTATAACCACTTGCGTATTTTTGAAAAAATTTCATATATCACCCTTAACTTTAACTTTCTATCAATTTAATCATTTACTGAATTGTAATTATAAGAAAAATTGAATACTTTTATTTCATAAAATTCGGGGTCTTACACTTTTCATGGAAATATTCTTCTGAGCATTCTTGAATTTTACTCCACAAAGCAATATCATGTTGACAATTTGGACGTTATTGGTTCCTGGATAAATTAATTCTTGAACTTGTTTTATTAAATTCTTATATCATTGTCATCATTCTCATGTTTATATTATGTTGAAAGTCATTTGTGGCCTGTAGTGCATAGATGGACTTGGTATGATTATGACCAGGGATTATTCGGTATAATCATGATCGTAATGTTACAAATGATGTGATAAAAGTCCTCATTGGCCCGTAGTGCATTGATGGACAGTTGTTGGCATGATCATGACCATTGATGAATACACAAATATCCTTGGCCCGTAGTGCATGGATAATTTGTGGTTGTGATACTAATGAATATCCTTGACCGTAGTGTAGGGATGATTTGGTTTATTTATTAAGCTGAGTCTCAATATTAAAAGTGATGAAAAACCTTTTAAATTATAGAAGATAGTAGATTTTATTCTCTATTTGACTCTTTTAATGGATTGCTTATTCCGCTGCAGTTAAAATTGATGTTTGTTATATTGTATCAGTTTAACACTGTTGAAGGATAACGATAATTTATTTTGCAATATCTTAGTCATAATATTTATTACTGGGCTAGTTGAGCTCACCCTTTTACTTTCATTGTTCTCTTCAGGAAATGAGAACGCCAAGCGAGATTAGTCGGAAAGCGGGTAGTGATGATTCGAGATGATAGCATTAGTAGTCCTCAGTATTCTATGAAATAGTGTGTTAATAAATGTATTGAGGACTTATTTTGAGTTTGAATACTTACTAGAAGATAATATTTGTATTAAAACTCACAGCTCATGTTGTATATTTAAGATTGTATTTGTATTCTGTACCATATATTTGGCGACTCAGAATAGGTGATGTATACCTATTTTGGGGGCGTCATAGTTGGTATCAAAGCTTAGGGATATGATCCCTGGCTGAGATTTGAGATAAGAACTAGGAGGGGAGAGACGGAGAATTCCTTCGCTAGTATGACCTACCTAAGTTTATTTGGTATTTAATTGGTTGGTCAGAGTATAGGGATAATATGTGATATGTCAATTAACCCTTGTTTTGTGTGATGATTATTAAATTTGCGGAGTTATCCGGTTTTACGTACCATTTAATCGATAATGAGGAAGCAAATGACGCGAATGTTTCTAAGAGGTTTGGAACCCGATATATGTCAATACCTCATTTCTCACAAACTTTGTTTATATTCAGATGTTATGAATAGGACTCAGTTATTGAAGCGCGATACTGAGTCAGCACAACCAAAAGGCAACAACCAACAACACGATAATAATCTTACCGGTGGCAACGACCATCGGAACAACGATAACTATCGTGGAGAAAATTATCATGCCAAGAATGGTAACCACTTTAGTGGTAATCATGACCAAGATAATAGAAGTGGAAAATTCAAGAAGAGAAGATTTAACGATGATGGGAAGACGTCGGCAGCAGCAACAAATTCTAGGGGAGGAGAACAACCGCCAGTTAGATGCTATAAATGCGGAGAGGAGGGACACATAAGTCCAAACTGTTCACAGCCTTCCAAGGTATGTTTTAGTTGTGGAAAAAATGGTCACATAGCTCGATTTTGTCTTGTAGCGAAATCAAGTCCAGCTGGGACGGTGGCACCAAAGGCGGATACGGACAAAACAAAGTCGGTGGTTTTAGGAAAAGCTTTTTTTGTGACTTCTCAAAAAGCGAGTAACACGAATGAAGTTAGCACGGGTTAGTTAATTATTAATTCTTACGAAGTCTATACCTTATTAGATACTGATTCTACCCATTCTTTTATCTCTCTTCCTTGCGTTCTACGTTTAAATTTGACTCTGGAGAAATTAGACTTTGACTTATCGGTTAAAACTCCATTAGGAGAAACCTTCATTTCATGTGCTATCCAAGTCTTGGATGAGAGTCACAATTTTGAATGATATTTCTATTGTTAATAAATTTCCTGACGTATTCTTGAAGACTTTCTTAGCCTACCCCTAGAGCGTGAAATCGAATTTTGTATTGACCCCAGTACAAAACTCATTTCTAAAACCCTTAAATATTTCTTCAACTAACACGAACGTATAATAATGCGCTGAGGCGTTGGCTCGCTCATTTGTTGAAGATTACGATCATACCATTCAATATCATCGTGGAAGAGAGAATGTGGCAAATTTGACGCGTTGAGTAGAAGAAGATCGTGCGTTCTGAGTCGTCGATGTTGTTAACATAAAAACCCATTTCAGTATAACTTATAAATGATGAAGATAGAGTTAAAAACTCTAGGGACCCAGGTGAAGATAACGAATATACGAGTAGAATCGACTTTAATCGATAAAGTTAAAGCCGCTCAAACTACGCACCCGAAGCTGATGAATGTGAAGAAGAAGGTTCAAGAGGGCGTTATTCTAGAAGCAAGAATCGACAAAGAAAGGAAATCTTAACCCTTGATTTAATTGGCCCATTTGAAATCCTCGATCGAGTAGGAATTGTGGCCTATAGACTCGTTTTACTGCCAAGTATGTCATGTGTTCATAACGTTTTTCACATATCGATGTTACGTAAATATGTGGACGACTCGAACCACATTATTGAATTGGAACTAGACGAGATAGCAGAAGATTTAATGTATAAGGAGATACATGTTAAAATCTTGGATAAGAAGGATCCTATTCGACACTCAAAGGTTATACCTCAAGAGTTAGAATCTGAAATGATGTCAAGGTATCCTCACCTCTTCGGCATACTAGGTATGTACATAAATTTCGAAGGCGAAATTTCATAAGTAGGGGAGATTGTGAGACCCCAAATTTTATGAATAAAGATTTAAATTTCTCGAAATTTTTTTTTGAATATTATGGTGTGGATTTGATATAATGTTATAGTTGTGGGTAATATTTATAAATTTTGCAAAGTATGCAAGTTGTTATATAATATTCGATTGATCAAGGAATATTCTTTTTGTCGGGGAATATCCGTAAAACGGCACAATCATTGGTGGACCCCACAACGGAATTATTGTCGGATTGAGAAAACGACAAAAATATTTTATGAAAATAACGACGAAAATTTTACCGTTAACTGTTAAAACACCCGGTGTTAAAAATACGATGTCTGGCGTGGTTGCATAGTAGCATACCAGATTGATTATTGATGCTTACGTGAGAAGTCACTCGGTTTAGTTCAATTATTGCTATAGTAATTGTTGCGTAGTATCTCACGTTATTTGATTCAATTATTGTCGATATTTTATATATTATTAAATCAATAATTGAGACGACAAAGTTATTAATATTATTAAATTGTAATATTGACATTATCTAGAAGTTCTGTCAAGGAGAGGTTAGATAATCTAATTGCGTACTAATAGGTAGAAATCCTTATCGGAAAGCCCCCTCTTTCCTAGGAACAACCTGATCGATTAATATTGTGAATTATATTAATGGTGATAAGTTTTGTTTTATTATTATTATAAATGTAATAAAACAGAAAAAATTTTATATAAAACATAATACTTTTATAAAGTTATTCGTTTTATTATACTATAAATAGAATATATAATATTACATTATGCATAAGGTTTCAGATAGTGCTGCATAGTATTTGCATAGTAAAATCTTTTTATATAAAATGTAATACTTTTATAAAGTTATTCGTTTTATTAGACTATAAATAGAATATATAATATTCTATTATGCATAATATATTTGCATAAGAAATGCATAGTGTTTGCATAGTAAAATCTTTTATATAAAATGTAATACTTTTATAAAGTTATTCGTTTTATTAGACTATAAATAGAATATATAATATTCTATTATGCATAAATATTTGCATAAAGAATTTATAGTATTTGTAAAGTAAAATCTTTTATATAAAAGCGAATACTTTTATAACGTTATTCATTTTATTAGACTATAAATAGAATATATAATATTCTATTATTCCTAAATGTTTGCATAAGACTGCATAGTATTTGCATAGTAAAATCTTTTTATATAAAATGAATACTTTTATAAAGTTATTCGTTTTATTAGATTATAAATAGAATATATTATATTTTATTTAAAAGATTTTGTTTTATTAGAATATTTTATTAATCTTTAGTAGTAAATTAATATGGACCATCCGTTTAAAAGTAAATCAATCTGACCGTTCATGAATTAGTTACTTATTCAGGTCCATTCTCTCTATAAATAAAGCTCATTCCTTCATTATTTCTTACGAATTCAATTTGAAACTCTGAGAGAAACTATATAGAGAGAAAGAAGAAAAGTATTCTGCTACTTCACTACTCTTATATTCAGTTTATTCTAAGGTAAGGGGTATTATTTTCTTTGTATTCATGAAGAGAACTTTTGTTGTTATTTCATTCTTTATTATTATGTTGAATAACTTTTATCTATCCAAGCATACATATACATGGTGAAATTCTTCATTATTCCATTCTTTATTATTACATTGGAATAACTTTGTATCGTGGACTACCCTATACTTGGTGAAATTCTTACATTATTCCATTCTTTATTATTATGTTGGAATAACTTTATACATCTGAGTACCACATACATGGTGAAATTCTTCTGTTATTTCATTCTTTATTATTCTGTTGGAATAACCTGTATACGCGGACTACCCTATACTTGGTAAAATTCTTTTGTTATTCCATTATTTATTATTATGTTGGAATAACCTGTCTATGCGAAGTACCACATACATGGTGAAATTCTTCTGTTATTCCATTCTTTATTATTCGGTTGGAACATCCTGTCTGTGCGTTTACGCATGACTTGGTTCCATTATTTATTATTCTGTTGGAATATCATGTCTGTGCGTTTATGCATGACCTGGTTCCATTATTTATTATTCTGTTGGAATATCTTGTCTGTGTATTTACGCATGACCTGGTTCCGTTATTTATTATTATGATGGAATAATCTGTCTGTGCGGTCTATCGCATGCCTGGTGATTTCTTTTGTTATTCCATTCTTTATTATACTCAGTTGGTTAAAGTTTTGGCTTTTATACTCCATGAAATTAGTGGAATATCTTTGATATTTGCGCTTCATCCAGTATCTTTTCATGGAAATATTCTTCTGAACATTCTTGAATTTTACTCCACAAAGCAATATCATGTTGACAATTTGGACGTTATTGGTTCCTGGATAAATTAATTCTTGAACTTGTTTTATTAAATTCTTATATCATTGTCATCATTCTCATGTTTATATTATGTTGAAAGTCATCTACATGGCTCAGAAGTGCATGGATGGACTTAGTATGATTATGATCGAGATTATTCGGGTATAATCATGACCGTAATGTTACAAATGATGTGATAAAAGTCCTCATTGGCCCGTAGTGCATTGATGGACAGGTGTTGACATGATCATGACCATTGATGAATACACAAATATCATTGGCCCGTAGTGCAGGGATAATTTGTGGTTGTGATACTAATGAATATCATTGGTAGTAGTAGTGCGGGGATGATGTGGTTTATTTATTAAAATTTGAGTCTCAAAGAATAAAAGTGATGAAAAACCTTTTAAATCATAGAAGATAGTAGATTTTATTCTCTACTTGACTCTTTTAATGGATTGCTTATTCTAATTCCGCTGCAGTTAAACTTGATGTTTGTTATATTGTATCAGTTTAACACTGTTGAAGGCTAACGATAATTTATTCTGCATTATCTTAGTCATAATATTTCTTACTGGGCTAGCTAGTTGAGCTCACCCTTTTACTTTCATTGTTCTCTTAAGGAAATGAGAACGTAGTAGGGACTAGTCGGGAAACGGAGTGACGGTCCAGATAATTGCATTAATAGTCTTCACTATTTTATGAAATAGTGTGTTAATAAATGTATTGAGGACTTATTTTGAGTTTGAATACTGTCTAGAAGACAATATTTATATTAAAACTCACAGCTCATGTTGTATATTTAAGATTGTATTTGTATTCTGTACCATGTATTTGGCGACTCAGAATAGGTGATGTATACCTATTTTGGGGGCGTCACTTGATCCCTAAAGTCTTGTTTTTTTTGTGATGACTTTGATAATCACAATAGATTATATGTTAATGTGATTGTATTAATCATCACATAAGCACTAAGTGTTTGTGTGATTGCCAAAATCATCACGTAAAACCTTTCATGATGGGCGTATACAAGACAGTCATTGTGATGCTTAAAGCCATCACGTAAATCTTTCGTGATGGTTTTCCTACTTTTTGTGATGGATATTGGTCATCATAAATGATCATTTTTTTAGTAGTGAGGATTTTATATTTAATTTAAAGTGTATTTGCAAAGTAAGAAAATGAGATAGTATTTAAAATTTGAGTAACCAATTAATAATTAATAAAAGCACCTGTTGGAATCGAATTAAGAGATGTCACCCAAAAATTTCCTCATCATGAATGTAAACAAGTCCATTAGTATATTTTTTTTACCTTTTAATTTATATATAGGATATTTTAAGGCACCTATCTTGATAATCCCAAACCGTAATCAGTTATGTGTGGTTTTCAGACTTCAGGTACCACCTCCTAGGCTCCCACAGAAACCTAACCAGTTTGTTTATATATAGTCTCCCCACCACCTCGCACGTGCCATCTATCTTTTTGATGAATCCGATTATGAAAAGTTGATTATATAATCAATACAATAATACTGACACGCACACAGAGATCACCTCTTTTTTATGTATCGATATTGAATTAATTAATTAATTGATCAAAATTAATTTTATACTAATTAACCACTCCCCTTTTTAAAGGTTAATTAATACTACTACTTCCTTGCCGTTTCTTGACAAATACTATATTTTTATTTGTAAAATTTTAAACATTAAGATGTATTTTTTATTCAATATTTGCCCTTAAAAACATATATTGTTAATAATTGTGAGTGATGATTAAATTATAATGGTAAACATAAAAATATGGTGTCATTTTATATTACAATTGAGACTTTTTTTCCTTTTTTTGTAAAAAAACATTATTAAATAAGACTAATATAAAATCATTTTAACTTTATCATAATATGTGGTTAGTTATTTGTTGGATTATGGTGGTAGGTTAGGTTAATTCAGGGTACGTTCCTACCCACATTCATACTGTTGTGGGATTCGAATTTCATCTCTATATCTTATGAAATGTAACCTTTAAGGAAGAATAATTTAAAAATGTCAATAAATTTAATGATAAAATTGAATTATAAATAAGTTAGAATTTTAAGTGATAAGAAGAATAAATTAGTGTATCTCATATATATTCAAAACGTCAGTATTTACTATATATTCGCATGTCGTCATATGTACTGCGCTTATTTAGTATGAACAAACTGATGTATTCAGAGAGATTTCCTGTCTACATATTTCTTGGTCATAATAACTTTACGCTTCTAAAACTTTGGTTTAAATACACTTAATTTAAAGCTTTAAGTTTTTCACTTTTTTACAATTTAAACTCTAGTATTTTAACTTTAAGATATTGAACTTTAATGTCTTTAATAATTTCTATAAACTAAATCTTTTGGCTATATACCAACGAGTAATAATTGATCTGAATGAGAGTATTTTGAGTAATTTCACTCCAAAATATCTTCGAAAACACAGAAAATGTACACATTAGTGTGTGATAAAAAAATTGAAGCTAATATAAACAAAATATATCCTTAAAAGACTTAATTTCTAGATTGATAGAATACCTTAATATCTTTGGAAACACAGAAAATAGTAGCCACGTGATTAGTGTGAGATGAATAAGAAATTAAAAATGAGGAAAAATCAGATCCAAAATAAATGATATATATCCTAAAAGACTTAATTGCCCTTTTATTTTGAGTTGGTAAGAAATACTAAATTCGGAAATCAAAATGTTTTATTTATAAAAATATAGAGATATTAAGGTTTAATATCTTAAAATTGAAACATTAGGATTTAAAATATAAAATGCAAAAAACTTTTAAGTTTTAAAGTGTATTTAAGCCTAAAACTTTAGATACTACTCTTCATTCTGATAAAGGAAAGTTAATTTAAAAACAAAAATACTATTGATAAAACTATTATTGATATTATCTTTAAACAACTCCAGCTGAATTGGACATATATATATCTAGTACTAAATGCCGATAAAAATAAATAATAATAATAAAATCTTGTACTAAAAGTACTTTTTTCGAATCTTATAATTAATTTGTGAGGTAGCCGGATCATTTTACTAATTCGTGCAAGCAAGTAATCAAAATTAATTTAATTTTTCACAAGTAATTCTATATGTATCAACGCTACAAAAGCAGTTGTGTATATCGAATAGTAAATGAATAATGTAAAAAGTTAATAATTTTATTAATAATTTAAATGGTAAGGCTCAGATAGTATGTACTTTCTCTCTATTTTGGGCGTAGTTTGTGTATATAATATAATTATATGATAAACATGATAAATATAATTATATTATATATAATATAATTATATGATAAATATAATTATAATATAATATAATTAGCATGATCAGGGATTGATTACACTAATAGTATATGATGAACAGTGGTCCACAGTACTTTGGTAAAACATAAAATTGGCGAGATTGCACTAGTAATATTAATTGTCTCATCGAGTGAGGGTATTTTTGTCATGCGGGAAAGAGATTAATAATTCAAGCTCTTTGTTTCTTCCTGCTCCTGTTATTAAATAATTGGTCAAGAAGAAATTTTATTTTGTTTAAAAAAGAGGAGAAAGGTTTAGAAAATTGTTGAGCAGAAGGGGGAGGTGTAGAAGTAGAAGAATAGCAACTTCTTGTCATGTCTCCCTTTCCCCCCCTCTCTTGTTTTGGTTGTGTGTTCTAAAAGAAAGGGATAGATGCATATATATTCTGTTATATATATAACAGTTGATATATATGTTTAGAATTAAGATATATTGTTATTTCATGGTTGATTTTGTTTGTCGAAGGCGATTGTTCAAACGCTGCTCGCTGAAATTTAAGAGGAGAGGAGCAGAAGAGAGAGAATAGGAGAGAAATAGAGAGAGACGACGACGACGACAGCTTAATTCCCAGCTCAGATGGAACACAACATACAGACAGATCGAGCTAGAAGCCTAGGAGAGAGAGAAAGAAGAGATTGCGGAAGGTGAGAGACTGGCTCACTTCATTTCAATACTTTCGCACAAGAGAAAGAAGAGAACGATGTGTGAGAGCTTTGCAGTACCTATATATATATATATATATATATATATATATATATATATGCATACATACTTACATGTATAAAGCTGAATAAAAGATAAAATTACACGATTACCATTCGCAAAAAGCCCTCCCCTCCCCTCCCCTCCGCTCCCCTCCCCTCCCCTCCCCTCCCCAAGTCAGTGATCAACGCCTTCTCTCTTTCCTATCCTCTTTCTTTCTTAATTAATTAATTTTTTATCATCATCTTTTATTTCTCTCAACAAGTTTTTATATATGCTAGTATATTACTACATAAAATTGATCCACCGACGATAATTAGTTATTTTCCGTTTTTAATTTTGCTTCCACTAGATATATATAGCTACCACATCCGATCTATATATTAAAATCGACAAGTTTGACAGGATTTACTTAATTAAGAAGGTGGGCTAAAGAGTACTAGAAGATCGATGATGACGACGACCATGGAGAATAAGATACAATTATGGAATTAGCAACCAACTGTTCAACTACAGGAGGAGGAGGAGGAGGAGGAGTGACTAATTAATTCTTTCTATGTCCCAAGATTATCATCACCATCCTTCTGATGCTGCTGCTGGTATTATTTTCACTGGTTTCTCCCATGGGCTGCAACAAGAACAACACATAATAGCACAACAGATCGGGAGGGATAAACTCAGCTTACAAGGTTTGAACCCACTTGTGGCAATAGAAGAACACCAACAAGAATCCGGAGGTGGTCTTCATGGGTATCAACATGAAACTGCGGGGATGTTGTCAGAAATGTTCAATTTTCCATCCGTTACGGCCTCCGCTACCCAATTGTTGGACCACCAGATTTCTTACAATCAGCATCTTCGAAACTCACGGCCGCCTCCTCCTCTGGCTGCTACCGGAGATTGGTATGGAAACAGTAGACAAGCTGCCGCTCATCATCATCAGAATCAACAATTTTCAACAACCATTAGTACATCATCAGACTCGGCAGCAGCAGCAGCCATGCAGCTTTTTCTTATGAACCCAAGCTCACCTTCACCATCTCCTCCTACGGCTAATTCTACACTCCACATGTTGCTTACAAACCCAAACCCATCTTCCTCATCTAATTCTTCTTCTACTCTTCATCATCATCATCATCATCATCATCATCATCGTCATGATCATCATCAAGGCTTTCACAGCCCATCAGCAGCTGGAGGGGCTTTTACAATTGGGCCATCCTCATCGCATAACCAATTCACATGGCTTCCTGGAAGAACTAATCATGAAGCTGTGAGTACCATGACTGATGGTCAAGGCCTTTCATTATCGCTCTCATCCCCCTTACAGCATTTGGAAGCCGCGAAAGTTGAGGAATTCAGGATGGATAATGGCACTAGTGGTGAGATGTTATTTTTCAATCAGGGAGGTGGAGCTGCTGCACAATATTCATCATACAAGAATAGTCTTGGGGGGAATCATGATCAAGGATTGCATTTGCAAGGTGGAGTAGTAATGGGCAGTCAAAATAATTCCAATCACCATCAGGTTCATGTTGGGTTGGGGTCTTCTTCTAATTCATTAGGAGTGGTCAATGTTTTGAGAAGTTCCAAGTATGTGAAGGCTGCACAAGAATTGTTGGAAGAGTTTTGTAGTGTTGGGAGGGGTCAATTCAAGAACAAGTTTGTTGGGAGGCCTCCCAATTCTTCAACAAACCCTAATTCCAATCCCACCGGTACTACTTCCGGTGGAGGTGGTGGTTCTTCATCTTTCTCAAAGGATGTCCCTCCTTTGTCAAATGCCGATAGAATTGAGCACCAGAGACGGAAGGTCAAACTTTTATCCATGCTTGATGAGGCATGTAAACTACTCTCTCTTAATTTCTTAATTTCTCTCTCTCAAGTGTCAAGGGCCGGCCTTGTTTAATTAGTCCATTTTGAATTTCACCCGGGGACAACAGAAAATTCTGGCAAGTTTCTTCCACAGATAACTAAAACTAATTAGAAATGCGTCAAATCCTTTGATATATACTATATGCAGTTAGTTGACTTCAAACCTGATTTCTTCTTCATTTCTAATTTTATAATACAGTATTATTGGCTGCATTGGGAAAAAAAATGCAAGGCAAGAAACACGAGGATATTCTTTATTCCCATTAGTTGATTATATGTATCAGAGCGTGATTATTCTTCTATTTTTTTTCAACACCCATATTACTATAAAGTCTTCGCCACAATGACTAAAAATAAGGAATTGATGTAGTAATTTTTAGCACTTAATTAATTAGACTAATGCAACCATGCAAGTGCATATGTTAATAAATTAATTAACGGCTTTCAGGTGGATCGGAGATATAATCACTACTGTGAACAGATGCAAATGGTGGTAAACTCGTTCGATATGGTGATGGGTTTTGGAGCCGCCGTCCCGTACACTGCGCTTGCTCAAAAAGCCATGTCTCGGCATTTCAGGTGTTTAAAGGATGCCATAGCAGCACAAGTAAAGTATAGTTGTGAGCTTTTAGGAGAGAAAGACGCAGGTACATCTGGAGTGACAAAAGGGGAGACCCCAAGGCTGAAGCTGCTGGAACAAAGCCTGAGACAGCAAAGAGCTTTTCATCAGATGGGGATGATGGAGCAAGAAGCTTGGAGACCTCAAAGAGGCTTGCCTGAACGTTCGGTCAATATTTTGAGAGCTTGGCTTTTTGAGCATTTTCTGCACCCGTACGTAATTATTTTCTTATCCTTTCCAATCCACGTAATTAGCCTAGTAGTGTTTGTATTAATTACACTAGAATCTGAATCTTCTTAAAAAACAATTTAAATTAAATTAAAAACTGCACACAATGGTGTAATTTATTATTTCATCTCATTCTAAATTAGAGATACATTTATATATAAAGTGGTAGATTTTTGAAGACAATATTAGTTTTCAAAACTATTGTTAGTTAAAAATTAGTCAACTAACTATAAATACAAGTAATGACATGTTAGAAACTAAATATTATTTTATAGTTTAAAAGAAAAAATTAATTTCTGATTTAAAATAAAGAGGTAGATATATGTCTAATTTTAGAACTGAGAATACTACATAAAAACTAATAAAAATTGATTAATGTGTCCTTTTTTCAGTTAAATAAAATAAACAATCAACTCGCTTAGTATACAGATGTTGTTAGTACTGTTTAAAGGAAAGGCAATGCAGGGTGTCCTTTGAATTTTGATGTTGCCTCATCAGTAGAAAAGCTGATAAAGTGTTTTCTTTACCACTTTTTTAATGTAGTAGTAGTAATATATAATCCAAGTGTTGTGTACCCAGCTGACCATTTGTGTTACGTAAAGAAAAAAAGCCACATCAAACCATAATCCTATTACAACAGAATTTAGTGGAGCTATAACTAAGAAAGATAATGAGGGAGTGCATGCAGTTGTCTTGTGTAATTATTTCTTCTTTGTAACTGCTACAGCTGAGTTGCAACAGCTGATCTTCTCTCTCTTATATGTATATATATATATATATATATAGACACAGAATAAACTTCTTTATATATGGTGATTATATATGTGAATAATGTTATAATTACCGACCGCGGCCTTTGACTCAATTGGTATGTCTAGTCTTGTTATGAGAGGTCTAGAGTTAAAAAAAATGTTATAATTAATTTGTTGTCACTTTCTCAGGTACCCAAGTGATGCAGATAAACACCTGTTGGCACGGCAGACTGGTCTTTCAAGAAACCAGGTACGTACTACCTCCTACCTCCTCCTTATATATTCATACATATATGCACAAATGAACATGACGCGGACAGTACTTAATTATCTGCAAATGATAGTCATCTGAGGGAGAAATACTATCATCTTTTCTTAATTTGTTCCGATTCACTTTTGCAATAATGAAGAGAGGGAGAGAGAGAAAAAGAGAAATTAAATTAGTGTTTTTTTTTTTTTAAAAGGCCTTGGGAGTAGCTTTCAATATATAGGTTCGCCTGGACTTGCATGGATTTTTATTCCCGAATGTATTCCGTTAGAGAAAGGGCAAATCTCTTTTTTACCTCTGTTTTGTTGCTTTGGATTGTTTTCATTCAAAGACAAAAATTCTGAAACAGTGAAAAATCTGTGGGAATAGTTACAGCAGATGAGCAAGTACGGAAGAGATAAGACATGAAAATTTGCAGTTTTGCTTTCATTCTCTCTCCTCTCAACCAGACGATCAGAATCATTAAAGTCACTCAATAAGATGTACTGTACTGAAGAGAGAGAGAGAGAGAGTCCTCATGCATTAATGCAATATACATTAATTCCATTTCATTAATATTGTCTGATCTTTTGTGAATTAACATGCACTAGTATTGCGAAACTTACTGCTTTCATCAGATATTATACTAGTAGTAGTAATTGTTTAGATTATACTCCAGTATGTGCTTATATATTTTAATTCTGGAGTTTTACCAATGTAAAGTTGCAAATTACTTTACAACTAATTAAGTATTTGACTGTTGAAACAATCTGTAGCTCTAGCTCTACTTGTTGGCAGCTAATAAATGCGTATAGGTCAATGTTTGAAATACGACCATCAATTTTAAACTTTATACCACCGTTTAACTAGGGTTAAAAAAGTAGTCAATGGTAAAACCTAGCTAGCTAGTGTATTTATTCTTAGAAATATAATATATATATATATATATATATATATATATATCATTTCTTGAAAAATATAAGACAATTATTAGCTTTTTGAAGTCATATTTAAACTCAAAATTTATATATATTCGAAAGTGAATTAACTATAGTTAATATAATTAATAATAAATAATATAAACTATCTAAAATTATTATTAATTATAAGATTCATTATCTCGTACTTGTTAATGAATCATATCAGTTGCGAGTTTAAAATTATCAAAAAATTACTTTCAAAAATATTAATCTTATAATTTAAAAATAATATTATATTATAAAAAAAAGAAGAAATATAATGGATTATTTGTAAAGTGTTTTGACCATGCACTAAAAATGAATTATTAATTAATGATCGAAGGTCGACCATGGGATTGCATGCCAAGAATAATTAATTAATCTATATGAAGATAGTAACAACAAAACAAGCCAAGTTGTTGCATGGAGTATATATATATATGTCCAAATTAATAATCCCGGCCATAAATGATTTCTTTATTAATGGTTAGTGATTTGAATGTGTGATCAGGTATCGAACTGGTTCATAAATGCCAGGGTTCGGTTGTGGAAACCCATGGTGGAAGAGATGTACCAACAAGAGAGCAAAGAAGAAGCAGAAGAGAGAGACATTTATGGCCCTGCAGTCCCTCCTATTGCACAAACACCAACGCCTACTACCAATGCCGCAACAACACCCACAGCAGCAACAGGCAAAAGATCCGAAATCAATGCACCCGATAACGACCCGTCAATCCTCGCAATCAATAGACAATGCTTCTTGGAAAACCAACCAAAACTACACTCCTCCTCCACCACCACTATCATGCCTACCACATCCTCCACGGCGGTCGCGAGATCTTTTCCGGCTCCGGACACTTGTCCCCGCGGCAGCATGGTGGTGGCTGATTACGAGACCACCGCAACCCCCACAAATGCTGACATGAGTGGATCGACGCTTATAAGTTTTGGGACGGCCACAGGTGACGTGTCCCTAACTCTAGGGTTACGACACACCGGTAACCCGCCAGGGAAGAGTCCGTTTTCGGTCAGAGACTTTGGGGGATGTTAGTTAATACCTAAAGTATACAAGAACCAAGAAGCATATTTATTCATCCTTTTTCCCTTTTGTGTTTTTTTATCGATATATCTCCAAAGTTCTATCATAAGAATTAAAATACAACAAATAATTATGTTAGTGATATATGAGCAGTATGATCGAGGTCTATTCTAGTTGTATAGCACATTATTTTGTCTTCTATGTAGTTGTGGTTTGGTGTAGTATATTGTTCGCAAAATAAGATGAAATATAATTAGGGAGAGGGTGAAGGATATATATTGCTGCAGTTAATTTGTTGGTCTTGGGTTTTTAGGTAGCACAACGAAACCCTAAATATGGGGAATAAATGTTCATGATTTGATTATTGAAAGGCGAGTGAAATTATTAACTAACAAATAAGTTATTCAAAGGAATATAATTAGTGATCGATCAAGATATATATATATATATATCAACTCACATGACATGATCAAATTGCATGCCTTTGGACGATCTGATATTGGACTGTCCCTTATATTTGAGTTTGGAGTTGGAGTGAGTATAAAGGAAGCAACAATTACGTACCTTCCACCAAATTAAATTATATATTAATATTGCTTGGTAATGAATTGAAATAGCAGAACCACCACCACCACCCACGTACGTAGCTGGTAAAAGAATATTAAAACAAAGTTAATGTTCCGCTGGCTGTTAAAGTCATGTTCATGATATTCGTTATTATTTGACAATCATATATATCCTCATCAACGTAACGTACTCAAATACTTTTAGAGCTAAAGAAAACAACCCCTCTATATTATATGTAACTGTAGCCTGTAGGCTTTTACTTTTTTGGACTGGTAGCCCTACGACGTAGGTATATATTTCACCTGAATTATTCTAAAACCAAATTTTGATGGATATTTATATAAATATTACTGTTAGGATTAAATATTATTCCTAAAATTACGAAATTGTAAATATATAATATACAACTTCTAAAAAATAACATACGAATTTTGAAGAAATGGAGATGGAGAAAAGTTATAAAAATTCATCTTATATATATAATACCATTTAATGTGTTATGGTGTGGATTTGCCTTTACTGACAACTGGTCCATGAATCTTGGTTACCGTAGATAGATTTTATAATCATGCAATGCAACCCTACGTCTATATCTATATCTGTCTATATCTATATCTATATCTATATTTATATATCATTATATTTATTTATAAAAAATAAATAAATAAATGATGGTTCAACTGACTCAGCTCTTAGCTTTGCTTTTCTGAGTACTTGGTTCTTCAGAATGGTTTTTTTGTCTAACATAATAATAAGTATAAAAATCTAACAGTACCCAAGTTTTAAAGAATACAACCCACCCTAAGCTGCCCAAAGTGGGCCGGGAACTAAACGACAACAACCACGAGTGGGCCCATCTTGATATTATTATTTAGGTCTTTTACAAAAGTATATAACAAATAGAAAGTAATTACAAAAAAATGCATCAATTAAATAATTACAAAAAGAGTGTAATTAGGACTCATATTATAAAAATAGTACAATTCACATTAATAAAGAAACCTAAAATCAAGGATAACTAATAATTCAAATTCAAATTCAAATTCAAATCTTGTCTCTAACAACAATTTCAAATCCATATTTCAAAATTCAAATCAAAATAAGAAAATTAAAAATTAAAAATTATGAAGGAGCTAATGTTCATCATCCTCCTCTCTCATTATCACCATTGCCACCTTGCATCGCCACCGCCATGCCATAACGTGAGTTCTTTATTCAATTTCTTTTGACGATTTAGTTACCCACAAAATTGAAATGGTTACCTTTATACTCTAACAATTTTGACTAATAATCGCATCACATTTAAAATAAAATTGGTAATCAAATAAAACTGAATTGGTTGCCTTATCAAATGGTTTGGTAACCAACTATATGAAATTTGGTTACCAACTGCATCACATCCAAAATAAATTAGTAACTAATAAAACTAAATTGGTTACCTTATCGGAAGGTTTAGTAACCAATTGCATAAATTTTGGTTACCAACGCATCACATTCAAAATATATTAGTAAGCTAATAAAACTGAATTGGTTACCTTATCAAATGATTTGGTAACCAACTAGATGAAGTTTGATTACCAACTACATCACATTTAAAATAAATTAATAACCTAATAAAACTAAATTGGTTACCTTATCTAAGATTTAAATTCTGGGTGAAAATAAAGAATGGACCAGAAGTGGCGGTGGGAGGCGGAGGATCGAGGAGAGGAGGGCGGGGAGGAGGAGGGTGGGGGGGGGGGGTGTGGGGTGTGGGGTGTGGGGAGAGAAGGTGGAGGAGAAAGAGGCGGGAAGAGGGGAGGAAAGGGAGGCGTGAGGAGGGGATCGCGGGAGGAATGGGAGGCGGTGGCGGGGCGGGAGGGGAGGCAAGGGAGGAAGAAGTGGGAGTGGGAGTGGGAGTGGGAGTGGGAGTGGGAGGGGGGAGGGAGGGAGGGAGGAGGGAGGGGGGGAGGGTGGGAGGGAGGAGGAGGAGGAGGTGGAGGCGGGAAGAGGGAGGAGGGGAGGAGGGGAGGCGGGAGGCGGGAGGCGGGAGGCGGGAGGAGGGGGAGGCGTGAGGGTGGGGAGGGGTTGGACAGGAGGAGGAGGAGGAGGAGGAGGCGGAGGGAGAGAGGAAAAGAAGAAGGGAAATAGAAATGGAGTGGGAGAAAATCGTGGAAGAGATGGGGAGAAAATCGTGTGCATAATTAAAGGGATAAGATTATACTCTTTTTATAATTAAATATTGCACTAGTATTATAAATAAATATGAAAGTGTATTAGTTATGTAAAATTTTTATGAGAACACTATTGTTATAATTATTTTTAAAAATATAATAGAATATGTAATTGTCCTTATTTTTTGGAAGAATTACATATATTAGTACTTTTTAGAAATAATTACAAAATCATACACCTATAAAATAATTATAAAATATTACACTTTTCCATATTTATTTACAATAATAGTCTTGATTAGGATTCCTTAATTTAAGGGATTAGTATTAATGGTGATATGGCAAATCTGGAGGTTTTTTTTTAAACCGTGAAATCTTCTTCTTCTTCTTCCTTCTTTTTTCCCAACTCCCATATCCTTTGTTACGGTATTTCTCTCTAAAATCTTTCTTCTTCTTCTTCTTCTCCACTTCTTATTTCTCTCTCACTCCTCTTGAAGCCACTCGTCGTCAACTCACATATCCTTTGTTACGGTATGTTCAAGATGGTGGGTTTGTAGCCACATGTATGATATTAACAAAACTTCTTATTATTGTTCATTCGGCGATCGGGAGGTGCAATTTCTTTTCTTTCCTTTTTTTCTTTTTCGGTTTGATGATTTTCATGGTTAATTTGAGGGTTTTGAGTGATTTATTTGATTGTTTTGTATTTTTTTCAACTTGACTTGGTGTAGATGAGACCTATTCTTTGTTAGTGGGGAAAAGTTATGGACTTTTCATTGTTGGTCAGTCACAATTGAGGTAGATTGAGACTAATTTATCTTTTTATTTTAAAAATATAGTACATTTAATCTGAATTTAAATTGGTACATTTTAAGAAAATGAATATTTCTAATAATCTTGCTTGATTTTTATGATATACGATTACATGGTTTTACCTTGTAGTTATCTCGATCATGTACAACCATTTATTTTTTCATGATATTCTTCAGTATGCTTTTACCATTTTTATGATATAGAGTAACATGTTTTAGTTACTATCATATAAATATTTGGTTACTTTTTAGTATGTTTTTGATTATTGTTAATTTAAGTTTAGATTCTATTTTTGTTTCCTTGAGTTGGGATTTTGGTTACTATTTTTTGTTGTTACTAGTTACCATGTATTTGCTTAGTATATATGGGTTGACTAAACGTGTGTGTGATCTATATGTTGTTTATGTATTGGTTCTTATTAATATATATTGTAGTTCTTAACATATAACTCTGTTTTGGTTACTTCATTGGTATACATATAATCATTATTCTTAACATATAACCTGTTTTAACTTAGCTTATGATTTGGATACCATTCTTTTTCCTTTAATTGGGTTTTTGGTTACTTTTATATGTTGTTTTGGTTACAATGTATTTGTTTAGTATACATTGGTTGACTAAACTGGGTTTGGTCTACATGTTGTTTATGTGTTGGTTACCATTAAAACATGGTTTGGTTACCATCACATAACTGTTTGGTTACTTCTTTAGTATATTTTTTGGTATACATGTTTTTGTTTTGGTGACCTTTAAATTAAATTATGTTTTGGTTAATATTATATATAACTGTTTGTTTACTACATAAAATGGTTTGTACTACATGTTGTTTATATTTTGGTTACAATTAGATTATATAATATAATTTTTTGGTCACTGCTTTATTATGGTATGGTTAATGTTATATTATGATATGATACATATGGTTAATGGGTTCTCTATTCACTAATCCCAAGGTATTTCTCTTCCTCCACGGTTCATATACATAATCTGAAGTCTTTTCTAAAGAATGAGAAGCGATCATGAAGAAGAAAGTAGCAAGCTTGTCGAAAAGATAAAGTTTCGGGAAGATTTATAATGATTTTGATTAGTTCGGTTGTTGTTGTCTTGTCCTTACGAATTGTGTTTAGTACTTTGGTTTTTGTTGGATATCCATAACCATTTGTTATGGTTAGTAAATATGTAATGTTTATTGGAGCTTATGTAAATGGGATTACATATTTGATTATATTATCAATTATTTGACATTGTTTGTTGGTTCGTATTTATTACTTCTAAGTTGTATACGATATATTGTTTGAAAGGTGCGATTTGGTAACCAAACATGCGTAGAAGGGTAACCATTTTATTTTTGGTAGTAACCAAATATTTACAAGCTTGTATCATGACATATATCAAATGTTAAATGTACGTGTGAGAGTATACATAGGTTGCCTAAAGCGGGGTTTGATATCTGAGTTGTTTTTTGGTTTTGTTTACCATTAAAACATGTTATGGTTACTTTTATATAACTATTTGGTTACTTCTTTATTATGTTTTGTTCTTCATTATCTTATGGTTTGGCTCTTATCATTGTGTCCTCAATGTGGGATTTTGGTTATTTTATTTTTTATTACGGTTAATATGTAATTGTTTAGTATACATGAATTGCCTAAAAACTGGATTTCATTACATGATGTTTACTGTTTTGGTTACCATTAAAACTTGTTACGTTCTTGTCGTATAATTGTGTGGTTCTTTGTTTTATTATAATTATAAGTTTGTATGAGGACTATTATAAAGTGTTAAATGTATATATTTTATTTATACCCTGTCATTATGATGGAATAAGAAACTCCAATTAAGAGTTCCCATTTATATATATGATAGTCATTTATAGATCTCATATTAAAATAAAAATAGTTTGAGATGTGCAGTTGGTATCCAAACACGCGTATAAGGGTAACTATTTTAATTTTTGTTAGTAACCAAATAATTAAAACTTATATTAGAAACAGGTTATCAAGTGTTTAATGTAAATGTGAGGTTCACATTTATCTAGCTGAGGATACTTTTAAATTACGTAGTTATAAAAGTTATTTTGAAATGGTCCATGCCAGTTGGTAACTAAATATGAATATAGAGGTAACCATTTTATTTTAGATGGGTAACCAAATTTACATAAAAATGTTTCAGAACAATTACCAATTGTTCAATGTATATGTTTACTTTATATTGACAACTCATGATGGAATCAAAAATTAAAATATTAATCAACATCAATTTTGGTTACTGTACATCATCAAAAATGTTACCAACTATGTGGTTAATGGTTACTAACAGTAAACAATTATATATTCCTGTAAACAATTAAATTTATTGTATTGGATAGTGTCAGTCTCCATTGTCTAACAACTGAATAAACATTGTAAAGTGCTCAATTAATATTAGACGAAGAACAAAATTACATAATCTTAGTAACGAATATAAACCACATTTTTACATGCAATTTTGAAGGTCTAAATGATGGAATTTGACCAAAAAACCTGCGAGTTCACTCAAAGAACGCTTAGTGACTTTTGATCGTTGACCGCTTTTTAATGAAATTAGGCTCTAAAAAACGCCAAAATCCGACACTCAAACTTGATAGAACAATGCATATCATGTTTTGCATTTCTCTGAACGAAACAAGTTGATGGAACTAAATGCACGGTAACTTCAAATTTGGTGTATTGGTTCTTATCGGTCCATGTATCTGAATTGAAATAAAGTACAACAGAATCAATTCCATTGTAATAACAATGAGAATAAATCTTTGTAAAGTAACCAAATCAATGTTAGCCAGTAACCAAACTACATGATATTAGTAACCAGTACATAAAATATATTTGTACATTCATCTTACAATGGAAATAATCAGTATATTATATTGATATTTATTACCAATTAAACTATAACAGTTGTATGAAGGTAACAAATGTAGCCCGATAAGTAACCATCATAATAAAACAAACCAATATAAAACAATCCGTAATATTATATAGTAATAATCATAACAACATTATCGAAAGAACTAAATCCAATTTAAGCATAAAGAACTAACACATATTTATTTAGTAGCCACAAGATAAACACATTCTACTATTGCATTTTATAGTAAAAATCAACCAAGATAACTTGATTGTTACCAACTAAAGGCTAAATGTTGTAAGAATGTAACCAATGTAGCTAACAAGTAACCATTAATATAAAACACATAAGTATAAATATAATTAGATTAATACAAGAACTGTGTCAAGACTAATGAGTAAGCATTATAATTTTACATAAGTAACCATATCGACATTAATCATAACTAACGATATAATGTTAAGCAATAACCAAGTCGGCATTAGTCAAGAACTGTCATCATTTTTCAATAACCAAGTCAAGATTAGTAAGTAATATTATACACTAACCATTATAATTTTACACAAAGAATCAACTAAGCAATAATCAAGAACCATTATAATGTTACACAAGAACTAAAAGTCGGCATTAATCGATAACCAATTTAATGTTACAAAGTAACCAAGATATCATTAGACGATAACTAAATACATCATTAGACGATTATAATGTTACACAATAACCAAAGACAACATTACGATGATCTTAAGCGATTGCGGGAAGGTAACCAATGTATTTGATGAGTAACCATTAATATAAAAAAAATCGGTAGAACTCATATAAAATTAAAGCAATCAAATAAACATTATTCAAAGAACTAAATACATAATAAACGATAACCAATTTATATCTATTTAGTAACCATAATATAAAACATATTAATGACCATTCAAAACATTCAATTATTCTTAATCATGATCATTTTAAGTGTGAAAAACTTAAGAAAGGTAATCAATATAGGAATTAAGTAGTAACCATAGGTAAATACATGCATCACAATTTTAAACTCACATACCTCCGTATTCAGATTTGTATCGAAGTTGTTGGGGTCTTGTATTCAACAATCACTGCAGTACGATTGTTTTTTGTTACTGAACTTGAAGTTGTTGTTGATTTTGTATGTTATTTACCGATCTCAGAGTTGCGCCGCTGCAAAAGGTTTCGTCTTCTCTGATCTCAGAGGTGTGTCGCGACAGAAGATTTGAATTTCAATGAACTTGAATCTCGATTCTTGAATTTAGGGCGGTTAGTTGTAAATAGGAAAAGTGTATAATCGATATATATATCGTGATTTTAGCAACTTTATATTGTGTTGTTTTATTTTTGTAATTATGTTTTGTGTGTTTTATTTTTGTAATTACTTTCTAAATGTTGTATATTAGTGTTAAGGACCCTTTTTTTTATCGGTACGCTCTAATGCCTGTCTACCTTTCAGATATTACCTGTACCTTGGCTAATTGGGCCCACTTTGACGAGACATGATATATGGGCTCTGTTCTCATTAACGTACTACTTCTGCCCGCCCTTATCTTCCTTTTTCAGTTTTGACAATGTAACAAAATTTTATACAAATACAAATATAATACTTCTTTTCTTAAAAATAATTTTATTTGTATCGTCTTAACTCGTAATTAATGAACCAACAATCATTTTAGTGAAATAAAAATACCTTTTAATATTTATATAATCATAAAATGGAGTGAGTAATAGAACTACAATACCTTATTAAAACAACCACATTTATTTTTAAATATATATTTCATATATTAGATCTACGTTTCACAATTTTAGTAAAAAGTCAAAATTCACCAAAAACTTTAAAAAATTAAAAATGTAAATTAAAATTTATTAAACAAGATTAAAATTTTAAACTAATGGAATATTATTCAGACCTAACTAATGGAGTGTTGATTATTTCTTTAATTTGAATGAAACTCACAACTCCACTATATTAGATTCATTTGGAACAACTTAATTTGTACTAGTATTCTTAGACACTGATTTTTTATTTCTGACTTTTCAAGTTTACTATACAAATATGAAATAACACAACACATTACAATTAATTCTGACACAGATTTTTCTAGTTTACTATACAAATATGAAATAACAACACATTTCAATTAATGCCCATGAATCTTAATATTTATCTTAACATCATTACATTGGAATTCAGAAGAAGTGAAATGGACATATCTAAAGATGACAGACAGCTAGAGGTCCTTAAACCTATGGAGGAGGAAAAAGGACCACCACACACACACATATTGTCCGACTCTCTCCAGCGAATTGGAGAGAGCAAATTAAGATCAAACCGGCTATAGCGACGGTTTTTTCCGTCGCTATAGCATAAAAAACTGTCTTTCTATGTTATAACGACAGAAAAAACCGTCGTTATAGTTGGTTTGTTCTTAGTTCGCTAGAATTGCCTAGAAAAAACCGGGATATATATATATATATATATATATATATATATATATATATATATATATATATATATATATATATCAGTGTCACTCTTTTGTTACAACTCACAAACAAGGACCACCTGACTCCCATTTCTTCACAATTTATGCACAAACCAGTCCAATAAAAACACCATATAAACAATGTTAATGGATCAAGTTTGTCATGTGATATTTCTTCATCTAGCCTAGTTTACAAATTCGACTCCCTTTTCACAGTCCAAACCAAAACAGAATAACCAGATGGTGACTCCAGTTAAAGGACACCTTTTCATCAAAGGTCAAAAATCAGACACAAATTCAGGAACCATAAATTCATTATTATTAAAAAATTAAAAAAAAAACTTGAGGCTCTACTGGCTGAAAAGAGGAGAACAAAGTTACGTCTGCATGGATTTGATGAATGTGCTCATACATATCGCGTCTATATCTGAAACCACATGTAACTTTCTCTATCTTGATTCACTTGGAAGAAAATAAATATACTCAGAAAAAGAAATACCAACTCTTCAAATAAATTTATATATACATATATATGTATATGTATATATATATTCCACCCCTTCCACAAAATGTGTAGCATGTAACACTGCATATATACCTCCCCAACAATATAATAACACCGAGGGCTAAGTTAACTTTCAGACACATCAGTAGCTGTAAACAATTCTGAATACACCAAAAGCAACAATTCATAGTATTACATTCATTCCTTTCGCAAATCTCTAGTACAAAAAGAAAATCAATCTCATTCACACCCACACACATTAAGAAATTCATGTGAAGGAACACCGAATTGTGTAACGGTTAAATTCAAAACATATTTGTAGCTTAATCCTGTCTTCAATTCCTTTTCAAGTTCTGCTTTTTAGACGCTGCAAAGACTATCCAAGCTAAATTCATCTCGACTTCCATTATGGATATTAGTACTAGTATTGGTCAAATACTTCATGTCATTGAGCTGTCTGAGTGGACAGCATTTCCATGTTCAACGTGAGGTCTAATGAAAGACCTACGCCACCAGACCTCAAAGGCTCGCTGAAGATTGGGGCAATTATCAGCAGTCTTCAGAAAACTGCCCAACCAAGATAGCAAAATGCTCTGCTGGTCCTCTAGAGGCAGCGTGAGGATTGTCCTTCCGATTCCTTCCTCAAAAACTTTTCGATCAAATGATCTGCACCCATGTTGCAACCAGCTGTAGTCATTGATTAAAGGCTGTAACCAGGTTTCTAACAACAAATGACGCGTGTCCTTAGATGGTAGAAGCTCCCCTCTTCCGATACCAACAAATAGCCTTCCAGAGATGCAGCTAACATGGTGGCGAGACACAATAGGAATCCTTGTGTGAAGTGATGCCAACTCTTGCTGGCTAGCCCACATTACTGCAAATTCATCTGCTGCTTGCCTGTCAGCTAAAATCTCAAGCAACCATGAGAGGTTATCGGCCTCTAAAGCCAGCTGCTTTACCACTGGTTCTTTGATATCCATAGGTTTATTGGTAAACTCAGATTCGGCAGCTAGTCTGAACATAGACAACAATGAGTCCAAGCAGCTTCTGCACGAGTTATAGATTGCTTCATTGCAGATGTCAGCTGAGCTCGAACAATTGGGAAGATTGTTATTCTCCCTAAGGAGCTTCAAGACTACGTTTTTCATTTCACGACGACCTCTCTCTTCACTGCTTTTGAGTACTAGTTCAAGTATGTGTGGAATTGTGTCTTTAGAAGGTTTTGAAATACCAGACGACACTCGTTTCAATACGGGGGTGATACCAATTCCCTCTCCTTGGAGATGTAAGACTGAAGAAAGAACTTTCTCTTCTTCTTCCTCCCCAACCCAAGGGACTGCTTCCAAATATTCTAAACATGATTGTATGCAGTTATTAAAGCGGAGTTGCTCTGCAACCTACCCAAAAAAAATAGAGAAGAAAAATTCCTTCAGTCAATAATATGACACATGCAAAAGAATCCAGATTTCTCAGTAAATCACCCAATTAACAAGGTCTTCTACCATTCACATGAAAAATTATGAGAGTTGGGCCTTGAGTCCGGGTGGTTGTAATAACTACTCTCAAACGCTTCTCGTCAGAACAGGCTACAATTAAGCTTTTTATCAGCTTACTATGAATTGAGACAGTACATACGACAAAATGCATAACCATCTATTTTCATACAAATGGTTTATGCTTTGAGATTTGAATGCCAGTATTGCAGTTCACATATGGGATTCAGAAGTGTCACCTTTAAAGTCAGACACAAGTAATAGACCGATTATTTGAAAGCACTTTGGAAACAAAAACGGCAGGGCACCAAATAAGGTATAAAGAGGTGAGAGAGTAGTTCAGATGGTAAAGTCCAACTAAACTTCTTTTCCTACTTCTTTTCCTACAAAAAAAGCTTAACATGAACATAATTTGCTTTTAGTAGACTAGTTTGCACATTAATGCTTGGTCTTTTAAAATGTAATAGTGTTGGACCTACATATGAGGAGTAAAGTGGAAGGAAAAAGAGGATGGAAAGAGAAACAAACATTATACCAAAGTAGATAGATCATTGACTAATACTGCAACAATCTTAAGTCAAATTCTAAAGTTTCTTCCTCCCAAAGTCATCCCTGTTCAAGTACTTTTTCATTCTAACAATGGTGCTTAATGAACATTAAAAGCAACTATTTTATTTTATTTTTTAATTTGGATAAGCCATTGGAGGCAATTGTTAACCTTAGAAAGTGCATTTAAATGATCATAAGATTACAAAAATGAAAGAATACACCCCCATCCACACCCACACCCACACGCTTATATATATATATATATATATATATATATATATATATATATATATATATACAAAACGGATCTAAAGCACTCCTCTTAAATAACACTCTCTTAAATAGCACTCCTTTATTAAAACTACATCGTTTTGGAGATTCTTTTAAAATACAAAATAATATTAAGATAGAGTGGTCCCACTTGCTTTCCTTTTATTTACAAAAATGCCACTCGCGGACCCACTTGTTCTTTAAAAAAATCTTCAAAACAACGTAGTTTTAATAAAGGAGTGCTATTTAAGAGCGAGTGTTATTTAAGAGGAGTGTTTTAGATCCGTCTATATATATAGGGAGAGAGAGAGAGGAAGAGAGAGAGAGGGAAACATTGTTTAACCTCTCACAGTCTGTTTTCTAAGGATTGTGAGCTAGTGTAGGATTTTATTGACATGATTGTCTCAATTCGCACAACCACCACCTTATACCTTACAAGCAAGATAGAAGCTAATTTTAAACCAATCTGTAGGTTCAGACTTCAGAAGTAGGCTTTCATCAGTCAATCACGCACAACCTAAAAGAAAAAAGAACTTCCCTGAAAATTAAGAATACTTCTACAATGGAATAAATGGATTAAGTTTCGTTATATATAGCATAAATGTTATATTAAACTAAGCCATTTTTCCCCCCATTGCTTGCTTCACAAGAGCCGGCAGCTAATCTAAAAGATATGACAACTTTTTTTGCGTGATAAGAATATTATAACATGCCTACGGGGATAGGACTCTAGTATAAATGGTGATTACCAAAAAGAGCTCGAAACAAAGAGACAGTCTTTCCGTAAACAAGCAATACATATCCTCGAAACTAACACCTATGCACGCTCACAAGTCGATGGAACAAAGAATTAAGAAATACAATTGGGATTTAGGAACAACATGTAACTTTGAAAAACACTAAGAATCCGTAGGCCATTGTTGGTGTTGGGCCATTTACTTTTTTGTTTTCGACTGATCCTGTATGAATCTCTAACCTTTAAGTACTTAAATTTTCATATAACAGCGTTGTACAAGTAAATGAGTATAATATGAGTGATCCATCAGTTTAAAAGGAAAACTTTTTAAGAAATGATTAAGTTTCCAAATCTTCCATCACTAAATTAAAGTATTATAAGAATGTATTATTTAGAATATCATTAGAGTTGGTCGCTTGATAATTTTTTTTAAAGACTTACTTTTGGTCATCCCCACCCCTCCCCACCCGCAAAAAAGAAAAAGAACATGTCAAATGAGCTCATCTACTAAGGAAATTTTATGCTCTTAATATTAACATGAAATTTATTTCCTTTCTACAAAAAAAAAATCAGTGAGCCATAAGCATTATTATACTTTCTTAAAGTTAAAGAATACTTCCAAAAAAAACACCAACAAAATAATTGCAGTCAATTTATGATTAGAGAGAAAATTATATACATGGTTTGCCAAATTACCTTGAGGATACGTAGTACACGTGAAACGCTTTGCTTGATCAACCGTTGCTTTATTTCTTTGCAATACATCAGTCCCACTGTTTCAACATATATTTCAGCATCCTCACAATCATCAATTTCAAGGCAAGGTAAACCAGGTTGCTGTCCTGTGAATTTATCGCCAAAGAAACTGCTATTTTCCACAAGAACACTCTTGTGAACACTCAACTTCACAGTAAAACCCTGCTTCCCGAGCAATACTACCTTCAGATCACTGGTACCAGGTTCTCCAAACTCAATTGACACCTTCCTTGGCAAATTTTCGATCTTGGGCCGAGGCGTGCTCTCAGGGATCAGTGTAGCATTAAGAACAGGTTTATCAGAACCTAGTTTCCTTTGATCATCAGGACCAAGTACTGACTTTGATGCGGCGGGTGATGCCTTTTTCTCAGTTTCTGGTGTTTGTTTCTTCTGAACAGAGTTCTTGGGTGCTGGAGGGGATAATTTAGGTTTGTTTAAAGGATTTTGCGTTTTGAGGTTCTTCTGAAACATAACAGGAGATGGACAGCACCAGAAGCCTTCTGGGGTTACCGCAATTGGAACATTTCTAATCTTAGTTTGACCCTGTTCTACCTTTGTAACTCTAATTTCAGCCATAGTTAACTAACTTTTTGGATTTAAACTAAAGTTTATGTGGCATCACACTGAAAACAAAGATGTGATCCCCAAAGGATTACAACAAGTACCTAAACTGAAAATTTTGAAATATACAAAAACTGAACAACATTACTTAAATCCAAACCCTAAATGGTCATAATTTCAACAGAAGATGGCCGATTTTTCACAAAGTTGCTTGTTATGCAACTTGGAACAACTGCAATCGACACCAGCTCCAGCTACCTAGAAGTTAGAAACCCTAATTCGAAGTTACAGCTAGGAATGAATTTTTTTTAAAAAAAGTAATCTTTAGTCAGCAAGAATGCAAGAACGTATAGTTTCAGATAATAATAATAATAATAATAATAATAATAATAAACTATCACCTCCATAAACACAACATTCAAACTATAAAGATTCCTTTTTCATAGGCCTAAATGAACCCCCATCAACATACGAAACTCAAATTCCAGATTCAAATGTGAGAATTTAAAAACTCACCTGCAAGAATTTCTTGAAACCCCCCAAAACAACAGTCACCAGCAAGAAACTGGAGAAAAAATCAGAGAGTTCTCTGAAACCCCTTCACTTTATCTATTTATATATGAACCAAAGAGCTGTGAAAATGATTGAACGGTGCTCCAATGTCAAGCATCAAGGGAACCATCAAGAGAGATTTTATAGAGTGGAATGATGAGAGCATATATAATATTTCAAGAAAGAACCAACTGACAAAAAAGTTAGAAGGGGGGGAGAGAGAGATATTATGGGTTTTGGCTCACTGGGTGTGTCTAAGCAATGCTTTTGATTTTTATGAGTGTGGGTCTGAGAGTTCCATGTCTTTGCCTCTGCAAAAAAATATTCTCTATTCTCTGTTCTCTCTCTATTTTATATATATATATATATATATATATATATATATAATACTAGTCTACTATATAATACACAGATGTGTACATATATTTTATATATATATATATATATATATCACACACAGACACAATTGAGTGAGTGGTGATCAAAGGAGAGATAGGGAGAGAGACAGGCATGCACTGTACTGGCTTCTCTTTCAATCTTGTTTTTGCTTTATTAGCTGTTTTTTAAATGTTTCTGTTGCTTTTTTCTTTGGCTTTTGATTCTTTATTGGGCTATCGTTTCAATTAAGGTTCTTTTAAATGACTGAAACCTCCTCGGGTATACATTAAATAACACTGGGGTTGGATAAAGTTGGATGATGGATTGCAGTTTAGACCGTGTTTGGAAAATGATATTTGATTTTAAAAGAAAGTTGAGCTAGACTGATGGATGAATGAAAAGGATATGGTGGGACTAGCCTTCGAATAACTGGTTCTCCAAACATAGTCCTACATTCCAATGCGTATGGTTGGGTGGTTCAAAAGAAAAAAGATTTAGTCGTGAGTAGGTTTGATCATATTGATTTGGTAACAACCAATTACAACTAAACTCGGAGATTACCTTATTCATAATCATAAGATGACCCAAACTTCATGAGCAGTAGCCAAAAATTTGTTAAACAACCCAACGAAAAAAATTAGATTTGACATATAGGAGTAGGAATTTTAGGTAGCGCTATTACGTACTAGGTCATGTATTTCATGCTCAATAAGAGGTAAAAATTAAGAATTATTATATTGCATATCCTTTTTACAGAGTCATGTTACATGTGCCGAGCAAGTATATTATAATTAGACACAATGACATGACATGCTAGAGTATTTTTTTTTATTGTGTCTAATGAGCTAAAAATATTGACGGCAAAAAGTTTGGATCTATTTAATGAAAGCCATGTGAGTTTTACTTGACTTGCTCATTGTGCTCTATATATTCAGTTCAATCTTGTCTAACAACCAACAAAAGAAAATTATGCATTCTCTCTCCCCCCAAGGAAATATATATGATGATTACAATTTACACGACTTTGTGGCCCTTACCGGATGTAGTATAACCAAAGGATCTAGTAGAAGATTTATGGCCTTATATGTTTCTGTAAGGTGTGAAGGAAGGAAGGATCATCGACAAAAATTCTTTTCCATTAGACCCTTTTCCTATTACTTATTCTTTTATAGGGAGGGAAAAATGGTGATAATGAGTGAAGTTATATAGTTTTTGAAATGCTAAAGAACTGGTGCTGGTGTGGCATGTTGGGCAGGCGTTTGCATAATTGAATTGATTCAAGTGGCACAAATTTACATAACAGACAGTGTGTGTGTGTGTGTATATATATATATATATATATATATATATATATATATATATATATATATAGAGAGAGAGAGAGAGAGAGAGAGAGAGAGATGACCAAATTAAAGTATAAAATCAAGCAATTCTGAATATAATTTTGACTAGCTGCTACTTAACTTTTTCTTTTGTGAATCATTCAAAACAACTATGCACAATGGGTTCCTTGCTGTACAAGTGCAATAATAGAGAGCTTGCAAATGATGATAGAGTGGGAAAAAGAGAGCACGTTTTGATCATTAATGGGTAGGGGGGGCTAACCAAATTAGAGAAAATAAAGCCAAAGCTGGGGACTAGCTGTTATATTGGTCCACCACCTACACCTAGCCCCTTCATATGATCTAATGATCTATCCTCCTCCCAACTCCTCGTGTGGGTACGAACAGCCCCTTTCCCACGTGCAAGCTTACCCAATATTTTAAATACTTATTTAAATACATAAATTTTAACTATAACTTATTTAACTCACAAATAAAATATTTTTGATTGTTAGAACATGACACGATTAATATAATAATATTTTGTGGTAAGAAGACATTCAGACATAGAAACTGTTTCTTCATTCTTTCTTTCTGTCTGTTCTCGTTTGAAATAAAATACAACAATATTTTTTTGTTAATTAATAGTTATTCGTATTATATTGGTTATTAATTCTGGCAGCACCAGTGGTGATCAGTTATGGATTCTTATCAGTTATAAGAATAATTGGATAAAAGCCAAGCGCAAGTTACCAGCATTAGCGCCTTTAATAAGAAATAATTTTAAGCATAGCATAGCATAGCCATACAAATTTTTTTTTTAAAAATGGTCATGCGAACTTTTCATCAGGATGCTTTCTAATTGACTAGTACATATCCATAGTGACTTCCCTAAGCATGAACTACTTTTAATTAAATAAATCAGCCAAAAATAGGCTTCATCGCCGTCTAAGCAGGTTTAAAAACCAGAGGTACAATCTACTGAATAAAACAAGTCGCACAAATTCTTGCAGCTAAACAGCCTCGAGCTTGGTGATGAAACTCCGCAGGTATTTTAACTGGCACAGAACAGACAACTGTAACCTGCTGTCGATAGTAGTTAGAGTACCACGAGGTTCACTTTCATAATCTTATCAAATAAGTGTTCTCGGATTAGGACACCTGCTCCCCCAATGACAGTTTGTGCACTAAATTTCCTTTGCTTCTTCTAGGTATAAACTTGATCAAAGGTTCAGTAAAGTTAACCTTTGCAGTTGGGAGCTCCACAATGGCATGGGCATCCTTCTCCAGGAAGAAGCTTGTAATGATAATCATATGTCAGCTCTTCACCAATTGCTATCTGCTCATAATATGTAAGAGAAAGGATACATGAGAATAGATGGGAAAGGTGAAAGAAATCAATGCTTGTGTTATTTTTTTGTCATCAGAAAGAGAAATGGCAGAAAAATTACTATCAGAAATACAAAGGATCAAAGCACGTGAATAAGCAATCAGGATCCACTTCATAAATGGTCATATACCAAATTGATCTTCAGCGTTCCAACACATAAAAACCTTTCCAACCTCAATCATAAAAGCACTGCATCTTAGAATTTATATTAATATTCACATCCACCATTCTGCGTCTTTTAGCATATGGATTGATAAATGATTAGGGAAACAGGGAACAAGTTTTCTTACATCTTGACCGGCATAGAGACCAATGTGCGCAAGCTGACAATCCATGCTTTCCACGAGAACTTGGTGATTAATGAGATTCGGCAAGCAGCTACAAGTATCATTATATAAAAAGAGTGAATTTCAAGCTCTCATTATGGTGAGGGAAAATTAGAATAGAATTGGATCAACTAACAGAACAAATGTGTCCTTTTCACTATATTCCTCCTTTTCTGGATAAAGCTACACTACCCTTTTTATACAAGTAGCTCCAAATCATTAGATACCAAGTCTATTTCAGACATGTGATAAATTATAAATTTAAATGAAAAAAAGAAAGAAAAAATAAGACCTTCTCACACAACTAAAAATTCTCCAATCTATAATTAAGAGAACCAAGAGGTGCATACATCAAAATCTAAAACCAGAGTACCAGTCAAACAACTAATACCAATTTATTGCACAGCTGTAAAATGATTTGACACTACAATTAAAAATTCACAACTGCACGGAATAAAGACGCAATGAGGGAGAATGTGTGGGAAACACAAGACTGGTGATAATTATTATAGACTTGGTTTCACACCGCAACTTTAAACACAAGTAAAAAACAACTTGAAGTATGGCTCAATGCTACAACTACCAAACCTAGACCTACTTATGTGCGCACACCTATATAACTGTCATGACTGTCCATGTAGCATGCTCATTTGAAAAGTAGAACCTTGCAATGAAATTCCCGGGTTCTATTGATTAAAAGAAAGAACATGGAATTAACAATAAAATAGTTTAGACAAAGTCAAGTGGATCCTAATTATTGAGGATTTAATTATATAGAAATGATAATTGATTTATTTATTTATTTTTAATGATAAGTTATATAGTGAGGGCAACATTGGTAAAGTTTGAGGAAATTTACAAAGAACTAGACAGTGTAGCAAAAACAGAAAAAAAAATATGAACAGGGAGGCACAGATATAGGTGGATAAGGGAGATGGAGTAGACCTCAGCAAATGAAGTTGCATGGGAGCATTGCAGTCACCCATGATTACAATAGTTAGGGTGGAGGAAAGGTGGACGTAGACAATCAAGGTTTCAAAATCTTGAGTAACCCATGCAACAGGGGAAAGCTTGGGTTGCAAATAATTTAAGGAGATGAGATAACAAAGCTACTAACTTGAAGAAGAAACTGAAATACTAATTTTATGGTTCCAACTGTTAACTGTCTCAAACATGTGACATATTAAGGATAAGAAACCTACAATCCTGCTATGCAACTCACTCCATAATATCCCATGAATGTATGCAGTTAGCCAGTTACAATTTTTCTTTTTTCCTGATTTTTTATTCGAATGAGGTGCACAAGCCAGGGATAATCAAATCCTAAAGATAACTTCAACTCAAATAACTGATGGTGGAAAAACTTATCTACTTTCCCAACCACCTGCCCCGCCGTCCCACCCCCAAGTGGGGTAAAAGAACTATGGACTCCCAAGTTTCTTATATAGTTCTTCCAGAGAATATTACTCCCTTCGTTCCAAAGCTAGAGATACAATTTGACTTTTGTAGTCAAATGACGACATATTAAATTTCAAATTAATGTGAATTTATCTAATTTTAGTTGATTATTATGATTGTATAGTATATAACAAAAACTAATATTCACAAAATTTATTTTATTCTAAACTTTTATTAGTCATACTTTTGTTTGTGGCATCCGGCTCGGAAGTTGCTTAACAGAACCGTCTATTACAACACTCCTGTCATCGCCAGCAGAAGACGGTCCCCGTATGTCCGGATTTCAAAAAAGAGCAATCTGCTGTATTCTTAACTCATGCCTGACCCGAGCCCAAAGAAAGAAATGGGGGTCAACCTCTTTCCCTCCAGAATATAAAGTAACAAACAAGACCAAAACTCCGTGTGGACTATGAACCAACAAAAAGAAGAATTCCTTTGAACCATCTTCCTTCCCTTTGTCCCATGCCTAACCAGACCCGATGGCTACAAGTGTTGGGCATACTCCACAATAAGGTATTGATCACTTTCGTACTCAGCTTTATAGCCATATATTTAACCGCCTTCTTAGGGCTAAAGTGAATTTATTTAATTTTAGTTGATACAATTATTATAATTATATAGTATATTTACAAAATTTATTTTATTCTAAACTTTTATTGGTCATACCAATTTTGAAATTTAATATGATGTCATTTGATGTCAAAAGTCAGATTGTTTTGGAACAGAGGGAGTATGATATTGGCGTCCTAACTATTCTGATTTCTGGGTGAAGGTTCTCCCATTTGATGGGTAAGCATACTATAATAATTAGTCAGGCTACAAAAATGGAATTCTGCAGCATAAAATCCAAAAATGTTGATTGAGAAAAATCTTCTTTCACCTGTGATTAATGTATCGTGAAACATTTCCATAATTTGTGGCATCAATTACATATGGGACCTGCTCCTCAATTAATCTGCTCATGTCATTACTGTGAGCATCAATCTCATAGAAATAGCTGCAAACTTCTCCACCATACCTGATAGTCCAAAATAATTCAAAATCCGATGAGAAAAAATAATCACTAAAATAAATGTGATATAATTTGAACAAGTTCGGACAGACAGAATTTCAAACCTATTGCGCCTCTTGGTTGCTTCCTGCTCATCTATAACCTCTCCTATATACTCACATACAAATGTACCACGCAGAATCGGTTCACCTGCCCTGACTGCCCAACCCTGCAAGTCAATACGGCAAGAATGAAAAGTAATATGCTTTAGAATCACATATTATTATTTTTTTGACAAGTTTTAAAATCCTTACCATTATTTTTTTGACAAGTTTTAGAATCATAAATAAATGAACACTGTTACCTTTTCCTCAGTTTTGAAGACTTCCAATTTCACTCGTACCCCATTCTGCAAAACTCTGTTCTGACAGGATCTACTGCAGTTGCACTTCTCATTGCATTCATAGACTAGGTAACCCTCCTGCCCGATCAATACCAGTTCAGGTAAATGATAGAAGGTTTATCATAAAGAACAAGCATTATAAATAGATAGCAACTAACAAGAACCCAAATATGACGTTCCTGCCACAGCGGACAGGAAATTTTCAGTCTCGAAATATGGAAGGATCTAAGCTTTTGATTTCTGGGCCAATGACATGCTAGATATAATTCAATCACATGCTTTCCAGGAAATCAATCTCGAGAGGATTCGGATATACCCATCAATTACCAGACCAAGTGAGTGCTCCGATTACGTTTGATGTAATAAAACAAACGGATAATCAATACATTTACTAAATTATTTCAACCAAGTGGTAATGAAAGAGGTAGTTAATTATTGTATCAGATGAACCCATTTTTGCTGCATGACTGCCTTGCACAAAATAAAAATAACCTTCTGGCAGAACATGAAAATTATGCATTTAACTCATCCTTATATCTATTCAATTGGTTATGAACATAGAAGATAAAAACTAATAATCTGGTATGTATAGCATTTCAATTATTTTAGTAACTAAAATAAAACATATATCAAGCGGCAAGCCTAGGGGAGGCCATTTCCCCACTGAAGTTTAAATTTTGATCAACACTACAGGGATATAACACGAATTTTGCAATAACTAATCCATATACTCCCTGTTATTGGAAATTTTGAGTTTCTAATTAAGTTGCCCCCCAGTGTAAAATAAAAGTTAGAAGATGTTACTGTTACCCATGTGATAAGATACAAAGTACTGGTTACACATTTGCTAAACAATGATTTTATTTATTTTTTACTCTAACTATTTCTTCTAATCAAAACATGTGTGTGTGTTTTAAAATCAGACAATTAATTACATCAACTAGAGCATTTAACTTTTTGCTACACTTAGCTTTTTAATTTAAGTAATATAAAAAAATTGTCATAGTTATTTAAGTAATATAATTAATTTAACACTTAGTAGTCTATATTTTAATTTTACAAAATATACACTGAAAAATTATGGATGTGTTCTAAAATGAGGTATAATTATTGATTCCCAACTTATTTAGAGCTTGTGACATTAATGATCAAACATATTTTTTGATCAAGTGCCTAGCTTCTTGTTATTTTTACCTTTGGGCCATGGCAAGAAAATGTTTGAGGTCCTCTCTTATGTATGAATAAGTAATGTAATACCTCCGTCCAAAAAAAAAGGCCTACTATTTTGTTGACTTTTTTTATTAAAAAAAAGATATTAAGGTTTGTAGAGTACACTCTTAGACATAACTTTTTCCTATAATAAATTTAAGTCGTCAAAGTGTGATATTGAAAAAAACCATTAAAGAAGTTGTCTAAGTGTGTATATACAAACCTTAATATTCATAAACTACAAAAAAAAACGAAAAAGTAGACTCTTTCCTGGACAGAGAGAACATTTATTATCTTCTATTAACGCACTTACATTTGAATATTTTTATTTGCTGCAATCCTACTCATAAAAGAATATCATAATTCCTTTGGATCGTGACTATGACCAAGTATTTATACACAAATAAAAGTAAGGATATTTACAACAACTATGGTTGAAACTAATCAGTGATACTGATTATGTTTTTAGCCCTTTTTATAGTGTCCCTCTCTGGGTTTTTCCTTTTCTCTTTACTCCTTACTCTTGATTTGCTATTCCTCATTATCTGTGGAATTCATTTCAGCCTACCCCAAGCTAGTTGGGATAAAAAGGTTTTGTTGAGTTGAATTGATTATGGTTAAAAAAAACTAGTCTATTAGGTGAAGCTAATCAACCAAGGAAAAAATCCTTAAATCCTGTGTGTCAACTCCACTATCAAATAGCTTAACCTAAGTGAACTTCTTTGTACTCCAGTTTAATTGCTAGAAAGTAAAACAATTAAAGTCGGCTCAAAGAGTCGGCGGTAAGTGTTGTCGAGAAAGAGAGCTGGTCACGGGGGAAAGTACCATCAAAATGTTGATAAAGCAAGAAGTCTGATTCACTTTTATATATGTACAGGAATTTCTGTTTCATTAAATAAAGAGTAGCACTATCATTTTCCACAAAATATGACGATGGAAAAAGTAGGCTACAACAACATTATTAAAGTTGTTGTCTTATATTAGTAAACTAAACACATTATCAAAGTATCTTTACCTCCAAAATGATTCGGCCTTTCTCATCATAAGGGAACCTGCCATTCATGGGTTTTCCATATATGTCCTTTGCATCTTCGTAGTCATTATCAAAAAGGTACACATGATCACAGGTTCCAGAGGAGCATGTTGAATGTGCACAAGCACATCCTAACTGCAAACTCTGCAACTAAAATAAACTAATCAATACATAAAACATCAAAAAAGTAAACATTAATTAATAATCCACAGGAAATTAGACTCTAAAAGGCAGAAACTAACCAAATTATAAAATCAAAGCAATACATATACATGGTTTTCAAATAGATTTACTGAAATAAAACTGTTATCTGGTCTAATAAAGTCAACTTTATCCCAAGGAGGGAGAAAAAGAAGGGTCCCATTCAAGTGCTAGTGGTCAGGTGATGTGGACATGAACAGATGCATTCCCCATTCAATAAGAACTTAAAATATCCAACTCATGATACAAATACATAAATACTTGAATAGTACTGGCTGCTTGAAGGTACCTCTGCCTCAACACCAAGGGTTTGATAAAGCAATGGTTTCATTACATATGTAAATCCCTCCCAAGGCATAGAGTATGCAGTAGTTAGACTATCAGAACCATCTTCAAGGACAGGAAGAGAACCCAATAGATTTTCATCCACTACACAGGCAATTGAAACTGATTCTTGTCCAAAGCTTATGTCGTCACACAAGATAATGGTTCTCAGTATAGGTTCTTGTCTGAAGTGCCTCGAATCAACGACATAATGGCATTCATCCATTTCCCACTCAACAATCATAGCATCCGGAGAGAGTGTAGATATGGGTCTCACTACATCTGAGTGGGGAAATAATGGAGAGACCTGAGGCTGATCTGTGATTCGTTTACATCCTTTAGGACAACTAAACCCCTCTTGATGCCAATCGACTAGAATATTATGTTCACTGCAAAGTTTGGCTGCCTTCAGGTACATACGTTCAGGCAAGATTCCATATTTCTCCTCCAGCAAGGCCTGAAGGCTTACTTTACAACAAGCAGATCGAGCTAGTGACAAAACCTCGAAGTTACTAGGCCGTGGTTTTGTTTTTGTAATCTCGGAGAACAGAATCCTTGCCACAGCTGAGCATTGAGATTCTGTCAACCTACCTAGACTGTCTACCTCAGTTACATGAGATTGCACTTTTAGTTCCTCATTGCTAATTGAACTGGATAACTGGATGCTTTTCTTTATACCTGCAACAACCCTGTTCCGTACCTTATATGAAGCTGCTCCCAAACCTTTTTTAAATCTAGAACGGTTAAGTCTCCCTGATTTTAGTTTATAAGCATAAAATCGAGTGCCTCTCTTTGGAAGGCGAGGACCAACTGGATTTGCCCCCATATGAGCAGCTTGATGATGGCGACCAAGATCAGGTAGCAAATCAAATTTAAAGCCACAAAACTTGCATATGAACTTTCGTAAACCACCTTGATACTCATAGTTAACATTCTCCACACCTGATTTGCCAGGCTCGAGTTTGTGAGAAGAATCTTCACCAAAAGATATCAGCTTATGCTGTTGAACAGCGCTAGGCAGACTGAAAGTAGAAGGATGAACTGAGAGTACATGTGACCATAATTGTTCAATATTCCCAAAATGGCTTCCACAAGGAATGCACTGGAGTAGCATACACTGTTCAACAAATTTTGCATGGTGTCTCTCCTGCACATGTGATTCAAGTACTTTCTTGTTAGTAAAATCATCCAGGCAGATGGCACACGCATAACCTCTGAAAAGCCATTGTGCTTCCTTTCTATGAGTGTTCATCCAGTGTTCGCCAAGTGATTGGTCATCACAGAAATTTTGTGAGCAAATTTTGCACTTAATCACTTCTTCATTGTCATGGTCACTTGCATTAGCTATAGGGATCTGAAACTGTTCTACAGAAGAAAAATTTTGGGTTTCTTTGTCAGCGGTGAAGCCCCAAATCCTTTTAAGTCTGTCTTTTTCACTAAAAACCAACTTCATCAGGAATTCTCCGACACTATCATTTTTAGAAGCTTCAGATATAGCCCATTGGAGTTGAATTTCCTTAGGAACTGGGTTTCTGAGGGAAAGGATACTTTTGAATAGCCTGTAGAACAGTTCACATGCTTGGTGTAAATGCAATTTTTGCTCGCGTGAGTAACAAACCCTCAGAAGATCCATAAACACTTCCTTAGAAATTATCCTACTCTTACCATTCCTGGCACGTTTAAGCCAGCTTGGTAGGTGTTTTTCACAGTATAACGAATGTCGCTTGGGACTTTCCAGACAAGGGTCACTGGCTTCCTGGGAACAGGAACCAATGCAATGCAGCATTTCAGTGCCATTATCCTCTTTCCTCAACTGCTCAGGCATCACAATTAAACTTCTTTCATTGAAGCCTTCTCGACCCATGACTGAGATTGGATCTACTTGAAGAGGAGTTTCAGCTTCTCCAAACAGTACAATATCTTTGCAGTTAGTAGTCTCCGATCTGTGTATACTCTCCTCATGCTTTCTCTTAAGTTTGTTATCGGGTGAATTCAACATCAACCTTTGATCAATTTGGGGTCGGTGTTTCTTGCAAAAAGAAGTACTAATTAGAGCACGATGCTTGCATTTAGTACCAAGAACAGTGTTACCTTCGCACATCTGGGCATCAGAAGTAGATGCTTGTACTTTCGCGGAGTTGCCAACAAAGCGGGAGGCCAAATGTACACAACAGTAAACATCACCATCATTAGCCCACCTCACACATTGCCTTCCCTTGGATTCAATAAAAGCTATGCACTGCCGATTCTTACTCCCAGAATCCAAGGAGTTTGTATCCCCTCCAATTATAGGAGTAATGACTAAATCTTTGGTCGTCTGAACGACCTCAGGAGTTCCAGCTTCAATCACAATCTCACCCCATTTATCAGCTTCATTGCCAGTGGAGTTTGACTGAACAGCTCCCTCCAGAGAAACTTCGGCTCTAGAAAGCTTGACGTCTGAAGTAGCAGCATCAAAAAATTTAGAGTCAGTCTCAACATTGATAGACCGATGTGAACACTGGGTTCCAACCTGTAAGGTATGTGCCTCAGCACGACGAACTACCAGCTTGGGCCTCTTCCTGCTTATCTGAAGCTCCACTGCTGAAGGACTATCATTATATTGCTGTTCCATAGCTCCATTATTGGCTATGGGATGTGACATTGAAAACGATTTCATAACCTCCTGTTTCCAGGTCTTCCAATCAGAGTTGAACTCCGGCTGTGCATCTCCATTAAAGAGCAAGTGTACTTTGTTCCACATAATAGAATCAACTAACTCCTGAATTAGAAGAAAAATATCATTAGCTAGTGACGGGGATCACATGATTCAATTCAAAAGCATAAGGGTCAATTCATTGTCACAGGTATGATGCACAGGATATATAGCATCGTCATCTTTTCTCTCTTTAGGAACACAGGAAAATCATCAGCCCAATTAACAAAATTCAAGTATTATATTATTAAAAAACTAGCATCCCTGTTCTTCTAAGACAGACCTCCAAGATTTAGCTACTCAGCAATATAATCAAAAAGGAATAAAATAAACCATGGAGATTTCAAAGTAATTGTGGCCGGACTGCTTCTAGCAGTGGCCACGTCTCAAACAGAGTGATAAATGATATATATCTCCCACCCTCCACGACATAAGTATCAAAAAAATGCCTCTAAAAGGATGACTTAAGTATATCATTTTGTATCAATGACAATAGTACCCTCAAGTAAGTGGGGCCCATCACATTCTCCTCTAAACTATGTGGGGTGCCTATTATTTTATATCTAAACATCACCATTTAGTACTTAAGCAAAGCCATTATATTATATTTGAAGGGTAAAATTGTAACATACATTTTATTCTTTCCTCAAAACTAGTTTCGTTAACATGAATGAAAATTGTACTTGTGTCATCCTTCAGTTGATGGAGGTAGTATATATTTCTAGATAAAAGAAGTTTTATTATATAGAAAAGTGAGCACAGAGAGGGAGGACAAGGAGACCTCCAAAGAACTTGATTAAGGCACCACTTGTTAATGCTTTCATAAACTATTTTGAGAAACAATAAAAGTAACTTCTTCATCTTTCCCTTCTTCTGCATTTTGCAATGGAGAGAAATGAGTATAAGAACAAAACTACAATGAAATAAATGCAATAAAGTGATTTAATCACCTAGGCAATGCACCTATGGTTTCAATGGAAACGAATAGAGAACAAAATGAAGGGCAACAATAGATGGTCAGGCATTCAACTCGAACTACTTATTGTCAGTTAGAAACCCAATATTGCAACACTAAAGGTTGTAGTAGCCCTAGTAAACTGTATTTCAACCCAACTGCTGTAAACCAGGATTAAGTTTGATCATGTTCAATTTGTTGTTCAGTTAGACAGAAATAATTAAATTCTAAGCACATCTGGCTGCTCTTTTGCTGCAATATCCACAGACCAAATTCATATATTTTTGTGATCATAATTAAAATAAGTGATAAGTTGTCTTTAAAAAATATAATATATGTGTATATATATGAGGTTGATAAGAGGAGAAGGATTAATAGAAATCAAGTTATCTATACATAACTAAAATGCTTAGAAAATAAAATAAGTAGCATCGTCAAGAACCCAGTTCAAAGTTCCCTATATGGCATGTCCAATGTGAGAAAATTATTGTACTTCAACATGGACCCAAGACAGGAAAAGGATGCCAAAGGCCTTGTAACACAAGTAAACCCAACCATAAATTATGGTTTGATATTACCACACACTCCAAGAAACTAAAGTTAAAAGTCCCAGCCCAACGGGCAGAGTTGTATCTTCCCAGGTGTAGTTCGATGGAGACAACGGCAGACTGAAGTCAATAAGACAAAGTGGTGGTGTTGATAGGATGGATAGTGGTGAAGGTGAGACATTCGTAGTGTTAGCAGGGTGATAATTGGCACTGATGGTGTAGTTAACTTTGTTTCACTATAAAAATAACTTTTTCCCCTAGGTACAGTATATATTCAAACAGTGAGTTGCAACCCAACAGTTTCTGCACACAAGGAGCAGAAAGCATTAAAATAATAATTAATTACAATGGGCCGGTTAGTTTCAGCTTATTATCTTTCTTATTGCAAATTTTGGTAGTTTGTTTCAGCTTATTTGGGTATAAAAAAAATTGCGGATAAGCAATAATCTGGCCAGGGCAACTTTTTGGATTATTTAAAAGCTACTTATCTGAGTTCATATATTTTGGACTGTTCTATTCCCATACTATAGTAAAGCCAAAAGAAACCATAAATATTATTAAAATCATCATTTTCCACAAAATTAAAACAATTCTAGAAGTTATTTCAGCATATATATTCAGCTAATACAAATACACCTTCTGATTATTTCAAAATTTTCACTTATAAGCAATTATAACCTGAGAAAAAATTATCTTTTCAGCAATTATCTTCAGGCTTCAGCTGAAACAAACAGGCCCGATGTGGACCATTAGAATTCAATTAGCAGATTTCGAGCATGCATACTAACTATAACCATTTGATTATTTTGACAAATTAAACACCAAAGGATCTTCAGTTGAAGAAATAAAAAGTAAGAAATCATAAATATTATACAAAAAATAAGCAGCCAAGCTCAGGCATGTACCTCCTTCAGCATTCCAACAGATTCTGCACTATCAGCATTCTGGCATCTTTTCACCCAGGACTGCAAAGAGTTTTGCGACCAGTAAGAGCTTAAGTAGCACTGCATTATCACCTGTCAAGGTAAATAGTAGTGTTTCCTATATTAACTAGAAAATTATAATTTGAAGAGAGAAAAAAAAAAGTAAGCACAGAATAAAACCACTGTCAAATTCGAGATAATAACTTCGTGAGAACAGACTATTACAAGTAACATAAAATTTGTTAAAAATATCCGAGATAGGACTCAAAATTTACCTGTACATAGCTATCAAAAAGACAAAAGTCAACAACTTAGATCGTAAAACACTGAATGCCACTTTGGTGATAAAACATCTTCATATCTATTCCATTAAAATATTGAGTACATTTGGACTTTCCTGATCATAACCATGTTGTGTATAAAGTACTCCCCCCGTCTTGCACTGAATGTCAGAAGTGATTTTTATTTATGAGGTGAAAATGATAGCAGAATAACTCTAAATGACTCCATGATATTTTTCATAATAATTGAATTGTTCCCAATACCTTTTATGGTCAAAATTCAATCAATTGGGGTGGGGGGAAATACAATCATTTAAAGTGAATTTTGCAATCATTTACTGGAAAAACTCCAACTGTGACATTCATTGCTTGACAAATATTATATACACAAATAGGCTTTTATCATGACCAAGGATTACCTATAGACTCGGTAATATCCAAAATAAGTATGACTAAATTTGAATTTTCAGTGTAAGTAACTTTACACAACTATGAGGATTAGTGAACATCAAAGTTCAAAACCTATGACAGACAGGAGATGATGTTTCAGTAAACAATAAAAACTTGTATTCAACCTCTTACCAAGAACAATATTCTAATATTTGCTTTTAGCTTATAATTCAAAATCTAATGCATGCAAATCAATAAATCACTACAATCTCTATTCAAAGCTGCTATTGCCCAGGTAATTGTAACATGCTTGGGCTGTGAAGCGCTAGAAAGAAAATTTTTCTTCAAAAGGGTTGTTTTTGCAAAAATTAGGGTTGTACAATCAAGCCCTTGCAGCAACTTTTCCATGAGTACCAATACTATGTAATGAACTCTATAGCCATCCCAAAGATATACCTAAGGAGCCACCTTCAATACTCAGTCTCTACAAAAGGTTTGTAAATGAACACAGGAATCTAAATTAAATTATGGATTAAGAGACAACCAACCCATATAAGCTATTAATCAAGACCAAGATCTATAAAATGAGAATTTATACTATCAGGTAATTTCCAAATAAGGATACTTGGGATAACACCAAAATCTAATTTGACTTGGGTAGAATTACTCTCTAGCTAAAAGATAAGTAATATTTATCACTATGTCCAACTAAGAATAATATTCAAATGCAAATATATACTAAAAGGTTCATCATAATTAACTATATTAGACTTTTAAATCGCCATACCCTGAAACTTACCTGGAAAAAAGAAACCTACAAAGCATGGTGATGGGAAAATATGAAAATAAATAACCAAATATTTGTATTTCACTTTTATCTACAAGGGAGGGAGTTTACATTCTGAAGTTTCAAAAGCAGACTTCCAATATCAGAGTAATCTTTACAGCAGGAAGCCTCCATTGCAAATTCCTTCCAAACAGTCACATTGCGAGCAGTCTTTATCAGAGCCTACACGAGTTTGATTTAGTCACAAGTGAGAATAAAGATTAAGGAAAAGACAAAGGAACAAGGAAAAGGAAGAATGAATGAATGAATAAAAACTCAGCTGCACTCACAAACCTCACTATGTAATTGATTGATGATATTTATGATACTAACAGCAAGCTTTTGCATGATAAACCGGCGGGCAACTGTCAAATCTTTAACCATTTTCACTCCAACTTTGTGTGTCCTATATGGGATGGGCTCTGGAAATTCATTTATTGGACGGACGAGAAGCACATCTGCCCAAGAATAATTTCTTGTGCGGGGGAAAAATATAACAAGATACTTTTTGCGGTCATGAGTAGGCTTCACTTTCAAAGTTGATAACAGCCAGTCAGCCCTTGCACATCGGATTCCTGCTTGCCACATCCCTCTCCACTATAATAGAAAAACAGGTATATTAAGGCGTAAAAAATAAATAATATCACTACATATTACCATACTTTTTGCACATGATAATTAAATGTACAACAACAAATGATCAAAGGCATCCCATAGAAATAGACATGCATTAAAAGTTGTGCGTATAGGAGACAGATGATGGGATAATCCTGACAGTATTCTGAACTAACTTGCCTTTCAGTTTTACCATTTCAGTACGACACAAGTCCTGAAAGGTGGGGCTGGCTTTCAATGCTACCCTGCTAGTCCTAAGGATGAATTTTCTTAAGACAGTTTAAATCAACCGTACACCAGTACCAACTTCATAGAACCACAAACTCATATACATGGTGAACAGAAGATAAATTAATGCAGATGATTTGCAAAAGAGAAAATCTTGTGAAAGAAATGGCTCCATAAGATCTACCTTGACCCATACTGCCATGGGTTCATCTTGCTCAAGCCACTTGAGTTCTGAAAGCGAGGAGGTCCCCACCCTGTTGCTACTTGGCAATCCACTTCCAGTAGTATCCATAGGTATCTGAGAGCCCTCAGAAGCCAGGCTATCTCCAGTGCACTGATCCTGTGAATCTTTGGAATCATGGAGATCACAAGAGAATTTTTGTCCATCCACATCAGAATCAAAATAAGAATCTACATTATAATGCCCTGATGCAGGTAATTCATCAACTGTCAATCGACCTCTACCCTGTTCAAATTGAGATCCTTCCACATTAAGCGCCAAGTTATCCACCTTAGCATCTGTCACTTGAACTTCTCCATGATCAATGCAGTTTGATTCTCCATCACATACAAAAGTTGTTCCAGAGCCTTGTTGAGGGCAATCAGATTCTCCAGCGTAATGTACATTAGAACAAGGAAGCACTTCCATAATTTTAAACTAGATCTTTAAAAGGCATGTCCATATAATCAGTCAAATCCACTCAATTCTCCTGTAAGGACAAGTCTAAACCATTTGGAGGATCAGAAAAACATAGATGAAATAGTTACCTGCTTTGCAACAATCAGGGACAGATCTATATACAGAATAAGAGAATTTTCTTTTAGTTCTACGTCCAAGTCAAAGTAACATATTTAACCATGTACATAACATAAGTGTGCATGAACTCCATATGCTAACAAAGAAAATATAATAATGTGTAACATACTCCCTCCCATTCTTTTCCTTTTGTGATGTCCCAAAACGGTCGCTTCCACGGAGGAGGCAGCTGAGCGTTTTCTGATTCCGTTGGTTAGTTCAAATCTGGATGAAATGGCTGGATATATAACTACTGAACGCTAATCATTAATCTAGAATTTAGCAACCTTTTTCCCAATCTTTTGGGAAGTATTTTTAAAAAGAATAGATAAAAATGTTGGATATATATAAATGTTACTCAGTTACCCATTTAGATAGATAGAAAACTACTCATCGCGACTAATTTTGGGTCTCAATTTAGTTGTTCAATTGAATGCTTTTCAATTTGGCGGGGTCCATAGGGATTAGTTTTGGAATGTTATTTCATTTTGATAATTTCTTAATGTGCGAGCGAAAATCAATGATGTGACTAAAGTGTGATAGAGGGAGTAGTAATTAGTGAAAAATCCCAAGTATCATAATACTTAAAAAGTACAATAATTTAACAGAAAATTACTAAATAAGTAGAGGAAGATTGAATATTCATATCATGCTGAATGTCTTGTTTCACCATTTTATGTTTCTAGCATTGTGTATCATGAACTGTTTTGTCTAACCCATCTTTACAATGGATTTTACTGATCCACAATTTACTCAAATGCGTTGATAACATTTTAAATTATCTACGATGATCATGAATTTTACAACAAAAAAATATAAATCCCAATACATGCGTGCAGACATACAAATTGCAAATTTAGGCCTATAGTATTGCTTGGCTCAACTTAAAAAAAAAAAAAATCAATGCCAAAGTTTTCAATAGAAAAGTAGACTGAACCAAAGCACAAGCAGTCTGTTTTAACCAAATATGAAATGTCGTGTATCACATAATCAAATTTCTAATAGAAACGGACCAAAATCACTATTGTAGGAGATTTATAAATGTTTAGTATATCTCTTACTTGTGCATTAGGTGTTCTAGAAAATCAGATGCTATCACTTACAAGTTGGTTCACAACATGAAGTTGTATGATTTCACCATCAAAAATATCATTAAATTGTGAATTATTAAGTATGTGACACCCCTAACCTCCGCACCCCACCCCACCCCACCCCACCCCACCCCAAAAAAAAAGATTTACTTTTTTAGTGATTAAAGAAAAGATGAAATTGTTAGCAAGTCATTAATTAACCTAACCCCGCAGAGGGAAAAATGTACTCAAAATGTTAAAGAACTCAACCTAATAAAGTTATATTATATGATATTGCCCTAGAGAGAGAAAAAAATATAGTGAAAACAAGCTTAATAACTTAAATGGACAAACTAGTTCAAGGAAATACATGGATGTAACTTGAGATGAAATTTTTTACAACTCAGTAAACATAGTCATCGAAAATAATTAATTAACCTTCACCAGTTCATGATATCAAATTTTGAATCTAACCAAGTGAAAGTAAAAGAGGCCAACAATATCTCCACAGCATCTTTGCAATTTGACAATCAAATCAACAGCCACATGGAACATATAAAACCCTGGCCCTGTGTATATAGGGTTGTACGATTTATTTTTTGCACGCTTGCTAATACTGGTTTAAAACTACAAAAATTAAATAAATTTTGATGTGTAAAGAAGAAAAAGGAAATTTCATCAAAATTGGTTTATTTATATGTATATAGTACGTATCTGGAAAATAGTTGTTTATAAGGATAGACCCCTGACATGCAAAGACTGTAGCTTTCTGCAATAAATTGTGCTTCATAGCATAACACCATCAATTTTCAGAACCATTATAATCAAAATTGTAGCTGTCATTGCATAGTAACTGTCAATTAAAAGGTCCAAGTTAACAAAGCCAACAAATTAAAATCTCACATTATCCCAATCCATGGAATTATATAATAAAGATCCCAAAAAAAAAATTAACAAGAAATCCAAGACTCCACCGTAGATCATCAAGGTCTAAAACATGGCTCAACGGAAAGCTCAGACTGGTGTGACCTAGAAACAAAAAGGTGGGTCCAAATCAAAAATCCCCCACCATTGACCTATGTACCAAAATCAGAATCAAAGAAACGTTAAACCCATATAGAATAATTAAACACATAAACAAAGACGATTAATTTCAATTTTCCCCTGTAATTGGGTAGCACTTGCTAGTGTTTTTCTTTATTTGGGCATGGATAATTTTTGGGGTTGAAGGCGGGGAAGCTATGGTCACAAGAACATGACTACACACATACATATATAATGTATATTTGAAGTATGTTACATATATATATAAAATAAAAATAAAAAGAAACCATGGCATGCCTAATTAGGGGAAGAAATTACAGATAAACTAAAGAAGTGATGTATAGAGAAATTGTGGGTAATGTACCTTTTGCACTGAAGATCAACTTTCCCATTGTTGTGTAACTTGTTTTGGTATAATAATACAATAGAAGAGGTGATTGATTTTGTGCTATGTTGGGTTGGGGTCTATATTTTTCGGAGTATTTATTTATATATATTTTGGTGTGTGTTTTTTCTGGCACCTCGGCGTTATGTATTGGTATTGGTACTTGCTAGTTGTAATAGACGGATGATTTTGTTTTTCCAAGATATAGGTTTAGTCCCGGTCCAAAACCTAAGCGCAGAGAGAGAAACAGAGGAACACAGAACAATAGGTGTGTCATATGTCATAGGATACTTCTTTCAGCCCATAAAAATAATTTTATTTGTAACTTTTTTTTCATATTTATACTCTACATAAACTATACTATTCATATTTATGATTATTTTTCGGAAAATAAATTTGTTTTAGACAAATTACACCCATTTTTTTGTGAAAATAAAGAGTATAAAATTGGTGGCCACGACTCTGATTAAATAAACAAATGACAAGTATAAATGTCGTGCTAATTTTTAGTAAATGGAGAGACGGGAAAAAATTTAATGCAAAGATGATATCACACCATCATATATGATATATTTATCTTATAATAAAGCGGTTCTTTTAAATTATTTACGTCAGTGTCATGTTTTTTTCTCTTTTTTGTTTCTATAAGTTTAGTTATGTTATTATTTTATTTTTTTACATTAATTTTTTTTATCTTTCTATTTTATTTTTCAAATTTTATAAGTATTTAATTTTTTTTCACGTAATTTATACACAACGCATGTGTCACCATATGCTAATTTACATAATTGATGAGATAAAAAATCATATAGTATTTATTTCCTATAGTAAGTAGAGACCCTATACGTTTTTCTCTTTTTTACATATATATAGATCTTTGTTACTCCTAGCATTCATTTTTAAAAATGAAATTTTAGTCAAAATATAAATTAATAAAATGTGATTAATACGTTTAATTGATTGAATTGTCCCAGTGGTATGACTCGCCTCATGGTATCAAGTTAAATTCTTTGTGACAGTAAGGAGAGTATGTGGTGTGTGTCAATGTAGCAAATATATATATATACACGAAAAAGAGGGGAAATCTCTCTAAAAAAATGACTATAATGTGAATTTAAATTGAATATTTTTTTAAGAAAGGGCATCAATATGTTTTCTTAGTAATAATTAATGGGGTTGTGTATAATAAGAGTAAAATAATTTATTTTTTTTGTACTAGTCCTAATAATTAATTAGATGTATATGTTTTTTTTTTGGCCCAAAATTTTGTTATTTGCAGATGGCGTGAATAAAGTCCACGGAAGGTCTAATAATAACCAACGGGGTTCTCAATCAATAGGGTGATGTTATTTGGATCCGAATGATTCCAACCAAATCAACATTTAGACTTTTGTCCCATTACTAATTGGGCCTTTCAAAAACGGGTTGGACTAGTAGGGTGGGTCTTTTGACACATTTTCCTATCAACCAATATTTTAGTATCATATCAATATATAATTATGTAATTTTAAAATTTTCATTACCAATTTTTTAAGTTTTGTGAATGCATCATTTTATTATTAATACTAATATATACTAGCGCATTTGATACAACTAGAGTCACACAAAAAACAAAATTAACAAAAAGAACAGTTAATTGAAAATAGAAATTATTATTTCTACAAGAAAATTTACTCGTATACATGGTTTTCATTTACTATTCATGTCAGATTAGACTTATGAAATTATCAAATTTCTTTGTAAAAATATTAATTTATGTTGAAAATATGTTATATAATAAGTCAAGAGAGGATCATGTAATCAGATTGATTTGGTTGATCATACAATTATTAAATATAATTATCATATTAGTCATAAATGGAGTATTGGAAAAGTCTTTTAATCTAATTCAATTAGATCAGCATTAAAAGCACTCCAAATTGAATTGATATATACTTCTAATCAATTATTCATATTCTTTAGTAATCATCTTTTCATATTTTAAGAAATACTCAAAAATTTATGTGCATTTATGTATACAATCATTTATGCGGACCCGATTACTATGAAGTCAACTTCATGGTAAGTTGATCGATTGACTAATACATTGTTAACACGAAGAGAGATCACCTCCAAAATGCTGCGACATCAGATCTTTATGTTAATTAATCGATTAAAGTTAAATTTATGCTAACCAACCACTATCCATTTATGCAATTATAAATAACAAGTGACCTTTGACAACATCAAATCTATTTTTTCTTCCGCGTTGTGCACAAGTATTTAATAAATAATTGATATTATATTTAATGTTATATATAATTATTTTTTTAATATTTATACATAACTTTAAAACAATTTATATTAAGAAATGAAAATAAAGATGGCGTTGTTCTTTAATTTTATTGTCAACTTTTCTTCTTGAGCACGCTCACTCCCCCTCAATTTTTTCTCCTTTCCCAAAAGAAGTGGAAACATTAGGTAAACCGTAAAGTGATCTAGTTACAAGAGTTAAAAGTTAGTCATAAATATTGTTCTATTTGTTAAATTAATTTAAATAAAATGTCAAACGTGTTCGATCCTCATTGGTACAAGACAATTATAGGGGTTCTTTATTTTATGAACTAGTAGTATATTATGGAGTACAACAGACATCATCATCATGTTAAAGTTGTTGATCCGGTCATGTTCCCGAAAGAAGTATGGAGGACCCATAGATTTTAGTACTATTAAATGGAGTAATGAACAAATTAAACATTTTATAGGTGAACATTATCATCATGTATTAAAAAAATAAAAAATCCATTCGAAAAAAATCAAGATTCGGGTTTACATAATTTTCTATTTTGTAATTTTCGGGTGCCTTTTTCTATTTTCTTTTACTCGTGTAGTCTGTAGCATCCAACATATATATAATTGGCATTGACTTGCTTGTCCTATTGCCTTTGGAAAGTTGGCCTTTTCCGTCTATTTGTTGGGATTCTACGCCTTCCTCTCCAATTACTTTCTAGTATAATAGTAGTATAGTAGTATACCCTACCAGTATGAGTCTTTTTCATAAGAGTTAAAGCTGTATTAGTATTTATATATATATATATATATATATATATATTCCTTAATAGTAATAACAATCGTCAAAAATTAATAATAAAATGGAAAAAATTACACTTTTATCCACATATATGTGGGGATTGTGTGCCTAATCATAAATTTCGTAGGGTCATATGCCATGAGACAAATCACAAGGATAATAAAGTGCCATTTGTGAAATTATGTATATAAAAAAAACTCAGTAAATGAATAATGAACTCTGTTTCTAGGTAGGTTACATAAAGACAAGAAGAGGAGCTGACGACCTTACCACGTACACAGACTTTATTATTGGAAATGGAAAAGGTCAAGACTCAATACTCATACTAAATGGAGTAGTATTTTATTCCTGGATTCTGTGACAAACGTGAGTCACTTTTATACTTAAGGACAATATGGGTATATACATCTCAATCAACAATTGTGAACAAGTTTTTTAGACAAAAGAAACCCCACAAACACAACCTTATTCCGTAATTAATAGGCAGGCAGGCAGGCATCCAATGTTTCATTTCTTTTGAGGTGAGCCTGCTTTTTCTTATGAGCTAGTAATTGAATTGAAGTCCTAATTACGACTCACATGCATGCGGACATACATAACCCCATTCCTTTCTGATTTGTCCATCAATCTTATGCATGAAAAACTCAACTCTTGATCTCTAATGAAAAATCAATTTAACTGGGCATAGACACATGGACATGGCAATACCCATTCCATACAAAATTACAAACCATACATACTTCTACACTCCTCAGAAAAGTCACATTTGATAACATTAGTAGTTATTCTATTTTGTTAAAAATTATATTACTACTTAATTATAGAATTGTTGTTTACGGAATATGGTTGTGTTTACGGTCCCATCAGTCATCGCTACCTTTATCTTATTATTCGTCTTTCACTCTTTCTTTAGCGAATCCGGCGACGGATTCGATATCTGTTGTCGCCTATATACTTTTAACGACGTTATATGTTGTTAAATCATTAAAAGTATAGACGTCGATTATATATTATCGAAACCGTCATGGCAAGATCCGGTCGTTAAAGCGGTGAGAACAGATATAAATAAGACGATCGATCTCGCTTATATATATATATATATATATATATATATATATATATATATATATAGCCGGGTAATGGACAAAGTTGAAGGGAAGATCACCGACTCCCCACTAGCTTTCCAACAAGAGAAAGGAATTTAAGGATTATGGTGTTGTAATTTTGTGAGGATTCATCTTAGCAACTAACTCTCAACCATTTAAGCTCGCCCTCATTAACAACTACCAAGTCATCTAATTCTATCCATTTTATATGTCTTTAATTTGGTTTGATTAAATTCATATGCTTCTGGATTTTGGACAATTTGACATTTTTTGGGTTGTTAGTAGGAGACTTCCACCCACGAGTCTTGGTTCACTTCTTTTAACGCCAAAAAGTAGTTCCCCATACTCCATTGCTTAAAAGCTAACAGATTTAAGTGCTCTCTTCACAGGGAAGACACAATGGTCAAAAGGCTAATCTTTTCTTAGCCGTTTTTGTGGGTTTTTTGTTTGCATTTGAGCTCTGTTGTGTTCAGACCCTGTTCTTTGCAGTAAACCATCAATTGATCATTATTACTTGTGGGTGTTGAAATCCAAGAAAACAATTAGGGGTTTTGACTCCAAGCAGAGGTTTTTGAGGACCCATTTGGTAAGGAGGACCGCTGGATTCGTTTCATCTTCCAAACATCCCATCTGGGTACTCGCTTGTTTGCTTTAAAGATTGAGGTGGCAACCGATAAGTGTCCTTTTTCTTCTATTTTTCTCAGTTCTTCACTTGAATTATATTTTTTCGCTGCATTATTAGCTGGTTATCTTTACTGAAACTGTGAAACAGAAGAGTTTTGGGTTTGATATGCAGCGATGGGTTTTGAAGGACGCGGCACTAATAATATGCTTGGAATGGGAGTTATTTCTGTACACAAGGGTTCTCAGAGGTAATCATTAACCAGCAGATTTCTTCCATCCTTGTACCCCATCTTCATTTATTAGCTTTTTTCCTTTGGCATATGGATTCTTAGTGGAAGATAGACCATTTGAAGCTAGTCATGCTCTCATTAACAAGTACCAACCAACTTGACGTATGTGCCATCATATTATATGTATTTGTCCTATTCTTCCTGATCCATTGATTCATTAATTGTATTAAGGAGAAAAGCGTAGGAGTGCTTATGAAGTCTGTGAACACTTGAATCTGAGGTTCAGGCTATTATGTGTTCTGCTCATATATATTTATTTATATATGTGTGTATGTATATGATCCAAGTTCTTGAACATTAATCACACTGGCAATTAGTTGGGTCAGAAGTTGTTTCATGGGTAATGGGAAAATGATTACTACATTTGAGGTGGGTCTTCTTCTTTTCCATAAGTTTGAAGATTGTGTCGTTGCTTCATATTGTACAAGGGTAAAAACTAAATTGGAAGAGGGCAAAGACGCTGTGTTGCTTCATTTGCTGTTTTTATGTCTTTGACTCTTTTTGTTGTTGTAATGCAATGGCAGCTTTCTTGACAAGAAAGGACTTGAGGAAGATAACGTAGATCATTTCCACAAAACATCCTACCGTTTAAAGGTGGTAAGACCATTTTTGCCTTTCTGTTTCCGATTTTACCAACTCTTACTTCATAGTAGAGTGAAACAAATTACTGTAGGGAGAATTGAAGAAAAAGTAGTGTTTGTACCCTCGAGTAAGGGTGTAAACCAACCGAGTTGATCCGAGTATTGAGTTGTTCAGATTTGGTTCACAAATTTTATCGATTATAAAATAAAATTTGATCGAGACTCATTTAGCTTTCGAGTCGAGCACGATTCCGAATCGAGCAGTTTGAACTTTTCGAATGAATATCAATAGAAAATTACAATTTGAGGAGGTTCGAGTAACTTTTAGTCGAGCGAGTACGAACGAGCCCGAACTGTTTGCTCATTTTACAGCCTTACCCTCAAACAGAAAGCTCACAACATCACAGCCTGAGATTATCCTACAACTTGCTTTGATTACTTTATTTTGTGTATGCTTAAGTGAAACAGTTGATTAGAAAGCTAGCTAGAACTTTGCTATGATCTTTCTTTCTTAACCTCTTCCCTGATTATCTTGATTTAATGGAAGACTAGATAATTGCAGTAATTTCATGCAGCACTGTTTTTGACAAATCGATGTTATTTGGTACCAGGATATGGGGCATTCGAAAAGCTGCACAAGTACCAAGGGGAAAACATGGCTTAATCCCGAAGTTCGAAACTCGTTGAGGCAAGAGGTACAAAAACAACTATTTTTTTCTTTCTCCCCGATCATAGATGAATATCTTACAAAGATTTATAGTAAGATGATGGCAAAACCCATCATCTTTGTACCAAAGGTGCATGATAACTAAACATTCAGATCTTAAGCTCAATGATTGTAGAGATTTTTAAGTCTCGAACAAATTCCTTTTCTGCCAATTGCATATAGTGCAATTTTGGAATTCAGCTTATTGACTATTTTTTAAGTGATTTTATTTCATCTTCTCTTCAGATACTCCAGCTTGAGAAAAGATTGCAAAACCAAGTTGCAGTCCGCGGAGCTCTAGAAAAAGCACTAGGTTATAGGTCTATATCGCATGACTTAACAAATGAGATCTCAATGCCTAAGGTAGCACTCTCTCTCTCTCTCTCTCTCTCTCTCTCTCTCTCTCTCTCTCTCTCTCTCTCTCTCTCTCTCTCTCTCTCTCGTATAAGTAAATTGATTTCATTTCAGAGTCAAAAGGATACACAATGAGTATACTCAAAATTATTGTATTCATATGAATGGATAGGAGCCTTTTTGTTGATTCTATAGGACCCCCGGGACCCCCCAACTTGTGCATGTACATGTTAGCGACTTAACTTATTAACCACATTATTATCACTGCAGGTTATCCTTTGTATTACATTTCTTAAAGTAATAATAAAGTAATTTTCTTTTAACTCTGAAGAAAAGTCCATTTGCCTCGTGTTTTTTCCCTCTAACAAGTGTGCATGTATGTTCAACATCTTGTGATTTTATGACACATATATAAAGCTTTCTATATCAATTTTGATTCTGTCATTCACTTATTTTTGTTATCACAATGTTATTAGGGCTTAAATTTATTGTGGTTTCACTGAAAAGTTAAAATTGCTTTTATGTGATCTAGGCGGCAACTGAACTGATTAGAGAAATCTCAGTACTAGAGTTGGAAGTTGTGCATTTGGAACAATATCTTCTCTCGCTGTACCGGCAAGCATTTGATCAACACGTATCCTCCATGTCTCCAACTACCAAGGATGAAAAATTAATATCACCCATAACTTCTCCAAGAGGGAGGTGTGTAAAAATATCTAGAATTGATATAACATCGAATAGAGAAAATCCTGCACTTCAAGCTGATTGTCAGTCAATTATCAATCCACAAAAGGATCTTTGTGGTGTAGAGAGACTAGTAGATTCTGGTGTTCATCGATGTCACTCGTCACTATCTCAACATTCAACTTTATCAACTCGAACTTCTCCTCCAGACGAGCCTTTGGGCAGAGAAGTACGTGCTTGTTATTCCCAGCCTTTGTCCATGATGGAGGTAACTTATTTTATAACACATAATCTTGAAACTTTCATAAGACAAACCTTTTGTTTGTCAATTTCCAGTCACATATCTATGTATGGGTAGGGTCAGGTGTGATGACTTTTTTTATTTTTTGTAAACTGTGATGCTGAACTCTGTTATTTGTGTTCATTTCGAATTGCAACAATTAAAGTGAAAATGATTGTACTTGTGAGTCGACCTTTTTAATGGCTTCTCTACAGTATGCACAGAATACTTCTTCGAATATAATCAGTCTGGCCGAGCATCTCGGCACCCGTATTTCTGATCACGTGCCTGAGACGCCAAACAAACTTTCTGAGGATATGATCAAATGCATTTCAGATATATATTACAAGCTTTCTGGCCCTCCTCTTGCGAATCATTGGCTCTCATCACCTACGTCATCATTATCATCGATGAGTGCATTTTCTCCAAAAGATCATTCTGAAATGTGGAGTCCAGGGCTTAGGAAATATTCATCTTTTGATGAGCGGTTAGATAATCCTTTTCATGTGCAAGGGCTTAAGGAATTCAGTGGACCTTACAGCATGATGGTTGAGGTGCAGTGTATATATAGAGATGATAAAAAATTGGGTGATGTTGAACACATGCTACAAAACTTCAGGTGATTGTTTCTGAAACACCAATGCTGCGAAAATATCCTGTCGAAGTAGCTCCAGCATAGTGAAAATTATCTGGAATGTCTGATTCCCTGCAGTTCCTTATGCTTAATGGGTTGTGTTTTTGTAGGTCACTTATTTCTAGATTAGAAGAGATAGATCCCAGGAAGATGAACCATGAGGAAAAGCTAGCATTTTGGATTAATGTTCACAATGCTTTGGTGATGCATGTATGATCCTAATAGGCACATAAACGTTACAACTTGTTCCCTTTGGTTCCATCTTTAGTACAAGGCTATAATAAATTTCTTCTTTCCAACAGGCATTTTTGGCATATGGAATTCCACAAAACAATGTGAAGAGACTCTTTCTTCTCTTGAAGGTAAGTCGTGCCTCTTTAATTTCTCTTCAAAGGAAAGTTTAATTAGAATCAGTGTTTTATTAGCTGGTTGGTGCAGGCTGCCTACAATATTGGAGGCCACATAGTAAGCGCAGATTTGATACAGAGTTCTATCCTGGGATGCCGAATGTCTCGTCCTGGACAGGTAGATTGCATGCTGTGGTTTTCAGTTTTAAACTTTTATATCCATTATAATGATATGCTGGAAGTTTTGGCATCTTTATGGGAAGCTTTTGTGCCTAAAGCAGCATGGTTTTCTGCACATGATTGAGTTCTATGATGTGATTTTGGGCCCATGATGGCCTTTTCTTGGTTACATATGTGGGCCTTTATGTTGTATCAATGCAATTTTTCTGCCATTCATTTCATGGGTTCTCAGTTCAGAACAGCAAAAAATATTATAAACAATCTCTTATTTTTTTTGAACAATATGGAATAATTTTTTGACGAACTTAGCTCGGTTCAATTTTTAATTTATACCATGTGAGATTTAACTATATTCACGTTTGTAGTGGTACTGATTAAGCTTGCTTCTGATTCTAGTGGCTTCGCTTGTTACTATCTTCAAGATCAAAATTTAAAGCAGGAGATGAACTGCAGGCGTACTCAATAGAGCATCCAGAACCCCTTCTACACTTTGCTCTTTGTTCTGGAAGCCATTCTGATCCGGCGGTACTTGTCCATAATCTGTTGTCTTTTAGTTTTACTATCCATTATTTTGTGAATTACAAATTAAAACAGATTTAAGAATTTCCATACTTGGCAATTCTTAGTAAATGATTAAAATAACTGAAGATTTTTATTCATCTTTGTACTCATCTATTCTCACATACTCCTAGTCTCTCACTTAAGTCATATTGTGTTTCTTGTTCTCCTACAAGTCTGCAACAATCATTTCCTTTGGCTGCTGGACAAAGCGCGAAAGTCCAATATCCAAAAAACAAAAACTTAATCCAGGACTGACAATTCCATTTGTGATGTGTTACACGTTCCATCTATTTGGTACTGCTTAGTTGGGCATACGAGTGTCATTAAAAGTTTACAGTGCCTAGTTCTCTGCATGTAGTGGAAAATATACAATGCTACTTCCTTCAAACTGGGTGAATGTATTACTTTCATCTTTACATTCTGATTAGGTTATGCTTTTCTCAACGAGACAGGTCTTATTTGTTTCAGATTCGTGTGTACAAATCCAAGAGAATACAACAAGAGCTGGAAACTGCGAAAGAAGAGTACATTCGAGCTACCTTTGGTGTAAGGAAGGACCATAAAATCCTATTACCAAAAATTGTGGAATCATTTGCCAAGGATTCAGGTTTATGTCCAGCTGGTTTAGTGGAGATGATCCAGAAGTCTTTGCCGGAATCTCTTAGGAAGAGCATTAAAAAATGTCAAACGTCAAAGTCCCGGAAGATCATTCAGTGGGTTCCCTATAATTTTACTTTCCGGTATCTTATTTCAAAAGAGCTGGTAAAGTGATTGCTTGCACAGGCTAATTTCTTGTAGTTCAGCTCGATAGCAGTTTCTCGTTTTATGATAGGGGGTTTTGTACAAACGCATTAGATTATCAAACCGACAGAGAAATGGAGAATACTTACTTGGGCATGGGCTCACTTGTATTTTTTGAGTATATGTATTCTCCGGTGAGTATATAATATTTATTAGGCTATCATTGCAATGACAAGTGTGTTAATTATGTAAGATTGCTGTGAAAAGTTAGCACTAGTGGACTGAATGCCTCTAAATAGATCTAGAACACAGTTCAATAGTCGAATTTATATAACTTTATCTATAATTTCTATAGGGAATCATTATTTTTACATGTGTTTTTGATATTTTCACATGATTTCTTCTCACGTGAAGATTATGGGATCATGTTCATGTGAAAATATCAGTTCCCTCTCTCTCTCTCTCTCTATATATATATATATATATATATATAGAGAGAGAGAGAGAGAGAGAGAGTTCATAGATCATTTCCTTGGATGCATACGTTATGTATTGAACTATTAAACATGACTGATCTTATGCTTGTTTTTATTGTATAGTTCAATAGGATGTTACTGTAAATACACTAGTCCTTAGGAACCGCACTGATGAGTGATGACTTCTTCCAGACCACCTGGGTGTAGGAACCGCACTGATGGCCCGGTAGGCAAGAGTTGTTTGCATAGCTGTAGTACTGCTTCTCGGCTACCCAGGTCCCAGAATTCAACGGCCGCTCGCGGAGTCTCAGCCAATCCGCTGGTTCTTAATTGATTCCCATTATACTCGCTGCTGCTTAAATTTGCAAAGTTGCAAGCCTGTTTGTCTCTTTGGTATCGAACTCGTTGGCTCGCGGCATTGGCTAGCATCCCACTCCACTTGAGAGGTTCAACACCCCCACTTCAGCCCTCGCCTTGTTGTGTGCGTTAAGGTACTCACATAAATGAAGTTCACTTCATGCTAACCACTCCCGTACATATATGAATAAGTCTAGGTACCCATCAAGTACTTGTAGGTTAGATCAAAAAAGGTTTCAGATAAATTTACACTTGTATTATGTTTATTTGTAAAGTGTATATTTAGAATTTAAATATTAATTCTAAATGTCTTGTTTGTTTTCAAATTTAATTAAAATTATTAATCTAAGGATTATAAAATAATTTAATTGCCTCGAGATTATAATTATAATTGTGGATAATAATCCTAGCTTGGGATTACAAGGGGTGTTCGGGAATGACTTATAAGTTGGTCAAATCAACTTATAAGTCATTTTCTACTAAATTTCTCATGGATTATAATATCAGCCTTGCAAACAAACATGTAGTGAGAAACTTTACACCCCAAAAGCAATTTTCAATTTTTACCAGGTCTACCTACCTATACTGCATGTTCTTCTTCTGCCCCTTATAATAAGAAAATAGTCCGGCGTGAGTTGCAAATAAAAGGAATTTAGTATAAGATAAATATAGAAATGAGCTTCGGAGCATTCACACCCTGCCTACATATCATAAAGATTCTAAATAAAACCTTCTAAAGCTTTAGAAAAGGAAAGCAAAAATAATGCATGTTTCAAAACACTTTGCGCCACTATAGAGTTGTAAACATGGGTAGGGTAGGGTAGGGTAGGGTAGGGTAGGGTGGGCTGGATCTATAAGAGCAACTCCAAGAGGCCGGAGTTTCCAAATTCGTAGACTATATTTAGTCTAGGACGCCAAAATTGCTCCAGCAGATGGACTATATTTAGTCGATCAACTTTTTCGGCCGCTCCAAACGACTAAATCTGCGAACGAACTAGGAGCCAGACTATAATTTAATTGATTATTTTATGGGAAACTCTCTGTTGAAGAAATTGAAGAAAAAAGAAGAAAACTCTGTTGAAGAAGTGCATGGAAGAAGAAGAAGGAGATGAAGGGAGATGAAGAAGATCTGTTGAAGATGAAGTGAGAGAACTGAAAGTGGGTGAAGAAGAGATGAACGGTAATAAAGTACAATCCAACGAATAGAAAAAAAAATTCAGTAAAATAAGAGTACAAACGGATAGAAATTGAGAGCTTAATTGAAAATCTATAAATATGTATAATAATTCAATTTATTTTATATCTTTCAATCAACTACTCCAACATTTAACAATTGTAAGTATTTTATTAATAATAGTTTGTATTTTATTATATTTGATTTTTATTTTTATTGATAATCTCTTTAATTTATTTTTTAGATGGAAAATCATGATCCCCGATGTATTATTCTTCATTATTATCTCAAGGTTTCTCACTGATGATCCAAATTTGTTGGATGAATTTTCAATTCAAACGATGTACCAATTCGGACTCCGAAAATGAGTCCAATAAAAGAATGTATGCGAAAGGAAATTACACAATTGAAGAAGATGTTCTTCTTGTTTCCGGATAGCTTAATGTAAGTATGGTGGATCCAATTCAAGGAAACGATTAGAAACATGGAAGATATTGGGAAAGAGTTCACGAATACTTTCACGAATACAAAAATTTTGAGTCGGAACGCAATTCTACTGCTTTGGCGAAACGTTGGTCAACAATTCAGCTCGCGGTGAACAAATTTTGTGGATATTATGCTTCAATTGAAAGAATGTAACAAAGCGGTGTAGGCGAACAAGATAAGGTATTTCAATTTTTTCATGTAAAATTTCATTAAGTTTTATTCTTATATTTTATATTTAATACTTTCTAAATAATTTTTCGATAGATATGTCAAGCATTAGAGATGTTCAAAAGTATGCAAAATCAACCATTTGGATTTATGCATTGTTGGAGAATATTAAAGGATGCACCGAAATGGAGAATAGATAATAGTGGAAAAAAACAGAAAAGTAATAGAAAATCAAGTCCAGCAGCATCTTCTCCATCAACCGCAGAAGAAGTCAGTTTGGGTGAAGACGATGGTATTGAAGATACAATCTCTGCAAGATTAGAGAGGCCAATGGGAAGAAAGGCTTCGAAAGCATTATTTAAAAAGGGCAAAGGAATTGGTGATACTAGTACACCTATGGAGTTGAGGTTTGAGAAGTTCGAGCATCAGATGAAATTGAACCAACAAAAGAGACAAGAGAACATGGACAGAATATATTTTCAAGAGCAAGAGAAGTTGAATATACTGAAAGCACAAGAGGATGAAAGGATCATGATGATTGACACTGCTAACATGGAGCCTGAAGTAGCTGAATATTACAAACAACGTAAGAAAGAAATCATGAAAAGAGTTACATTTAATAGTTGACTTGCTTGTTATTGTAGTAGAATGTAATGGAGCCTGAAGTAGCTTAATTTGCTTATTATTGTAGTAGAATGTAATGGAGCCTGAAGTAGCTTAATTTGCTTATTATTGTAGTAGAATGTAATGGATTAGGCTCCGCCATGTAGTGACCACAAGTGTTGAATAATATCTTCTTGCAGTTTAGAATGAACTTGTTTATCCCTTATGCGATGATTTGCTTCAATGAATTCAAGTAATTGTGGGGTACGCTCATGAGACACTTCTACAGTTGGAATCTCGTCATGTGTATCGTAGGTTGTTGGTTCTTGATTTTCATCTCGTTCATCTTCAACGATCATATTATGTAATATTATGCATGCGGTCGTAATTTCTTTTAGTGTTGTTCGATCCCAAAATCGCGCGGGACCACGAACTATCGCAAAAAGCGTCTTAGCAGATACCCCAAATGCTCACTCAACATCCTTTCTAAGCGCCTCTTGAGTCTTAGCAAATAGTTTTCTTTTATTTCCCCGAGGTGCCGAAATGATTTTAACAAATGTTGCCCATGGGGGATATATACCATCAGCAAGGTAATATCCCATCGTGTACTCATTTCCATTAATTGAGTAGTTCACTGGTGGAGTACGACCTTCATGAAGCGAGAGAGAAGATAGATGATCTCTCCAAAACGTTAATATCATTATGAGAGCACAGTAATCCAAAAATGCATGCCATATCCAAAGATCGTATGAAGCCACCGCTTAAAAATAATTGTTAGCTCATGCACATGTCCGAATACATACCATGCCACACAACCAAACAATTCTTCCATTTCCAATGCATACGATCGATGCTCCCCAACATCCCGGAAAACCACGCTCTTGAACTTTTGATAAAGAATCTAACGATGTCATTACTTATTGGGTGATCTCGGATATTCATCACCAAAAATTGAAATGACCGCTTTTACAAACCTTTTAAGACTCAATATAGCCGTGCTTTCACCGATTCACACATAATCATCAACTAATCATTTGAAACACCATAAGCTTGATCCGCGTTGAGGCGCTTATCTTTTGTAGAGAAGAAAAACCGAGATGTCCTGCAAAGATTCATTTTTGGACGAAGTATAAATCATACGCTTAACCGCTTCTTTGAATTGGAGGAAAAGCGGTAGCGCCAGATTCTAAACCTTCTCCAAATAGATCTGGGGGGTATGTAGGATGTTCTGCAAAATAATCACGAAAAAGTCGATTATGACCTTCATGTCTACCACGATCAATGGTAATACGACCTTGCACAGAACCACGATGACGTGATGTATGCCTATTGACATTTTGTTCTTCTTCAATAATTACCATGCCTAATAATTGTCCATATGCTTCTTCATCTTCTTCTTCATCCACGTGCAACATAGCTAATTCGAATTGACGAGACATATTTAAAATAACTTATTTGACTGGAAGAATGAAATTAAGATGAGTGAATATGAGAGACTAGATATGACTTATATTTATAGATGCTATTTGTTTATTAAAATATAGCCGTTATAATATGGCCGTTGAAATATGACCGTTAGAATATATGTCCGTTGGAGTTTTTTTGAATTAATTGATTATTTTAATCATTTTATATTATAGTCCACGGGATAGTCCACAGGATAGTCCATCTGCTGGAAGGAGTGAAGACTAAAAGACATTTGCTAATATCAAATGGACTAAATATTGTCCAGCAGATAGTCCTTCTGCTGGAGATGCTCTAAGAGCTAGTGCATCTAATAACTACACTAGCTTTATTAAGGATTCCAAAAGTTTACTAAAATGAGAATGAGAGTTTGCTTGTGCCAAATTCTATTTTATTTAAATTTATTCAAATTTTTAACTTTTATATTTTTTTATTTTTATGTTACGTTTGGATTGAAAGAGTAAAATAAAAAGTGGAATGATTCATTCCGTTCTAGTTGGAATGAGTTATTCCATTCTATCCCTTTCCCAAGAAATAAAATTCATAAATTTGAGAGAAATAAGAACAGTTCAATTCATTTCAAACGCAACCAAACACAATTTTTTTTATTTTATAACAATGAGTTATTCCAATATCAATGTATTAGTTTCATTTATACCAAGGGAAGTGAAGGAATTTTTTTAAAACTACTATAAAAATTTATTTTGAATATAAATATAAATTTTCTTTCATTTTCCTTTCTAAGTCAAAAAGAACATGAAGAAAACCTATAAATTATTTATTTTTTTGTTCAAATTTAAGTTTTCTATTCTATTTTTTTCTTTACCGCTAAAAACTCAAAACCACATTGTTAAAGAAACAAATTAGTTAAAAAATTAGTACAACATATTTTTTATCTTGTAAAATTGCACATAATTCAAATTAAGGTAACGACATTCATAACAATTTTTTTTGAGATTTCATATCTTGAAATTAATACATAATATCTTCAGTATTGATTGTTACAAATATTTTTTTTTTAATATTTGTCAATACTAAACAATTATTCATCCAAGCATTCTCATCTAATTATACTTTTCACGATAATTTGTTGAAAATATTATTTCAACACTTGCAAACATGTTGACAAATAACTAATGTCTCCCCTTCTCAATAAACTTTTGAGCATTAAACTATTTAGTAAATTATGTGTTGACCAAGAAATAATTATATTTTTTAAGATAACTTATTTTATTTAAGTCTCTTAATTTTGCAAATATACTAAAAATACTATACCTAAAATAAAAAACATAAAAAATAATCAAAATTCTAGTGTAGGAAATTATCTACATGGATCCGCTGACGACAATCAGATAAGCTTTCCAAAAAAAAAGGAGCTGTTGTTGGATCTTACTATTTACTAAAGTTGACATTACCATTCAAACCCGAATTATTTGCATCAAATGGGTGGACCGGGGAGAGGGGTTGCGGGTGCGGGGAAAGTAGATAGAGGCACGGGCGGATCCAGCCTTCCAATTCAATAAAAGTAAATTTATTTTTTTTTAAGAATAAAATTTTATAAAACAATTACAAAATTAAATAATTTTATAATTACATTCTCTCTTTGTGAGGTATTGATTGAGTCAGAATTTTAAATAAATAACTTCTTTTTAAATTTTCTCTTTCACTATAAGAACTCATTGGTTCTCTTACCGAAATCCCCCTCGATATTAATTAAGGGAAAGAGATACTCGTGTATGTGTATATGTTTAAGTTTGGGTTTGGGAGTTAACTGTTAACATTTTACGGGTTAGTTTCTTAGTAAATATTAGCCGTGACAGATTCGTCATTAGTCCCTTCGACTTGAATATTTTCAAGAATAAATTCAATTTTTGTACGTTTAGTGCCTAACAATCAATAAATATTTAAAAATTAATTCAACTTCAAAACAAAACCAATATATAATATAAATAGTCAAGTGTAGTTAGCAACAACAATAAACAATCTCAATTAAACCACTAACAAGTAACATTATAAGATTTAAAGAAAGTAAAAATAGAATAGAATACATACTCGAATAACTTTTATTTGATGGAGTTCTCTTCATAAATAATTACAAAAATTTCTAAAGCAATTGTTAAAACTATGCAGTTTATGAAATTGAGTTATTCCATAATCCACAATTTTTGAATGAAAAAAGAGAGACTGAATCAGTTTTTGCTCCATTAAATTTAGATAATATTAAATAAATTTGACCAAGGTGGTGGGAATGTGAGTCTTGTAAGACTATATTAAATAAATACTAGTAGCAGGAATGTGGGATTAATAGAATTAGTTTTTTAAGCTCTTCAAATAAATTTTTTCTACCTTCAGTGCTTGACTCCCTAACCTTTTCTAACTTGAGTGCTTAACCCTGCTCCATAAAAATCCAGTGAGAGCAGGAGCCCCCTGCCTGGAACCGCCACTGCCGAGGCAACAAAAGGAAAGGAAAGTAAAGGAAAAAAATAATATTTTTTATAGTTAGGGACAAGATTGTCATATTATTTATTTGAAAAGTTATTTTTGGTAATATAAAATATTTAATTATTTCATTCCTCCAAATCCTCCTACTTTTGGGAGAAAATTTTAAATAAAAAATGAAATCAATTTTATATTCAAATCCATTCTATTCCTCCCTAAAAAAACATCACAAACATAAAATTTAAAAGAATTTTAATTATTTTCCTTTCCCTTTCCTTCTCTTTCTTTCCCCTCAAAAAAAAAAAAAAAATTTACAATCACGATATTAATACAGTTTTTTATTCAAGAATTACTACCAAGTCCAATGTTAGATTGCCGATGCTCACTCTCTTTGCCATTGATAAAGTCACAATATTATATCAACTGGATTGAAGGGAATCTATCTATCAATGTATCTTGTCCTGATTGTACAGGTTCGGCCTCTATGACCATGATGAATTTTGAACATTAATAAAGCTACTCAACTGGCAGTATATATATAGCACGCTTTGGCTTTGGCTTTGGCTTTGGCTTAGAATGGAGAATGGTGGTGGTCATGCTTAGAATATTTATTAATTAAGTAATTAACTCAAACCAAAAACTTATTAATTCGCTGAAAGTTGAAAATGATCGATAAATGGACCATGACTATCCTTTCACTTAATTCATGCATGCTACTACCGTAGTCTGTATATATTTATTTAATAAAATATAATTGATTTTGAATTTTTTGTTAATTCTAATAAATTATTTAAATTTTTTAAAATTTAAGATAAATCTCAATTGCTCATATATATGATTTAAAGATTTAAACACAATTAGTATATATATATATATATATATATATATAAACCCCACTGCAATACTAATTCTCCACAACTGATCGATCATATATATTAAGAGGACAAAAGTACGAGGCATATATAACAATTATTATTATTTTAGTTTGAATAAATATACTTATATTTTTAATTATTATAATTATAATAATTTTATATTGTTGTTTTTGCATATACATTGTGTTGGGCCATGATCTTTTTTCTTATTGGGCCAGATTTAATGGGCTCCTCCCTTGGATTATGTTATTTTTGTCCTGTTGGTCCGAATGATTTGGGCCCAATTACTTGATTATTTCATTGGGTCCTTTCGGTTGATCCGGTCAGATGGGTCATTTCCGTTATCCGGCTTAGTCATTGAATTGGCCCATTATACAAATTGCCACTTAACCCAACTTTGTGCAGAATCATTACGTCAAATAATATTTGACTATTATGTACCGCCACCTTCTGCATGGCATTAATGAGGATGAGACTCGGATATGACGGCGTGGTGGCAAATATTAGTAAAGTAAGTAAGAAGTAGGCTACATACTTTCTACCGAAATGACCGGAGTGGGGAAAGGTGTTAGGAGGTGATGGGTGGCACCAGAATCGGATTGAGTACGATGGGGCTAGGATCACACAAACAAGGTAAGTAACAAAATATTACAACACACAATCATATGATTATTCTCTCGTGCATTAGACATTATTTTTCCTCCATTGTTAACCTTGTGATCGCCGATATTGACTCTCACGCCGGGAAGCTATCCCCTCGGTCGGCCAAGTCGCCGCTTTTAGTGTTGACTTGTTGGTATCGCGGCAGGATATCGACGCGTCTTGGTGATTGGGACGTGGAGAAAGATCTTGGCGCTTAACATTGGCGCTGAAGGAGAGGGCCGAGTTCTAGTGTCCCGAGTATTTTTCAATCACAAATGTGTGTTTGTTTTCACGTTAAGATTCATGGTGAAGAGTAGAACACCTACACCCGGAAGAAGCGACTATTTGGTTGTCGAAATCGATTACGACGAGTGTCTCATCGAGGATCGTTTGGGACCTCGCATAAGTGTTCATGCCAAAGACAAAGGCCCAAACGATCACATGAAGATTTTTCTAGAAAGGTCGTGGCAACGCGTTGAAAGCTAGTTTTCACGGCGGAAAAAGGGTCTGGCCATGGTCGAAAACGAGTAGAAGGCACCTCGCCTAGAACTCGATATCGAGATGACCAAGACGAAAAGGCCTCACGACTAGCTAAGATGGCAGATGAAGCAGATAGGGCCATGGAGATACTTGTGAAGCAGCGACAGGATATAGCTGAGCAGATGGCTCGAATGGCTGAGTTGAGGGATGAAGAGTTCAGTTATGTTCAGTCCGAAGAGCGAGGGCATCGGAGTGGGAAGGAACCTGCACATTCAGAACGTGAGTCTCGGGGCCAACCTCGAGAAAGAAGAAGATCCCGAAGTCCTACTCCTCAAAGATCGAAGAGGGCACATCACCCTGTCGATTCTAAGGAGCAGGGTCGAAACGAACGAAGAGGTCGATCCAGAGATCGCACTCCTCAGAATACAAAGAAAGCACTTGTTGTTGCACATTCTCGCCATAGCGCCCGAGTTCAGAGACGAAGTATATCTAGATGTCATACTCCTGAGAGTCTACTAAGGGTACACCACCCTGTGGACGCTCGTCATCGGAAAAGTCCCTCTAAAGTTAGAGGTTCTATTGTAACAAACCGGTCCACTCAGAGGAGGAAGGAGTCACCGGAAAAAGAAGCATCATCTCAACCAGAAGGTGTGGAGTATCTGGTTAAAGAATTAAAGGAACTTCGGAAGCAGCTTGCCGAAGTGCAGAAAATAAAAGATACTTCGGGAAAGAAGGCATCTCCTTTTTCCGCGGAGATTCTAAAAGAGATGGCTGACCCCACCAAGAAGTTGCCCCATATTGAAAGTTATGATGGATCGGAGATCCTACGACCACAGATCGAGCGTCAATCGATGATGGATTATTATGACTTTAGCGATGCTGCTAAGTGTCATACTTTTATCACGACGCTCAGAAAGGATGCCCGGCAGTGGATGGGGACTTTGCCCTCGGATTCAATTTCATCTTGGGCAGACATGTGTAGTAAATTTCATGCTCGCTTCGGGAGCAACAAAAGAAGGGAAAAACCAACTGGTTCGTTGGCTCAAGTTCGACAGAATTCGAATGAGTGTTTGGGCCAATATGTGAAGCGGTTCCATGAAGCAGTCAGCCAAGTGACAGACCTGAACGATCTACAAGCTGTGGGACTATTTCAGAATGGGTTAGATTTGGTCAAATCAGAAAAGTTGGTGAAGAAATTAATGTTTAACCACCCGAAGAGTCTCGCTGAAGCCTTCGACAAAGCTGAAGGCTATATCGTGGTGGAGGAAGCCATGAACAGCCTCAAACGTCCTTCTTTAGACCGGCTTAAGGAGACAGATCGGGACAAAATTGATGGGGACCAGAAGAAGAATGAAGAGAATAAAGACCGCTATGAAGGCGGGTCGAAGAGGTACAAAAATTGGAGACAGGGTGGAGGACGTTAATCGCCCCCAATTTCGTAGAGTAAATAGGACGTACACGAAGACTTAACAAATCGATAGAGTCATTATCTTGGATCGATTAAGGATCAACCTATCTTTGAGCCACCTCGAGACAACATTAAGCCTGGAAAAGGGAATCCTCGTAAGTATTGTGATTACCATCAAGCTTCGGGTCACGATACGAACGACTGTGCTAGTTTGAAAGATTTCATTGAAAGAAAGGTACAAGGTGGGGCTTTAATTCAGTATGTGGCTGCCAGAACTAATCAACAGCAGGATAGAGTACTGTTCCGCAAAATCTCAACCCGATTCAAAGAAAGAGTTGTCAACTCGGGACAACTTTGCAAGGCATGTGATAGATGTCATCACTGGGGGTACTTCTGGCAAGCTCGTTGGAAAGAAGCGCCGAAGTTACTTGGATTCGGTCATGTCAGTGGCGGGTACCCTCCCGAAGACTGATAGACCTTATCCGAGTACAGTAATCTCCTTTACTGATGAAGATTACCCTTCGAAGTCATCGAACCGCATGAGGGATCATTGGTGCTGACTGCGCAAGTGGGTTCGGTGGATATGAAGCGGATGATGGTAGATAATGGGTCTTCAGAGATATTCTCATATGCCCACGCTTATCAAAGGATGCATCTGAGACAGGCGGAAGATGGAGATAGAGGCGAGGCTCCTTTATGGGTTTTAGTAATGATCCCATTGGAGGTGGTTTGGAACCATTGAGCTACCGGTCATCTTCGAACGGCCCCTCAACAGTAGAAATTATTTGCAAATTTTATGTTGTGCGTGTAGATTCTCGCTTATAATGCTATTTTGGGGAGGCCTACTTTAATTGCTTTACAAGCTGTAACATCAATCCCTCATTTCAAAATTAAATTTCCTACGGCTCATGGGGTTGGTGAGGTGAAAGGAGATTTGGATCTGGCTAGAAGATGTTATAGAAATGCTGTGATCACTTCGGGAGTAGGGGTATCGAAACAAAATCAGACCATGGCGATAGAGATTGAACCCTTCACTGAGAGTAGTTCCGAACCATTGGTCATGCCAGCTGAAGAAACAGAGGAGATAGAGCTCATCCCGGGCAAGGTGAACAAGACGGTGAAAATAGGTTTGGGTCTGCCGGAACCTTTCCGGACGAACCTCATGGAGCTCTTGCGATGCTATGTTGATATCTTCGCATGGGAACCTCAGGATATGCCGGGAGTAAGCAGGGATATCGCTGAGCATCGGTTGAAATGAACCCGTCAAAGAAACCAGTTCGACGTAAGAGGAGGATCTTCATACCGCTGAGCGACAATGGATCATCGATGAAGAGATCGCAAAACTGTTGGCAGCTGACTTCATTTTTGAGATCGACTACCTGCAGTGGATGGCAAATGTGGTGCGGGTCTAGAAGCAGAATGGTAAATGGCGAGTCTGCATCGACTATACCGATCTGAACAAAGCTTGTCCAAAGGATTTCTACCCGCTGCCCCACATCGATCAGCTCATTGATGCCACTTCGGGGTACGCTTTGTTGATCTTCATGGATTCATTCTCTGGATACCATTAGATTTCCATGTGTAAAGAGGATATACCAAAGACGGCGTTCATTACGCATCGTTCGGTATATGCCTATAAGAAAATGACTTTCTACCATCATCAATGCTCTGAGCCACATACCGCAGGATGATGAACTATGTCTTCAGATATCAGCTGGGCAAGAACGTGGAGGTGTATGTGGATGACATGATTGTCAAAAGCATGTTGGTGCATAAACATCTGGATGATTTAGAAGAATGCTTTCAGACAATTCGCCATCACAACTTGATATTAAATCCCACTAAGTGCACCTTCGGCCTAGGGGCTGGCAAATTTGTGGGTTATCTTGTCAGTCAAAGAGGAATTGAAGCCAATCCAGAAGATTTTAAGCGATCCCGAACATGAAGACTCCTCGACCGCTTAAAGATGTTCAACGTCTGTTGGAAGGATTGCGACTTTGAGGAGGTTCATGTCCAAGTCGGCGAAAGATGTTTACCGCTTTTTGATACATTGAAAGGGTCAAGAATGCAAAGAGCGCTCCAATGGACTTGAGTGTGAGGACGCTTTTCAGAGCATCAAGTCCTACCTATCTTCGGCGCCTTTGTTGGTGAAACCCATTCCTGCTGAGCCTCTATATTTGTACTTGGCAGCTAGTTCGTTGGAAGTAGAAGCAGTTTTGGTGTGTGAAGATGGGGGTAAGCAGCACCCGGTTTATTATGTAAGCCATGTCCTCCGGGATGCTGAAACAAGGTACCCAAACATTGAAAAGTTTGTTTTTGCTTTAATAACTGCTAGTCGAAAGCTTAGGCAATACTTCTAGGGTAGATTGGTAATAGTATACACAGATCAGCCTTTGAAGAAGATTATGGGTAGACCTGAGGTATCGGGGAGATTAGTTGCATGGACGATGGAGCTTTCCCAATTTTTCATTGAATATCATCCCCGAACCGCCATCAAAGGGCAAGCCTTGGCTGATTTTGTAATTGAATGCTCATTTTCCGTCGATGAAGTTGTGATGTGTTGAGGATCCGACAAAGCGATTCGCGATTCTTGACAGAAGCGAGTTCGTCGACGCTGTATGTAGATGGGTCTTCTACTGCGGACATCAGTGGAGTAGGGATTATTCTGACGAGTCCGGAGGGATTCAAGGTGCAACAGGCCATCAGATTTTATTGCAAAGCGACGAACAACGAAGCTGAGTATGAGGCGGTACTCGCAGGGTTACGATTAACGAAAAGTCTTGAAGTGCAGAGAATAGTCATCTTCAGTGATTCTCAGTTAGTCGTTAAGCAACTCTCCAGGGAGTACGAAGCTCGAGGCCAAAGAATGATCAAGTATGTGGCAGAAGTGAGAAAACGGCTTCAGTATTTCCAATCCTACGAGTTTCAGGGGGTCGAGCGCAATAACAATTCCATTGCTGATGCACTCTCCAAACTAGCCACTACGGATGTTAACGTCTTTGATGGGTCGGTTTACTTAGAAATTTTTCAACATCCTAGTGTTCATCATGAATCAGTAATGTGCGTTGACCGAACCAACTGCTGGTTGACTCCATATCTGGAGTATCTGGCAGATGGCCTCTTACCTTTGGATCGGATGCTAGCCAAGAAAATCAAATACAAGAGTGCTAATTTTGTTCTGATTGATGGGGTTACGTTCGAAGGGCTTTCTCGCCTCCTACTTGAAATGTTTGACTCTATCCGGTTTAATATGCTTTCTACGAGAGGTACATGAGGGGCATCTGTGGTGACCATATGGTCGCTAAGTCATTAGCCTACAAAGTACTTCGTCAGGGTATTATTGCCTACCATCTTCAAGAAGCGAATCGAGTACGCCAAGAAGTGCGAGAAGTGTCAACTCAACGATCCATACCACATCACCACTGTAAGAGCTATACTCGATCCTATCTCCTATACCCTTTCATTTGTCTGGGGGTTGATATCTTCGGGTCCACTACCGAAAGCAAAAGGTCAAGTCAGTTTTGTTATAGTTGTCATCGACTATATGACCAAATGGGTAGAAGCAAAGCCACTTAGGTTAATAACGGAACAGGAATGCTTGAAATTTTTAAAAGAATCGGTAGTATTTCGTTTCGGAATTCCTAAGGTGGTAATATCGGACAATGGACGCCGTTAAAGGGATCGAAATTTGAAACATTTTTGAAAGAACTGGGGATCCAGCACAGAAAGACTTCAGTAGCTCATCCTCAGTCAAACGGACAAGTTGAAGTGACCAACAGAACGCTGCTGAATGGGATCAAGCGCAGATTAGACGAAGCTAAGGGAAGATGGCCAGAGTGTGACACCCCCAAAATAGGTATACATCACCCATTCTGAGTTGTCAATACACGGTACAGAAACAACTATAACTTTATTATTACAACAATAAAACTGTGAGTTTAAATACAGATATTGTCATCTAAACAATATCCACATACAAATAAATCCTCATCATAATTATTGATACATTATTTTACGAAAATGGTGAGGACTACTAAACAACTCTCTAAAACCATCATTCCATACCCCGACTGCATCTTCGCTTACATTCTCGCCTCCCGAGAAGAAAAATGGAACAAAAGAAAAGGGTGAGCTCAACTAGCTTTCAAGAAAGAATATTATGACTAAGATAATACGAGAACAAATTATCGTTAGTCTTCAACAGGAAAAAAAAATCTAATAGAATACAATAGACAACAAGTTTTAAATCAATACTGCAATGAAAAATATTAATTTATGTAATGATTCACGTAGAGGATGAAATCTACTAATATCTATGAATTTAACAGTCCATCATCAATATTTTTATCCCTGTAACATCAATCAATATATATCTGGAATCATATATTCATCCTTGCACTACAGGCCAAGGACATTCACCAGTTGGTCATGTTCATCTAAACACCTGTTCATCTTTACACTACGGGCCAAATATATTCTTCAAAAATCATTCATCTTTGCACTACAGGCCAAAGATATTCCATAATATCATCATTTAAGACTGAGGATGATGAAAAATATTTTTTAAAGAAACGAATCCAGTGAATCAAAATGACAAGGATTAAGGATTAAGGATTCGTACTTTGTTTTATCCACGTCCAAAAATACCTCAAAAATAATCATAGTGGTGTAAAATTCAAGAATGATCAAAACATGGATACAATCAAAGCTAGTATCCACAATAGATATTTTGGACGAAAAGAAAAAATTTTATTTTTTGATGAATAGTGCCATATTCGTGTGAATAAGATCAGATATCGTGAATAAAGGCCGTATATGTGAATAAGAACTCTGACACCAAAAGTTCCAAATTTGATAAAAACTTCAGATCAATATTTCAGCATAATGATATTGAAGAAATAATATCATTACGAAAAAAAATAATATCCCTTACCTCGGAAAGACAGTACTTCTAACTGGAATACTGGATATAGGTTATAACTTGAACTTTCACCGTATAGCAATACTCAAAGTATACTCAAAATACTCACAAGAATACGCTCGATAATATAGAGAGAAAACTTCAGCTTTACGTGTGATTTTCAATTCTAACCTAAGCACCCTATTTATAGGAAAAATGCTTGAACACCAAAGCGAAAATTTATTGAAATATTGATATATATATATATATATATATATATATATATATATATATATATATCTTCATGCACACCTTGGACAATCTGATCTCAAATCTTTTTCCATGCTAAGGTGGGCACACCTACCTTGTTAAAAACGTTTTTTATTATTTAAAATAATTTAAACTTCCAAAATCAATTATTTTGAGCTTCTTGAACTTCAATAATTCACAATAAATAGCCCTTTTGTCAGAAAATTCAAATCTCTCTGGTTTTTATAGAAAATTCAATTCTCTACAACTTTGCAGAAGAAAGTTTTTCCAAATTCCAAGCAGAAATTTACCAAAATCCACAAACGGACGATTTTAGAGGCTATAATCAAATTTCAGTCAATAAATGGGGTCCACCGACATGTTTAACATATTTTAAACATTTATTGCAACAAAAATACTCTTCCTCCTCGTATACTCATATATTCCACATTCGTTGTAAAAATATCACCATTATTATATTATTAAAATATAATAATATATATATTTAAATGAATTATTTTATTAGAAAAAGATAAAATTTCAATTTTCAACAATTGTCACATTAAAAATTTTCTCCATCTATATCCACATAAAATCAATATTTTCCTCATCATATGAATCAATAATTAAATATTCACAAATAATATTACGTAATCACAATATCGATGACCAGGCGCCTTCCTGGAAAAGAGGGGCTTTCCAATAAGAATTTTTCTCTTCTTGGCGGCAATTAGGTGACCAAACTTCTCCTTAGATGTAACTTTCTAGACATTGCCAATAATGTTATCTAATAATATTATTCAGATAATATGAATTATTGCTTCGATAATGAAAAATACCGTGTAATGACAATTATCAAACAACAACAATATAAAATATCAACACAACAATTATAGAACCAATAAAATCTTTGAATAAAGAATTATTCAGTAACCATTATTGAGTAGTGCCTTCTTACGTAAGAGTCAATAATTGGTGCAATACCGCAAGTGCCTTCTTGTGCAACGCCAGACATCGTGTTTTTAACCAACGGGTATTCCAACAAATTAAACGAATAACAACTTCTGCTAGTTATTTTTAAACAACTTATATTTGTCGTTTTCTTTCCTCCAATCGCTTTCAGTTATGGGGCCCACACATGGTTTCTTGTTGTCAAATTTAATATTCCCCGACAAAGACGAATATTCCACGACCAAACGAATATTCCCCGACAACAATGAATATTTTATAACCACTTGCTTATTTTAAAATATTTGCGTATTTTACCCATAACTATCCACATTAATCACATCAACCCTTACTATTTCAAAATAATAATTAGAGGAAATTAAATTTCATTTATTAATTATTTGGGGTCTTACACAGAGGAGCTGCTTAGTGTGTTATGGGCTTATCAAACTACTCCGAGGACTACAACGGGGGATTCACCTTTCAGACTGGCCTATGGTACTGATGTCTTAGTCCTAGTTGAAATTGGATCTCCAAGTCTTCGAGTTAGTCAATTTAAAGAGATCTACAATGAAGAAGGGCTGAAGGCCAATCTTGATTTGCTTGAAGAAGTCAGAGAAACAGCCTTGATCAAATTGGCGACTTATCAATCGGAGAGTAGCCAAGCATTACAACAAGGGAGTAAAGCTTCGCAGATTTGAAGTGGAGATTTTGTTCTCGTGGAAGTCAAGCATCTACACCTCGTGATTTGGGAAAGCGATGCCGAATCGGGAAGAAGGACCGTATGAAGTCACCGAAGTCGCCAAGCGAGGGACTTATGGGTATGAAGGCATCGGACAGGTCGTGATTAAAAAATACTTGCACGCCGCGAAGCTTTAGGAAATACTTTCAAGAAATATAATGTCGATTACATCGGAGGTCCAGTAAATATTCACGTCATCATCAATAAAAGTCCCTTTTTCTCAAACGAATCCTCGCCTTCGTTCTGCCTGATTCGATGGTGTAAGGAGGTTCGGTGGACTTGCTGACCATTCGATGGCAGCCTTAATGGCAGGTGGACCTTATGGGTTTGTCAGGCCCTTCGTGGTAGGCAAACGCCATCCTTAAGACGTTGTCAGGCCCTGCGTGGTAGGCAATTGTCGACACTTAGACCTTGTCAGGCCCTTCGTGGTAGGCAAGTGTCATCCTTAAGACGTTGTCAGGCCCTGCGTGGTAGGCAATTGTCGACACTTAGACCTTGTCAGGCCCTTCGTGGTAGGCAAGTGTCATCCTTAAAGCGTTGTCGAGCCTCGCGTGGCGTGCAATTGTCGACACTTAGACCTTGTCGCCTTTCGTGGTAGGCAAGCGCTTGTTCTTTAGACTTTGTCGTGCCTTCGTGGTAGTAAAATGTCATTTTTGGTTTTGTTAGCCTTTCGGGTAAACAAATTCCTAATGAAGCGGATCTGTCTCACACTTCTGTAATTAATAACTATCCCTTTACTTTATTACCTAATTTTTTTCTAAGTGTCGAGTTCTAATGCCTCATTCTTTAACTTCATCTTATCTCATTATATGACATGCTTAGTCGTTAATTAATGATTGAAAGTTAAGTCCACGAAACAGTTTGTACATTTTTCCAAAGGAATTAATATTGAAGTATTGATGAAAAGTAAATGCAATCAAGTCATAAAGGATGAGACCACCTTTCATTAATATTTAATTTGATTAAAAATAAACAGAAATTTTCAAAATATTCTTAAATAAAATTCGTGAAAAACAAGAGCATTCATTTCGCATCATCATCTTACGCCATCCGAAGAGTCGAAAAAGGATGGATCCACGTTAAATTGTAATCGCCTTCTCGCTTGCCCACGACTCCAGAGCTCATAGCTTTCAGAATATATCTTCATGATTTCTCCGTTAATCTCATCCGAGTTCCGATACTCTTCACAGATCTGCTTGCGAAGGTCATCGGTTAAAGGAGGCCCAAGGTCCCGAAGAGCCTTGAGTTCTCGGATTTCTTCTTCAAGCTTCTGACGCTTATTCAAATGACGAGTTTCGGCTAGCTCTAGTTTTTGGATGGTTTTAGTCAAGATCTTAGCATCAGCCTTTAGCTCTTTGATCTTCTCCATCCTTATTTCGCTCCTCTGAACCAAATCAACATTCATCTTGACGATCTCCTCATACTGTGCTTTAGTTGACTTCAGTTCTTCATTGGATGTCTTCGCATCTCCTTTGGCTTGAGCCAACTCTTTCCGAAGACCCTCATTCGTGTAAAGAACGCTCTCGCATTGAGTCTTTTCCCGAGCCAGAGCAGACTTCAAGATGGCGTTCTCCTTCCTCATTGCCTCTTCTTCGGATTCAGCTTCGATGGATTTTGGACGCAGACGTCCGAACACGACGATTCGCTACGCATGTCCAAAGATATTCGATCGATTTGGATGTATAAGTATGAAGATAAATACGGAAATAAAGGAGAGAACCATTTACCTTCGCCAGGTAGCTCATGCATTCGCTAAGCAAATCCCCGTTCGTACTTTTCCTGAACCGATGGTCATCGATTTTGCGGACGAAGGCGTCAAACAGTTGAAAAGGAAAGTTGGCATTAAATCGAGGCCACATGGTTGGAGAGGCCATAGCGTCATGCTGAAATTCAGAGGTTGACTGTCTTGGAGGAGAAGGCATGGATTGATTGCGAATTGGCGAGGGATCCATATGTATATTTTCCGGAGAAAGAGATCGAACAGGAGTAGGTTCATGGACTGGTGAGGGAGCCGAAGGTGAACCTGGATGGCTATTTGATGGATGTTTCCTTTTTCGGGATAAGATGGGGACAGATCCGACCAGTTCATCGTCAGGCACCTGAATTTCAGTTGTGACTATTGGGTGAATGTCAACCAAAGATGATGGAACTCGGAGCTCATCAGCAGTCAAAGGGGTAACCCTTGTCCTTAGCTTCTTAGCACGGAGAACCTTCGCCCGATTGTGGAGAGGTATGTCAAGTAGGCTTCTCTTAATTGGGACAGATTCGGAAGGTGCGGAACTAGGGTTGGATGAAAGGGTTGCTTGTGGAATTGCTTCGAGAATTGTTTCCGGATCACTTTCAGGATTTGTTTCCGGCTGGGTGGATTTGGATTTCTTGGCGGTTCTTTTCTTTCGGCGAGGTCTGAGGGATTCTTCGGGAACGATGGGTTCATCAGTTTGGGGTTCGTCGTTCTGAGGAGAAACAGTGGGTGGATCGGTGACGGGAGGATCAGCTCGGAAAGATTCTTTAGTCGGAGGCTCTTTACTTGGATCTGTAATCTTCAATACCAAAAAGTCTTCCAATTCTTTTACTTCCGAAGAAGTTGGTTTGATCAGAGACACTGCAAATAACCATGTATCAGAACCCATATCACTTAAATATCTCAAAAAACTGTGTTACAAAGTTGTTAGAAACTTACATTTATGGTCATATAGCCAGGCTTGCTTAGTCAGAAGCGCAAAACTCCATTCCTTCGGAGGAATCTTCTTCAAAAAATCTGTTATTTCCTTCACACGTTCTTCGGGGATATCCCCAAAGTCAGCAGAGATCCGATCAGAGGTAGTCCAATCAGGAAGATAAGAGATTTTGGGTCCCGTAACAAAAAACCATTTTTCGTGCCAACCCTTATTGCTTGAAGGGGTATCCATCAGGGGTCTCTTCTCAAATCTGGCGTTGGGTCGAGGAGACTATTTGCTCAACATTTTGAAACCTCGTTTCTGGACCTACCTACCGGTTGAGAAGAGGTGAAGAAGATGTCGACGAGAGGAGGAATCCTAGTTAAGTGATAGAAGGCAATGAATGCCAGTATGTGAATGTAAGAGTTAGGCACCAACTGGGCAAAACCCACTCTTATGAACCCTGGGAGGGTAACGACGAAGGCATGGAGGGTAGACGAATCCCTTTTCGAGAAAAGTAACCCAGATGGCGACCCAACCATCCGGCCGATGGTACATCGTTTTCGAGAGCAAAACCCCCTATAACGTCATATATCCTAATCGATAATGAGTCCCAGGATACGTATCTCGATTCTAATGAGGAGGGGTATTGGCATGATGAAACTGCTCCCATCCTTAAAGAAGTCGGAAGGAGGCAGAGAGAGATCGTGGCCTGATTCTTCCCCACGGTTCTTTGTGGATTGGGATTTGAACTCGAACCTCTCTTGGTTAGGGTTTTGGGTTGGGGAAACGGTCTTGCGAGTCACGCGAAGGGGAGAGTTTTGGTTAGAGTTCACAGTCACCATTGTTGAGATTTCGTAAAATAGAGAAGGAAGTTCTGGGGAGGAGAAGAAAGCTCAAAGGTCCGAAATTCAAATTGACAGGTAAAACTGTCAAAATTGATAAAGTTTACCTTTTATATTGACGGTTACACAGTGATCGAGGGCGGCACATTTAATTCACAGCAATGATGGTGAATTTGAAGAGGTATCGTACGGTTTTGGGTCTAAATATCTTAACCGGAGTGGACTTATGTCTATTGGGCCTCCCATTTCTGTCTCTGATATCAATTTGGACCGACTTAGTTGGGCTTTGGTGAGTTTCACTTTGGACCTCTTGTGACTTATCATAATTCGTTATATCATGGGCCTATATTGTTTATAGTCTTCCATTAAACACCCTGTTTAATAAAAGACTAGGGGGCAATGTTGGGCCATGATCCTTTTCCTTATTGGGCCAGACTTAATGGGCTCCTCCCTTGAATTATGTTGTTTTTGTCCTGTTGGTCCGAATGATTTGAGCCCAATTACTTGATTATTTCATTGGGTCCTTTCGGTTGAATCCGGTCGTATGGGTCATTTCCGTTATCTGGGTTTAGTCATTGAATTGGCCCATTATACAAATTGCCACTTAACCCAACTTTGACCGGTAATCATTACGCCAAATAATATTTGACTATTATGTACGCCACCTTCTCGCATGGCATTAATGAGGATGAGACTCGGATGACCCATGGTGGAAAATAGTGGTAGTAGAAGTAAGGAAAATTTATACTTTCTACCGAAAATGACCGGAGTGGGGAAAGGTGTCAAGAGGTGATGTGTGGTACTGGAACCGGATTAGAGTACGTATGGGGCTAGGATCACACAAAAAAGGTAAGTAACAAAATATTACAACACACAATCATATGATTATTCTCTCTCAGGCATTAAACATTATTTTTTCTCCATTGTTAACCTTGTGATCGCCGATATTGACTCTCACGAGAGTTATCCCCTCACGGTCAAAGCCGCAAGCTTTTGGTGTTGACTTGTTGAATCATCTGCGTAATATCGACGCGTCTTGGTGATTGAGACGTGAAGAAAGATCTTAGCGTTAATACACTGTTTATTCATACATTACCTCTATAAATTTAATTATAAATTTTGATACCAAGTTAAATACTATAAGATTTTTGACACTTTTGTTCGCATTCTCTATAAAAAAAAATATATATTTATTCATTATAGTACTCTTGTATGCATCATAAACTTTAAATTAACATGATAACCCTATCATAACTACACAAATTATTGGAGTGACAACATAAGGATGCAAGATTGCTAGATCTTGATTGACATGGAATATATATAAGCTACTCCATGCCGGTGGCGGTGGCTTAGTGTTTAATACTTTAAATACAGATAATGGAAATTTTTGAAAGATTAATTTCATACCTAATCTAAAACAGAATAATTGTCAATTGAATGGAAATAAAATCTATAATTAATGCCATAATAAGATGCAGAATCATATAATACAAAATATTAGTAGGGGTTTTAATTTAAAGCTCATTTTATCCATTCTTGATTACCATCCATATTTTATATATATATATATATATATATATAAAGAATTGTCTTGCACCAATTAAAATTACATAATGGAGCGGTCAGTAGCTGAGCAGACAGGAACAAACAACTTGCACGCACATATTTTTGGGTACGCTGATTGTTTGGGAAGTACATAATATTTATTTTAGTTGGAGTTCAATTTATAAGTACGTACCCCATTTTTTTTAACCATGCCTTGGTCAGTCAAGTGTATGGTAAGATCCTCGTCAATATTCAAGCACTGCTTGTAGTATAATTATAAGTAAATAATTTGACCTCTTGCATGGGATTCTCCTAGCTTAGCTGGCTTAATTTTCTTTTATCAGTAGTACATTATCATGTGATCTTATTTAGGGTAGGGTAAGTACATTGGATTAAGATTAGTTCGGGATATTATTAACCGCAACTCAAGAGGGCAGAGGGAACCTACTCATGCCCGCCTCATAAATATTAAGGAGAAACAGGGATATATTATATATAAATATATATATAAAGCCAGAA